>PVJX010000213.1:294381-323056 GCA_004027295.1 Dolichotis patagonum
TTTGGTGGTACTGGGGACTGAACTTGCAACCTCATGCTTGCCAGGCAGACCCTTAAGCCACTGAGCTAAATCCCTAGGCCCTCTGTTTTGCTTTATAAAATTGAAAAAAAAAAAAAAAGAGGGCTAAACCAGAGCTTGATACATGGAGTCAAAAGTCCTTGCTTGAGGCCACTCCCATGACCCAACCAGCTCCTCTTCCCTCCATGAAACTTGCTGCTTGTTAATGTCATAATTTTTCCGGCACAGAGCCTCCTGGACCCTGGGCTTCTAAGGAATGCAGACAGGTGTACAGACACTTTCAGCTGTACAGGTCACAGAAAGCCATAAGTCCGGGTCTTCCAGGGCCTGTCTGCACACAGTGCCCTCATAGCCTTCTTCTGGTCTCCGCACACCCGGCCCACCCTATTTCACCAGCTAGGGTATCCCTCTCGTTTTTAACACCTTACATTTGCAATTCCTTGGGAATTCCAAAGCTGTTAACTCCCTCCCCCTGCAGTTCATTGTTCAGGTCTGCACTTGGTCCACTGCTCCTGGGAAATTCTCCCTTTGGAGCCACTTTCACTCTCTACTTACATCCCAGAGCTATTAGCTCCTGGGTCCTATTGCTGTGCTTCTCACCACCAGTGATGAAGTAATGCTAATTCTACATGGTTCACTTGCTCTGTTAAAATGGGAACTCTGCAGAGGCAAGAACAGTCTTATTTTCTTCACTCCTGGACTCTCAACACTGAACTCAGTGCCTGATATATAAGTTCCCAGCCAAAATGTTGGTCTTTTTGTTACCTGTTACGTTTCCACCCGGTATCATCGTTCCTGAGTTGTGGTTCAGCACAGCCAGACTTGAAAATCTGAGAGGAACTTATCAGGATGCAGCAGGATGGTGCAGCCTCCAGAGTCACTTAGCTCACTCACATGTGTCACCTATCCCTCCACCCCTTAGCCAGAAATCTAAGAACTCCTCTTGATACATGTCAGACCTCTCTATCACCCTCAAATTCTGTCCCATCACCCAGGACCATCCATTATGTCTTCGGCTAATCTCTTTCCCACTCTCCTCCCACCATAGTAGCCTACTCCCCCATTCTTTCCCAGAAACAACTATTTTCTGGCCAGGCTAATGGCTTACCTCTCCATAACCTGCAGTTTTCATTTAGCAAGTATAGCATCCCTTTTGAAATTTCTACCATGGCCTTTGTACTTGACTCTTTGGCCTAAGATTGGTCTGACCACCCTTCAGTTTCGATCAGATCCTGAGCTTACTTTTAGGCCAGGGTTATAAAAAGTGATTTGGTAGCTCTGCCTTCTACTGAGGTCCCTTCAGTGACTGCCCATGGTTCTCAGGATAAAGGACCAAAGCCTGCTTCTTTATAAAGATATCTCCTGTGTTCCTCATCATCTCAATGTGAGCCAGGTTCTCATGAGCCAACTGCCCTGGCCTTCCGACTGTCCTGTGTCCTGCCAAGCCCCGAGAGTCACATGGCTTGGTTTGCACTGCTCCCTTGGTCCACCTAACCTCTTCACTCCCCAGCCCAGCTGCCCTGCTGAGGACAGTTCTTCCTCACCACATTGCTTCACCTAGCCTACAGACAGCATCTGTCTGTGCAGGGCTTAAATACATTCCCAAATGTCTCTACTCATATGTTCATTCAGTAGGATCCCTGGAGTCAAGCAGAAGAGTCTAAATTCCTGGACAGAAGAGACTTAACATGATTCATTTTAATACTTGCTGGTACATCCTCACCATGTAGCATAGAGGCCAGCATGGAGAAGGCACTATATAAGGCTTCATTAGAGGAAGGGTGGATGGGTGGCCTGGAGTGCCAGCTGTTCCAACCCCTAAGTGAAGTATTAACTCCCCCACAGATGCCATGCAGTAATTCATATGTGTGAATTATGGGTGGAGTTAGTGAAAAAGGAATTCAGCATGCACTGAAATTTAAAAATTTCTTGGAACTAGTAAAACACCTGCCCACTTCCTTGCAACTTTTAGTTTAGACACGGAAGAGATGATTCCAGGAAGTTATTCCTCCATACTCTACCTTGAAAGAGGGTTCTTAGAGAAGGAGAGCTTGACAGCTGACATGTGCCACTGCAGTCTTTCCCCAGAGACCTCTGCTTTCTGTCTGCATTGTGTCTACAAGGGAAGAAGGCCACACATTCGAACTCACGCCCGAAGGACAGGGGCTGCTGTATGTGTGACCCAGGGCAGGCTTCCTCATCCAATTATTCTGACTCATTTCATGCAGTTCAAATAACTCAAAGAGTTTAAAAACTTAAACTTGTGGTTTAGCCTAGCAGTGCATTTGTTCCAATAAGAGAAAGAAATTTAACTCTGTAACAGTGATATGTTCACAAGTTTCCTGGGAGCAAAAGAATTGTGACTGTAAATTCTGCTTTTTATCTTCATGGGAAAAGAAAGAGCTTACAAACTGAAATAAATAAGGGTCCTCCCACCCTTTGGTAAATTCATAGGATCTTAGCTCTTGCTTTTCCACAACCTCAATTGTGTTTTTGCTGATCTTGTTTTGACCGCTGAAATGTTCAAATGCACTAGATCGTTTTCCCACGTCTGCCTTACTCTTTCCTGAGTGTCACAGTTTCACATGTGATTTTGTTAGTTTTTTTTTTACATTAAGAGTCTGTTTTTCCTCAACTAAAACCACCTGATTCTGATTTTCCCTAGCTATAAATCTAAATTTTTACCACATTTTATTTGAGACCTACAACAGATAGACTATGAACCAAGAAAAACACAATGGGAAAAAAAAAGAGAAGGTAAAATTACTGGGCAACAAATGCACCGGTAATGAAAATAACTCAGATAGGATAGAAAGCCAGGCAGACTGGACAGTCCAAAGAAACAGAAGAGATCTGACAGTTAACACTGAGTGAAGGGAAAGCATTTTCCTAATAAAATTGCAGAGACAGCTGCATTTACCTTTACTGTTGTGCAACCCCAAAGGAGAGAAGATATCTTGGCATTATATCAACCATCTCTGTATTTCCCGCCAATAAGGAGCTCTTCTACTCTCCCTGTCATGAAAGAAGGCAAGCATTTCAATAGCGTTAAATTCAACAACTCCCACATTTCTACCCCAACACCTCAGTTTTTCCTGAACTAAACTGAACCACACAGCTTTGTAACCAGCCTTCCGTGAAGACAATACAGCCAGCCAGCCCTCAGCACAGCACAGACAGACATTTATAGTGCAAGTCACTGACAGAAGAAAAGTATGCAAATCATGACTTTAGGCAGAGGGGCAATTTGCAAGTGTGTTTGAAAAATACATTGAAAGTTCGAAGTGTTAAAAATTTATTACAGTAAAAGACACATTTCTATTAATCCTCCTGTAAACACTGACCCGCCTTAGAAAACCCTTATTCTGGTGTTCTTGCCAGTTTCTGAAGCTGCTCTGGACGTCCAAAGGGGCACAAAGGTAAATATTTCACATCAGTTCAAGAGATCGAGGCCTCCACAACAGCAATTAAAGAAAGACAAGCGAGTACTCCAGAACTGGTGAAGAAACTGGAAAGAAGGATGGGACAGTGGTGCTCAAAATAATGGGGAGTATTTTAAGGGGGATTAACGGCAGTGTGTCTTTTACAATAATAAATGGTCTTAAATAAAACAGTATTTTTAATTACATCTAGTGTATATTATAATGCCAAGTATTTAAACAGAGGAAGTTCAATTAATTGTACATGTACTTTGCCTACATAATGCCAGCCAGATTACTAGAAAGTCACACATTGACACAGCTATCTTTTCATTACTTAGATGTTATCTACTGTTATAAGGTCTTGGCCCTATAAAACCTTACTAATGTATATTACCTCTCTTAGTCTCTTAAGAGAATTTCAAGACTGGTTATATATTGCCTATATCTGATAGGAGACCTTATCTCTCATGAGAAATGCAACTGATAGAACCTGGTTTTCAATCAAAAACCAACATTTTCTTCTCAAGGATCTCTATGACACAAGTTTCAGCAGAGTCCCAAAAACATGTAGATCAAATTTGGGTTTGCTGGACATCGATATTTAGGGTGATTCATCCCTTTTATGTTAGAAGCGCATTTGACCACAAGTAGCAGAAATTTGCTGACTCTTGCTTTGAAGAGCGGGCTGGGCGAGAACATATCACGGAACTCAGAGGCAGGAATCAGGCCAACAAAATGGGACCTACCCACCACAAAGCCAGACTGAATCAAGTGCCAGTTAGGACCTCTGAGTGGTGGTCTCTCCTCTCTGTATCTCATCACAGTTGACCTCAACATCTCTTAAGATTGCAGCTCCCAAGTCGGATGATCAGACTCCCTTTTTTAACTCTAAACATCCAGATGGAGTTCAACTGGTTCAGCCTGAATCAGGTGTCCATCCAAGCCTATCAGCTTTGGGCAGAGAGACAAGTGTCCATTGTAGAGCAATCTGGAACTACTCAAGCAATATATATATATTTCCTAGGACCTAATATATATATGCTTTTCTATGACCTTGCAACTCTACCAGCATGCATTTCACAGAGGTTCATAAGAGACGTATGTATGCATGCTCTTTGTACTGGTATTTGTGATGCCAAAAGTTGTATGTTCATTACCGGGAGAGATTAAGTAAGCGATAGATGCCAACCACTGAGTATCAGGCAGCAGACGGATGCACAATGGCACACACAGTCACAGGGGATTGTTTGCCAAATACAGGGATTGGTCATGTGATTTCTAAATCTCAAAAGGGAAGGTGAGAAGTCCTGGGGAGGGGAGAATGACACCAAGCTATTCGATGCTTGGTTACCCTGGGGAGGTGCTTTGGGCCAGAGCACAGCCAGATGTATCCAGGTTGTTCCCTGGAGAAGGACCCACTCTCTTGTCTTGGACCAGTGCATGCCTTTCTCAGGAGAGGTCCCACAGCCGCTGCCTGAGTGCTGGGTATTCAGGACAGGGACATGCTCATGCGACAGTACCTGGAGAAACTTCTGGGTACAGCACATTCATTCAGAGAGGAGCGGAAGCCCAAATCCCAGCCAGTCAATATCCGGTTATATGGAAGAGAACACTGGATCCTGCCTGCAGTTGACGTCCTACTGGTCACTGCAAATTTTAATGCATGGTGCTTCGTGTAAAAAAGGTAAGGAATAGCAAAGATCTACCAAATAATACATGGTAGCATTTGTGTAAATGAGAATGGAGCACACACAGATGGAGGGAATGATGACAGAACTCAGAGAATCTCTTCCTGCAACACTGACCAGTTGGCAGCAAAAGAAGGGTAAGAACAACTGAAGTCATTCTTCAGCAAAAAAACCAGGCCTCAAACCAAACAAGTACTTTAAAATAAGCAGATGATAAAAGATTAATGTGTGTAGCTTCTAAAGGGCTGAAGGACCGGGGATTTAGCTCAGTGCCATGGGCACCTGACTGGCAAGTGCAGGGTCATGAGTTTGATCCTTGGACCAAAAAATAAATAAATAAAGGGCTGGAAAGACACATCCCATGCATTATGCAAAACTCTGCCGGTAATCATTTTGTACAACCATAAAATAGTGATTCTTTATTAGGAATGAATGTTGTTTCACAGCACAGCCAGCTAACCTTTCCTAACACCCCATCTCTTTGCCACAAGGACATTTTTCACTTACCAGTGGTCTGCTAGGAAATACTATGGGCTTTTCTCTTCTTTGAAGGTGATAGTGATGGCAGGATCAAATATCCTCTGAACCTCAAAAATCACATACATTACAGCTCAGCACTGAATGCTTCATTGTTGTCAAAGAAAACCTTGTCCATGAGCAGCTAAGCATCTGTAGAAAAACACTGGGAAAAATTTCTGGCAAATGTTTTAATAAACCCCTAAAGCTTAGAAGTGTGTCTGAAGGCACATGGCATAAATTGATTTTTAGGTTTCTTATCTTGAAGTCTTAAACATGTTCAGTAGCTACAAGAACATAACTTTTTCAGTTTCCTCATTCTTTTAGATTAACCTGAAAATTAATCAGTGAGATTTTTTTACTAATATGGAGCACAGCATGTTTCCCACATCTGAGGACAATTATCCACCATTATTTTTATTTCAAAGGGAATAAACCAAAACAATAAAACAATGTGAAAAATATAGGACTTCAAAAACAAGACAGTAGGAAATTCACAATAGTTACTCTATTGAATATTGTTATCCTCTAAATAGATGCTCAGGCTTGAGGTCTGCAAAGTCAACCGAACAATATAAGCATTAAGTCCTTTCTTTCTGGAATCAGCCAGGTGCATACGGGCAGCAGGAGGGATCTTCTGCCCCTGCCACGGGCCAGCTGACTCACGGGAAGGCACTGCTACCTGGTTCTTTCCCGGGCAGCTGGACCGTGGCTGGTGCATGAGAGGGCACTGCTTCCTGGTTCCATCCACCAACTTTTAAGGATGAACTCTCCATTATATAGCAATTGTATTTTCAACTTTTGCCTTATGTGAACTGACCAGGATGGCCTGAGGGAAAGTAAGAAGGAGAAAATGCTGATTAGATCCAAGCTAGAGTTGGAGGAACAGTTGAAAAAAATTGAAAGACCATTCTCTTCCCTAGCAAGCCCTGGTATCTTGGGGAACTGAGATGATTGGATCTGCAGGAGGCACGACCCAACCACCAGCAGGCAGGTTGAAGGTCACCATTTTAATGATACACAAGGTCATCATGACTCCTCATTTGAGTTTCGAGTGCCACAATATATAGCCGGGTTGTTATCCGATCTGTAGGAATTTACTGAGACTCATTTAGTTTTCATTAGACACCTTGTTTTCAGTTATAATACCTTACAGTTCTTCTCTAGAATTCTTACAAATGGCCCAATGTTTGTCAAACATCTCAATACTCAAGCACATGGCTAAGGCAAGGCAACCGTGGGAAGTAACTAATATCCGTTTTGGTATGGCAAACTTATTAGCACTCCACTGTCAGTGCCACTTAATTAAAGCCATCTATCCCTAACTGGTTAGCTCATCACACACTCTGCACCCGGGGTCCCCAAATGCTCTTACCTGCCTCCTCTCCTCTCTGAACTGCCTCCTCTCCTCCCTGACTTGGAACTTCGCTAGGAGATGGCTGACACTAGAATGAGATGACAGTGCTGAGGTCTTGACGAAGAGATTTTCACAGTGAAGGACATACGGGTGAGCAAACCCCAGAGCTCAGTACCCAGGCAGCATAGATCATTCAATGTCTTAACCTTACTCCACTGCGGAGTTTATTCATGCTACCAATGCCACGTTGTCACATCTCTCCAGTTTCTCTGTTCCTTCACCCCAACCACAGATTCTGTCTCAAGAATCAGCATCAAAGTGAATCACTGTGATTTGTGAAGGTGTGTGGCAATCCACAGATGTTTTAAAGCAGAAAAATTCCAAGAGGACCAGACCTTAACTTGTTACTTGCAAGGGTTCTCCACTTCCTCTGCAGAAAAAAATGTTTATCTGAAAGTATGTTTTTTATTTCATTGCTTATGACTTACCCTAAACTAATTTTATTTAAAGAGAGAAAAAGCAAAACAGAAAAAAGGCTAGAAATAATACAGAATTTCAAAAAAAAAAACATGGAGAAATCCCTACTTGATAAATTACATATTGTCTTCTTAGAAATAGTTGTTCATGTTACAAAATTCAGGCATACAAAGTGAACAAACAGTGAGGCTGTAAACAGCTCTGTTCAACGATCTAACAAAAACTTGGTAATATGGTTATCAATCCCACACACTTAACATACTGTTATAACTTGCTGTTATATCCTTCAGCGCATTTTCTTTTCCTCCTTTTGCTTTTTAAGTACATTATCTGTTTAGTTATATCATGTTTCAGCTTGCTCAGTACCTTATTGATCTGTTTGGTTGTTGTCATTTCCTTTTTAATCACTTTATATAATTCTGTTGTTTTGTTTTTGAGTTTCTCGTCATCCATGTCACATGGATCAGCTTTGATGGAGTTGGGAGTTTTTGGAGGTATTTTGTTACCTTGTTTTCTCATGTTCTATTGTTTTATTTAATTTTCATTAACTTGGCGGTAGTAATATACAACAAAACAGGATGGAATAAAGCCAATTGAGACAGTATAGTGAAATTGGCACAGAACATCACAGTAGGTCACCAGGACAATAATAATAGGCATCATTGTATATCTCGTTATCTTCAAAATAGTTGTTCTTCTATTAGGTACAGCAAAATCAAAAGAAATACACAACATTATAGAACACATCAAAACAGAATATTGAATAGAGCAACACTGTTAATCAGGACAAAGCAAAATGGCGATAAAAATATCTGCTTTCAGAGATAGTAGGAGGAAGCTCCCCCCACTTGCTGTACCACATATGGTCACCACCCAAGAGATACCCAGATCCCTGGATCCCGATTGTTAGCGGGGGTGGGGGTTTGATATGGTATGTTTGATTCTAAGCCCGCGCCCCAGTAGGCAGGAGGCTGGTTACTGGTTGGCTCAGCGCCCTAAGTTTCAACATGGCGTGGATGTCAGGAAACGCTGTTACTTCTTGATTCCCCACCCTGGGGTGGCCGCAGCTTGCCAGATCACAGTCACTTACCAGGGCGGCAGGCTGGTTACTGGTTGGCTCAGCACCCTAAGTTCCAACATGGCGTGGATCTCAGGAAATGCTGTTACTTCTTGTTTCCCCGCCCTGGGGTGGCTGCGGCTACCCTAAACTAATTAAATGATGCTTTTTACTGGATACTTCTGGCATGAAAGTTTTAAAAGACTCTCCAAGGTAATCCTAATATGCAATAAAGCTTGCTGATTCCTGGATTTCTATTTCCAGACAAACTAATATATATGTCTGTTAACCAGCATCTACAATGCTTTAACTCAAAGGCAATTTCTATGGAGGAATTCCAGGTCCACCAGCTGGGTTACAGAAATATTTTGGGTCAGTTTGGTACCACATGATGTACTCAGTGTCTTCTATGCAGGCACAGGATGCTAGCATTGTTACTTAACGTCTCATTATATTTAACCAGCAGGGACTGGTTAACATCTCCGATGACACGTTGTTACACCTGCTATCATATGTCTCATGGAAGCCTAGAGATTCTGTTCATGCATGGAAAGGCAAACTCCATGGCCCTGTGCTGTTAAGCACTAAACGTTTTTAAAACCTATATCCTTAAGGCATTGAACCTCTTCATGCTTGATTTATTCTACATAGGTTTAGTCCACACTGGCATTTTTATATTAAGTAATTTTTTTCCTGCTGTCTTGTATTTTAAAGCCCTTTAAGAAGTCCGACATCAAATTGATTACACAATAGAAAAGATTGGAAGAAGTAAACTCCCTGCCTCACTCTTTTGTTAGCAGGATTGTTTTTGATGAAGTCAAGTCCAAAATGAAAACCACAGGGGCCTTCCATCACAGTCCTCCCCACGAACCTCACCGAAGTCTCTCTCGAACCCGTCGGACACTCTGCCCATGCAAATGCACAGAGACTTGCCTGGAAATTCTGACATCTCAGAAGCATTTCTAGGGAGTCAGGTGAGAGGCGAGCCACTTAGCTCAAGATTAATGCCTTCCTAAAATCACTTTTTTCCTTATTAGAATATTTCCAAAATGTTATAACCACAATAATCCAAGTGGTCACTGAATTTTTTTAGGAGTTAGGCAATTTCTTTGCCTGCTGGCTGCTTTATGTGCAGTTGTGAGCACTTTCTGTCTTCATTTCTCATGCCTCTGTGCCAACAGTCAAAAGCCACACATGTAGTATGAGCTTTCTGCAGAGGGAATTGTGATCAGGAGATCTGTATGTGCTACAAAAACTACCATAGATTTTCCTAACCACTTTCAATAAAAATAGCAATAGCAGCAACCACTATTGTGCATAGCTGAGATACTCACTGGGGTGCCCCCCATCCCGATGTGTGGGGCTGTCACTTATACAGTATAACTACAGGTCAGATGTGGTGCTCTGCATCTTAAATTCATTTTCTTGCTTAATCTTCACCACAAATACTGCTATTCTCATTTCACCAGTGAAAAGACAAGGGTCACAGCAGTGAAATCCCCTGCCCAAACCAACACAGCCAGCATGCGTCAGACTTGAGCAACACAACCCCAGTTTACTTCACTCCAAAGTCTTTCAGCTCCCAATGACTACTTAAATTTCCTAGTGGAACAGAGACTATTACCAGTATGAAAGCAGAAGCAAATATATATATATATATATTGTCTCTGTCCTGAATCTTACCAGGGCTATCTACAAAGATCTGGACTTGGGGAGAATGTGGGGTATGAATCAGACAATTCTTGTAGAGCAAGTTTTCTCTGCATCTCACTGCAGACACTTGGGAAAGGATGATTCCTTGCTATGCTGTGCCTTGTAGGAGAGTCAGCAGTATCCTGGCCTCCCCTCACTAGATGCCAGCCCAGCCCCTCATTGTGACAACCAGAAGTAATGGTAGACATTGTCAGATCACCCTTGGGAGAAAAACCAAGCCCATTTGAGAGCCAAGTCATAGATGGGAACTTGGCATCATAGAAAGGCTATAGCACCGCTCCAATCCTACACTACCAAAGGCTCCAAAGGAAAACTGAGCTCTAGACGGAGTGAATCAAACCGGAGCAAGTGGATGGTGCCAGGAGAACGGAGGGATCTGAGATTCCTTGAAGGGTCTCTGTGCTTTTCAGCTGCAGTGGACTGGAATACATTCCACCCCCATGCTCAGTAAGTCACAGCTGCTTCGCAATGGGCCATGTGGCATATCCTGTTGCAGGAGCTGGGGCACGTTACACTCTGGTCCACATCTGTGCCTGGTGTCCTGGTTCACATGGCCATCTCTCACGGAAAGCAGAATTGGAGGCAGTCCTTGCCAGCAGAGGCGAGGGCATGAGATCAATATGTGGGGACCTACTGCTAGTCAGTTTTCTCCTTGGCACATCATGGTTTAGATCTACAGCAGGTGTGTCCAGCCCATAACCCAGCACAGCTAGTGATGCGACCACACAAGACTGTAAGCTTTTAGGGTTGTTACGTGATTGTTGTTTGTCACGATGTAAGTGACACTGAAGGCTGTGTAGGAGAGGATGAGGTACAGTGCTAGATCTGACTCCTGCGCCCACCACACTCAGTTGAACAGAACTCAAGGTCCATGGACTTGTGTAGCTCTGCATGTAACGTGCAGTGATTACAGTAACAGTATCTCACCTCATCCATGTGTGTGCGCCTGTGAAGGCAGGAGGCACTTACTGCTATTAAGCACTTGTGGAAGTTTCCTTTTTTAATTACTAAACTTGGGCTTCTGTCATTTGGTAAAACAAATAATAAATTAAAAGAGTTTTCTTAAGCAGGTGTGGTGAAAATATAAAAATATCAAATAGTATTTTTGTGCATGGTATTATAACTACATACACATCACCAGCACTAGAAATATTACCCATGTTTTTCTGAAAACAAGACCTAACTGGAAAATACTCAGCTTTGAAAACTAGAGCTCAAAAATCCCAGCCCCACTCAGCCTGTCCTTGCCTTTCCTGCCTTACAGAGCATTTGCTGAGTAAGAAAATCGTGATTGCAGGTAAGACAGGGAAAGGCCGATTGGGACTACAGTTTTGATCTCTAGTTTTCAAAGTTGATTATTTTCAGTCAGGTCTTATTTTCCAGGAAAGTACTGTAAAATATATAAAAATGTCTTGTTACTTATATTCATTAATCACCTATCTTGCATGCAGATCAGACAGCTCCTTTTCACTCCATGTGGCCCAAGAAAGCAAGAAGGTTAGATACCATGGTGTAAAATGCCCCAGAACATCTCCTGTGACCAGAGGTGGGGACTCATGTCTGGCATGACTGGGGAGTGAAGGAAAAGGGAGATGGAGCCTGGGAGAAGGGAGAAAATGGGCATATAATCTTGGAGACTATGTCTAGTCCCTGACCCTTTCCTCTGTTTCCCTTTCCTTGTGCTTCCTGGCCATGGTGAGTTCAGCAGTTTGCTCTGCTACCCCATTCTGTCGTGTTTCTATCTTGGAGTAGCGTTATAATTGGCTGAAGCCTCGAGCCAAAATAAGCCTCTTTTCAAACAGATGATCACAGTGACAAAAAGCTGACAAGGCATAAAGGTCATTACGACTCTACAAAAATGTTGCAAGGTTATGTTTCCCAAGGACTTTTGATCTCACTTTACGTGAATCTCTGATGCCCCCCAGGAGCTGGGCAACGTAAGCCACAAAAGGCCATTCTCAGTAGCTTAAAATGCTGAGGCTCAGGTTAGAGTAAGGCATCTTCGTGGCTCGAATTTTAACCTGAACATCAGGCTGTTGGCAAAACACAGTAACCATGGCACACATTTAATTTACTTGATCGTGGTCACACTGGTCTTATCTCCTCCACAGTTGGTCTCAGGGAAATTAATAGGTTCCTTCAACTCCAGTTCAAGGCATTCCCCAGAGAACTGCAAGCCATTTCATCAACAGACAATAACAAGTAAAGGGAGAGGGAGCAGGAATGTGCTAAGATGCCAGAGGCATTCTCTGCAGAGCAACTCTCACAAAGTCCATCTGCAGTTCATTGTCTGTTTCAAATCAGCTGGAGACAGTGGCTACTTCAGAGCGACCCACAGAACACTGAAAAGCTTTATCGCTTGGTCTCTGCATAGTTATTTTGCCTCCTGCAAAGGATATTACAAGATGTGTGGTCCTTCTGTTGTCTTGGTAACAAGATGTTACTGGGAAGTTGGAAATAATATTCACACCCCAGGGACACTTTCCCTGTCCACACTGAAGTCCCAAGCAGAACCAGTGACACTGGCTCCCCACTAGAGTAAGTTCCAGGAGTTCCCTTCAAGTGAACCTGGACATGGCATGGCTTTGAAACCTCTCCTGCTCTGGAGGAGACTGAGAATGAGTCACTGCAGCCAGAAGCACCTCCTTGGAGCCCAAGACCTGTGTACACTTGCCAGATGATGCAAAAGATGAGTCTAGGTTTTTCTCCTTGCAAATCTTCCCTCTGATGTTCAAGTCATGTGTATGATCCCCAAACATTTTTAAAAATTGGTAAGCAAGAGGAAAAGCAAAGCACCATCTTCACCCATCGTGGCACCCTAATGCCAATCAGCCATCACTGGCTGGAAGAAGCTCCTCTGGAAGCTCAGGGCTGGTGCTTAGCCAGGGTCATGCCACTCTTGGGCTTCATCAAGAACCGCGTGTGCATGGCCATGGTGGGTACCTTGTGAGTACCCACCCATGTAAACCAGATTAATCCCAAGGTCCAGGATGACAGTGGAACACAGCCAGAAACCAAGGAATTCAAAGTACAGTAGTCTCTGTATCCATCATTTCCACATGGATTCAATCAACCTCAGAGAAAATATTCAGGGAATCATTCTGTACTGAATGACATTTTTTCTTGTCATTTCTACATAAAATAGTGTAAGGACTATTTGCATCAGACTTACATTAGGTATAATAAGTAACCTAGAGCTGATTTAAAATACAATGGAGGATTACATAGGTTGTATATAAATAGTATCATTTTATATAAGGTATTTAACATCCATGGATTTTGGTATCTTCAGGAGGTCCTGGAACTAATCCCATGCAGATAACAAGAGACAACTGTACACGAACTCTTTCCCTATGCATGTAAAGAAATGCCAAGAAGAATCCCCTGACTGGCCTTTCTACTTCTTCTATTAATTCCTGCAGTCTGTTTTCCATAAAGCACCAAGAAGAATAAAAAGAAAATTATGCCACCTTAACTCTCAGCACCAAGCAGTTCATCTTCTTCACCAAAACCTTAAATTCGATCATGGCTCCCATTATCTGGACCAGAATCAGCTGCCTCCAGCGCCATTTCTCAGAAGCTGCAGTCCACACCCCAGCTCGCACTGCTCCCCAAGTGCACAGAGCAGCTCCCAGCCTTTGCCCAATAGTCACTTCATCAGGCCATGCTCCTCAGATGATTCCCAGCTCCCTCTCCCTTGCTTTATTTCTTGTATTAAGCATTAAGGATCCATTCGTTTTATTTGTCCTTCCCCCTCTCAAATTTCAGCTCTGTGAGAAGCAAGAACTTTGTGGGTCAGGTGATTGAGGAAGGTGATTGAGGAAGTTCTCTAAGGATGTGACTTTTCCAGCAGGGACCTCAGTGACCCTTAATGACACAAGGACCAGCAGAGAGATGAGAACTCCTCTCAGGCTGGGCAATTCTGAAAAACAATGAGAAAAAATACTCTGTGATTTTTAAATGTTGGCTTCTTTTCTGCCCAAAAACAAGTAACAAAAAAAAAAATAACTTTTTTTCAGTTACTCCTCATTACATTTGGTAGAATTAGATGAAATTTTGTATTCTTACAGATTTATAAATTCTGTCTTCTGAGCCTGGAATTTCTTCACTGGAAGATAGGTGAGATCAATAGGACTTCTGCAAGAAACAGAGCTTTGGCCTGGACTTTCCAGTCCTCAGTATGTTTAACTAGATTTTAAAATGCATTGTAGTTTATGTCCATCTCTATTCATTTTTGAAAATCAGGAGTAAGCAAATGAAATGTCATCTCAACCAGTACTAAAAAGACTGGTCTACAGGTTAAGGAAGAAACATAGTTTAAGGCTTAGTTGTTGGGACAGGAGAAAATAAACAAACAAAGAATAAGTCCAAGGCCTTTTCTGGACAGATGAAGAGCTAATTCATGGTTACGCTAAGTGTCTGGATTACTGGATGCATTTTCTTTCTTTGGGGTGAAATGTGAATCACTTCTGTTAAGCATTAAAATGCACAAGAGATACCTAAATCAAAGTTCAGTCCTTGAAGCAAGGAATTATCTACCAGGAATAGCCTTGGAGCAGATGAGAGATATTAGTCTCAACATTTGTTACACAATTATGCTCAACGATCTGGATTGTTTGTGTTGTGTAAACATCTTTGACCTCACTATGTGTCCCTGAATAAGGAGCTATCACCCTTCTAGACCAGGCTGTCTATCACCCTTCTAGATCAGGCTTCTATCACCCAGTCACCCAAGGTGACTTCACCCAAGAATATGACCACTGAATTCACCCACAGATGTTTGCACTGAATACCATTTTGCTAAAACATTAAGTGTGCACTTATGATTTTCTTTGTTCATTGATTAAACCTGTCTTGTAGAGTATTAAAAGATTGAGACTATTAGAACTAGGTCAGGGTGAAGACATAGGTTGCTGGAAAATTTTTTGTTAACTTACTATTTTCATGATCTAAACTCTTAAAATTAAAACTCAAACCAAATCTTCTTGGCTGGTAGCCTTGTACCCCCTTGACTTCAGACTTGAGCTTCAGAGATTCAGACTGTTCTGTGTCACTTGGCCCTAAAGGTAAAATGAGCTTCCTGCTCTTGCTTCTATTTGAGGCACTCCAGATTCCTGTTGGCTTCTCAGTCTTTTTCCCATCACCTACATAACCAGTTCTCTGCACCATGCCCTCTCAATTTTCAACATGTAGTGTGGTTTTTGCTATTTTGATTGATACACAGAGTACACATAATGCTTTCAAGATCCCAGGTAAAAGAGTAGAGCTGACGATGAAATTCAACTCTGTTTGCATTCAGCAGCTACACTATACAGTATTTGGCTGCTCGGGTAAATGAACTCAGTCAATGAATAGCTGTGGAGCTCCCACAGTGCACCTGGCACATCACCAGAACTGCATAAATGGAGTTCTGAAAGCCAGGGCTTGCTGATGACCATGACTCCAGTGTGCTCTAGTAGGGACCTCACATTTACAGATGAATCCAGTTGGAGGATTCCCTTCCAGAGAGTCAGCCTGGTCCCACTCTCCATGCCTTTCAGAGTGGTTTGCTGCACATCAGGAAAGGCAGCCGTACTCAGCCTTCCTCAGAGGAACCACTGGCCTCCACAGCTCACATCTCCCACGGAAGCGAACGTGTGCTCCTGCTCAGGAGAGTCCTGGGAACTTTCCCTCCTGCTGCCTCCCCCACTGAGATACACTACCAGACCGTCTGGCCTGAGCACCAGAAGGTTAGCATAGGACGTACGTTTGATTCTCCCTTGCACCTAGACCAAGTATCCCCTCACCAAAATAACCATGAAATTCATCTTGTTTTCTCTTTCTTTTTATTACCAGTGGAATAGTAGGGGAATCATAAAATTAATTTGCATCCTCCGTCTCTTCCTGTCTCTTAGCTGCATGGCCACAGTAGAGCACATGGTAGTGTCCCAAAGGCAATAGAAAATTCCTGGGAGGGGAACACGTTCATCGTAAGGACTTTGGGTTTAGGTGCATCTAGAAAGAATTTGATGAGGCTCGTATTGAAGGATTTTTTATTTTTGTATATAAGAAAAAATACCTAGCATTTAAGGCTTGTGGGCTTGTATGTGTCCATGAATACATGAAACTTCATGTCCAGTGTAGCCCAACAAGGAAACTGAGGCACATAAAGATGATACAACTTGCCTAAATTCACAATCCAAGTTTGTTGCAAATTGAGTTAATGAAACCAGCCATTAAAGTTTTTCCTTAGATAGAAAAAGATGACTGGTTTCCTTGGTTTTACTAGTAAAATACTTTTCACAAAGACACACACACACACACACACACACAGAGAGAGAAAGAGAGAGAGAGAGTTTTAAGTTTCTTAAACTCTTAGGAAAAGTATTACAATAATAACACAGAAAGAGATTAACTTATACAGCAAACATATGACAAAATTATAAAGATAAAAGCAACTCTCCTACTTTGAATATTTTTCTTCAATAAAATGATGATTTATATAGGAAGACAAGCCTCTAAAGATACCTAGAATCCTCTATATAGATAAGAAATACAGTGGCTTTTGACTGACCAGCTACACTGTCCTCTCCCCCAGGTTCCTCGCAGAAATCAGCAAGCAGTCAAACATCTGCACACATAAATGATCACTATTACTTGAGGTGTTTCACTAGGGTTTAGACTGCCAATTAACAAGATGCATTTACATTTTTTTCTAGTCCAGAAAATAAAAACCTCATTTATATTTACTGACTGTATCATCCTCCTCTGTAAAATACACTTGGGCATCACTCAAATTTTACCTAGCATCAGAGGACCTCTTGTGTTAATCCAAAAGGAAAAAGAGAGCTTCTAAAATTCCCATGTGATGGTTTTTAAATGTGTCTAGGAATTCTTTCACATGCTTATCATTGAGGGTGAAACACACCCTGGTCCCCTTGAATATAACCTCAGATCAAACAGAAGGCAGCAGGGGCACCTGGGGCTGCTAAGCCTAGAGAAGTTGCCTGGTGCTCTCTTCCTGGGACTTCCGGAGCCCTGAGCCACCATGTAAGAAGTCTGGCTACCCAGTAAGTTCCATATTGGAGAGGCCATGCAGAGAAAACACAGACGAAGAGAGGGGCGCACGGGGTTCCAGCTGCAGCCCAGGCAACAAATTAGTGCCTGATGATGCCTTTGAGCTGACTCCAGCTCACACTCCTCTGACTGCAACTGCTTCAACAACTTCACTGAGAACATCTGACGGAGCCCTTTCAGCCCCAGCGGCCATGGGAAGCAGTAAGTGATCATTGCTGTTTTGTGCCATTAAGTGAAAGGTAACTTTTTGTGCAGTGGTAACTATAGTATTTTAAGGAATAAATACTTTATTTAGAGAACTTCCAGTACTTGTTAGCTGCCTGGGAGTTTTTCTCTTTCAGAGACTTTTCCCCTCTCTAACTCTTCTGGAGCTGCCCACCCGGTAACTTACAGCCTCCAGGGCAGATATATGATCCAAACTGACCAATGGCACTGTCCTACCCTGGGTACAGGAACCAAGCCAAGAAAGGAAAACCATTATCCAGTAGAGCCAATCAGAGGACCTCAGGGAGCTCACTACACCTTCTAGAAAAAAGGGAGGAAGACTGTTGGGCTTGGAACAAAGACAGAACAAGAGAAAGCAGAATGTGGAGACAGAGGTATAGAAAAGCAGTGACAAGGCAGAGTGAGGAAGCCCTCACGCCAGTACTCAGCTCTTGTATTCAGTGGTCATGCTAATGTCAGTAAACACCTCCTGGGGCTCTCCACACACACAAATTAATAAGGCTTCCTCTTTCCTTAATCTAATTTGAGCTTCATTTCTTTTACTTGCAGAAGTTCCATTTAGTTCAGTATGATATAGTAGGAAAAAGGGGCCCCAATAAAGTCAAAGGGGTGGATACAATTTTAGCCAGAAGCATCTTAAAACTTGTAATCATTTAGGGCTGGGCTGAGGATTTAGCTCAGTGGTATAAGTGCCTGCCTGGCAAGTGTGAGGTTGTGAACTCAATCCCTGGCACCAAAAAAGAAAAAAAAAACACCTTATAATCATTCATGCAAATGACACATGCCAGTGTAGAAAATATGCAATTCACGAAAAAGCATAAAAGTGAGGCTTAGGAACAAAGATTGGAATTTGACTCAATAATTCTATTACTGTAGGATGCACATAGTTCTGTAACAGTCAAACCTTTGTGGTTCACAACAGTGAATATGTCACACTTCCTTTGGGTCAGATACCCAGGAGCACTTTTAATGTATAATTGTTTTTATTTATAACTTTTTTAGCAAAAAAATAAGAGGGAAAACACAAGGCACTGTAGCTGATTTGTTGGGTTCATGTTCCATTTCAAATGTCCCTCGAACTGTCGAAAGATATACAATCCTAAATGTGCAGCTTCCTTTATGAAGTACCATGGTTACCTTCTAGGCAGTCTTTAAATCAAATAAATACAGATGAAAGGAAATCCCTCACTGAAAAATACATCAAGTGGAGGATATTTTAAATGTAAATTTATGTTGTTGATATTAACACATGACCAATGAAAACCAAAAGCCAGAAAAGCAGTTACACTTCCTCCTTGACTGGAACGTTACAATAATCATTTTATGCAATGACCTTTTTTTCAGTTTATGGTGAACTGTTATGAATGTACTATGAGAGGTAGCCACAGTCAGAAGAGAAGATGCAAGGGGACTATTCCATTTTGAGGGGAAGGTAAGCCCTCCAGAACCAGCATGGAAAATTAACATCCAGTTGATCTAGGTGAAAAAATGCATGTAGTCAATTTCAACTCATGTTGAGCTGACTTAATCTTTTCCTTGACTTGTTTGCTGTCATTCTTTTAAATCAGGTGTGTTTAATTCTTCTTGTTCATCCAGCTCTCTCCCAGTAAAAAGATTTTCATTAAAAGGACCATCCCTGATGTCTCCATTTTCTTGCCCATCCACTTCCTTGTCCCCTTCCAAGTGCCTTCATTCACCTTTTTCAGCTCTACCTCTGGAAGCTTCACTCAGTTTGTTCTCATCTTTATCTGAACTGTATGTGCTGAATCTTTCAAGACCAGCTACAGTAATGCCTGTGTCATCTACATTTCTCGGTATGCATAGGCTTTAATCTATACCATCGACACTCACAGAATCATCAAACTTGTCACCATCTGTTCCTTGAGTGTAGCATGTATCATCTGCTTCCTCATCTTCATCACAGACCAGTTGAGGGCAAAATTCAAACAATGCATGACCACTGATCATGAAAGACTTCCCTGCCTTGAAGTCAGCTTTCCTTCTTTCCATGTCTTGCTCAAGTATATCAGTCTTGTCTTTTCCTTTTTCTTCTATGAAAGAAAAGATTCTAGAGTGATTTTGGTAACATTTTGACCTAGGGCAGAACACTCTTGCAGTGAGATCTCCTAATGAAAATTTATCTTCTTTCTCTTTTTTTTTTCCATCTTTTTCAACACAAATCCAGGAGAAAGTATATGATGATACATAAAATTATCACCCCTTCCAGGGCACACCCTAAACCAATGATACTTGTTATTTTTACCAGCTGTGAAGAAATGCTTGCAGAGTATTTGAATTTTGGGAAATTTGTTCTTTTCCATCTCACTGTGCTTCTTTTCATTACTTCTTCAAGATTTTTCTCATTCTAGTTATCCACTGTGTCTTTCTCAAGCTATCCATTGTAGCTTTTTCTCATCCTAGTTATCTCTTGCACCTAGGTATCTCTTGCATCAATATAAACACTTCATTTTTCACATTTTCTCTACAAAGTCACATCATGAGAGTGCTTGCACTTACCTCCTTTGGCACACTGTCCTTGCTTGAAGAAGGCATATACCACAGACTTGAGACCGGTACCCTTACTTATTTTTTTCAAGTAGCAAGGTTGGAAGATCTCGCTTAGCTCCTGCAATTCTTTCTTCTTGGCATCTTTCTTCAATCTCTTTTCAGCTTTACTTTGTGCTCCCTGATGTGATTTTGTTGACCAAATTTAATTTGATGAGTGATGGCTTTGACAAACTTCTATTGCCTTGCTCCTCTCTTATGCTTTAGACTGAAAGTTCTGTCTTTGGTCATCTTCTTTTTCTGCTTCACCTTTTTGTGCTGTCCCTGGCTTGAGCCTGATTCTTGGGGTGCACTGAAGAAAGAAGCAGCACCAGCCAGACTCAAGGACAGATGGATTCTGTGGGTGAATTTGTCACTGAGCAGGAGCAGGATGCTAGGAGCAACTTAACTGGAATCTGTGTCTCAGCATTTCTTGGGCTGCAATTGAGCTGTCTTCCAGAGCTGGAGACTCATCTGAAAGTTCATGCTAGTGGGATCCCTATCCATCTCACTCCTGTCACTGACAGAAGGACACATACACCCCTGCACTTTGGCAAAAGCAGGCCTTGGTTTTGTGCCATATGGATTTCTCTGGTGGCAGCCTTCAATATGGCACATTAATGAAAAGGTTACAGAAGTAAGGGCAAGAAAGAGCCCTTACTTCTGTGTGACTCAACACATGGGTGTTATCCCACCATTCTCCCCAATTCTATTCCTAAGAATCAAGTCACTAGAACACAAATACCAGGACACAGAAGGCATTAACCACCACTTTAGAAGTTAAGTATCCCTCCAGGATCAGTCTCCTGTCCCCAAGGGCATCTGTGTGCTCAAAGGCCAGACTGAAAACCACAAGTATGCTATCATTGAGTTATTGGTACAGAAATGGATGATGACAGAAGAATTTGTCCTAGGAAATTGAAAGGAATTGATCTCCAAGACTGAGAAACAGTAATAAAATAGGAGCTATGGACAACACCCTTGTTAGAAGATGAAATCTAGCTTTGTCTTACAGTGCTTAGATGCACACTTGTCTTATTATTTTACTGGAAAGCAGTCAGGAGACAAGAGTACTGGGCAGAGGTTATGATGATACTACACCTTCTCAAACCCTCAGTGTGCTGGCACTGAGTTAGAATTTTGAGTTAGAATACAGGAGGCATAACTTCTTGGTCTAAAGGATGCCCTAATTAGGTCAAAGTTACTTTTCTCTTGCTACTAAGACAAAATGCCTGGCATACAAGATTAAGGAAGGAAAGATTTATTTAGCTCACAGTTTGTGGAGGTTTCAGCCTGTAATCTGCTAGCTCCATGGCAGAGTGGAATGGCAGAGGGCTATAGTTCATGGCGATGGAAGACATCAAAAGCAGTAAGAGCAAAAAGGGTAGAGTGCACAAAAAGACTCTTTCCATCCCTTATATTGTATGTAGGCCATATATTGTATGTAGGCTTGGGGGGGTATAGCACTCATGCTCAGAATCCTAGCATTGGACCATGAATGAATCACAAATTCTAGAAGCCCGCCCCCATGACTGCATGAGGCTATGAGGGGGACATCCAGACACAGCCCATAGCATATAACTTCATGGGCTAAAGGATATCCTGCCCAGGTCAAAGTTGTTCTCATCCATAGCACTGAGGCCACTCTTGCCAGTTTCCCTGGTGGGAGCACAGGCATACCTGGGCCTGTAGGAGTGATGGCCACAGCCCAAAGCAGGTGGACGCATGGAGTAGGGGTAATGGTGCAAGCTAGCAGCTTATCAGAAGCACTTGGACCCCTCTATTTCAAAGGAACATTTGGGTTTCCTGCTTTCTAATCACTAATTACCCTAGAAAATCCTGTTAGGCTATTGTAAGCATATTTCTCTACCTAAATGAGTCCATAAAACCAAACCAACACCATTATAATAGCTTCTTTTTAGCTCTAAAACAAGACTATTGTTATTTGTATTTGGCATAAGATAGTTATTTGCATAAAAATTATTGGGTGTAGAATTTTGAAAGAAATTTTAGATCTCAGGGTGATTCACTCTAAAAATAGTTTTGCTTTTCAGACACATATCTGTAGAAGGAGTTATTGCTGTCATTTTTAAGTTTTCCACATATAAAGGGTACACTCTAGATTTTGCATGCTTGCTATTTTTGAATAAGTGATTCCATTTTGTTACCTTCACAAAAGGAGGTATTAAGTTGCCCTGAGAACAGCAGTCAAGAGAAAATTGTCTGAGGATCTCCTTTGTGTGCAGGCTTCCCAAGGAAGGACAAGGTTGAGAGGAAGAACATAAAACAGCAATACACTGTTAGTTTTGGCAATAAGAAAATTTGCTCAGTTTGATTCAAGTTACATATCTGCCAAGTTCACCCAAGAGCACAAAATAACCTACCCTCTAGTTATCAAGCAAGATACATGAACTACAGAGAAATAGTGTATCTCAGCAGAGAGCTCTTCTTACAAAACTGCTTCCCAAACACAAGCAGAAGATCTGACACTTTATTGTTGGCTCTGACTTTCAAAATTATAGTCAGCCTATAATAGAGACTCAAATGTTAATGTTACTTCCCCAGCTAGTTATAAACCATTTGAAAACAAAGTCTAAAGCTTGGCATTTTCTATGAGTGATGGCTTTAAAGTTCTTTTCTCCTTCTAATCCCTTCTACCCTAAAATAGAAGCAAGGTAGGAGGGACAAAGGTCTCCTTGGTAACATCTTTTATTGTCCATGAAGACAGCACACAAAGTGGGAGGCTGAAGCAGCTCCTGCAGCTCTCAAGTCTTGTGGCTACAGGAGTGTCACTATGAACACACGCCTCTAGGAACTCCAAGATAGAACTCATCTTTGAAGCCATTTTGATGTTGTTTGATTATATGCATAATTTAATTGGGTATAATTGTGACAGGAGATATGATCACCAAAAGTTTAGATTCGTAGCCTTCATTCACAGATCCTCCAACCCAGAGGGGAGAATCCTACCTTACTTACCTCCCCCACGTTTGCCTTTTCTGCACACATACCACTGTCTTCTGATAGCCTACAGATAACTTCTTATATGAACTCAAATTGATTTCAACAGTTGTATCCAAAACCCTACTTTTCTAATCATTGCTGAGACGAAATACCCAATGCCCAAATTTAAGGAGGAAAAGTTTATTTAGGTCACAGTTTGCAGAGGGTTCAGTCCATAACCTGCTGGCTCAGAGTCAGGGTGTCACAGCAGAGGAGATTAGCAAAGTAACAAGAAGCTGGGGGAGACAAGCCTCTTTCTGTCCCTCATAAGCAGACTACCTGCGCTAGGATGGGTGCAGCGCTCACATCCTTAATCCCGGCATTGGACAATGAATCAATCACAAACTAGATTCAACCACCCTTGAAAAGCCTGCCCTCTTTGACTTCATGAGGCTCTGGGGGGACATCTAGACACGAACCATAACACTTAGATTAGACACTGTGGTTATCAAATAGTCATTCCGTTCCTCCTCTGCTTAAAAACACACTCATAATTTGGGAAGCAGGACTCAGCCCCAGGACTCCTGCTCCATGTGAGTGGCATTGAGGATGCCATGCCTTTCACTGTCTAGAAGGAGCTTGGTGACTCACAGCACAGGTACTGGTGTCAGGGCCTAAGCTATCTTTCTGTTTCTGCACTTTATTCTCTGTTCTTTGTTTTCTTCATCTCTGCAATGGAGATGCCAATAGTACCCTTCTTAAAGGCACAGAGCAAGGCCTACATGAGATGCTCCATACAAAATGCTTGTAACAGTACACATAATAGGAGTTCAAAGAATTGTTGGATGAAGATATAGTCAGGCTCAAGGCAAGATGGGAAATGTGATCAATCATGATATTGGTTTTGCAGAGGGAAGAGGTGCCAAGGCTGTAGGAAGAGAAAGGATTTGACTTCAAAACAAACCAGACAAAAGCAAAAAACCACAAAGCTTCAAATGCAAGTGGGCAGGAGAGGGCTGGAATGGGCCATGCCACCACTGGGATCTGGAAAGTCCATGGGAGCCATATGTTGAAGTCTGATTGCCAGCCCAGGCCATTATTGGGAGACTGGAGGACCTCAGGGACGTGGGCCTTTAGGAAGTCTTCAGGTCACTCAAAGTGTGCCCCTAAAGGCCAAGGTAGGATCCCGGTCTCCTCCTTTTCTTTCTTGCTGACCATGTGAGTAGCTTTGCTCTCCCATGCACTCTGCCCATGACATGCTGCTCACTGCAGGCCTCAGAACAACAGGCCAACCAATCATGAGCAAAATCTAGACTATGAGTTGAGACAGCCAATTCTCTATAAGTTCTTTATCTCGAGTACTTATTATAGTGACAGAGGCAAGCACATGGGCTTGTGTGTCCTCTAAAACACAAGATTGTGTGCTTGTTGAGAGACGTATAAAGCTATAATCAAGTCTTAACCTGTGACTGAATTAAGAAATGCCCAGCAGATTTATAGACTTTACTCCGGGATGTGTCCTTCTGAGTCACAGAGGCATGGCCTTGGGTACTACATATACAGACCCTCACCCAATCCTCCGATGCTGCTCCATTGTTCTGCTTCCTGAGCACCATGGACTGTCTCCATCACACTTTCCTGCTATGACTGGAGCCAAATTAAACTGTCTCCTCTGAAGCCAGGAGCCAAATTAAACTTCTCCTTTAAGTAGTGGCTGTCAGATATTGTGTCCTGACAAGAAGAAAGATGACTAATAGGCAGCCCTGGGACTTGTAAGTATCAGGTACAATCCTCTCATTTTCCAGATGGGGAAGTAGAGGCCCAACAAGACAAAATTATGCACGAGGTCATTCAACCAATTCGTGACAGAAGGAATGATATGATAAAGATCTCTTGGCAGCCAGGTTAGCATTTTTAACCTGGTGCCTGACTAGTTTCTCCTCCTAACACTATCAAAAAAGCGTGCAACATATCAGGACCTGCAAAACAACTGTACACATAAACACACCCCAACACACAATTGTACTGCTGAGAAGGCAGATGTGGCACCAGGGGTTCTTCTGCATCAATGAGAAGGATAGAAAGCAACTATTATAACTGTAAAAGTTCCACACCTCAGCATCATCAAAGAGAGTGTACTTTTATTAGAGCATCTGTCTACCCATAAGCCAGAGGGAACCACAGAGCACAAGCTGGCTGCGGGCAGATTAGGAAAGGGTGGGATACTGGTTAAGGAAAATGGTCCTGCACCAACTAGAAGAGCTAAATGGTGCTTTATCCATCTCTAATTTACTGTTCTAATGTTTTCAGCTGTCTGAGATCTGGGACACAGACTTATATTGACTCCTTCACTTGCTGGCTTTGTGACGTGGGCTGGTTACTTTCACCCCCATGGCTCCAGCTCTTGTTTGTGTAAACAGAAAACAATAGCATCTAACTCACAAGGTTGTGTTCCTGAGGCCTCAGAGAGTAGCAGAAGATGTCCGGCCAAATGTCTGACCCGTGATGTCGCCTCCAAACCAAGTATATCCAAAGATATTCATGTTCTGGAAAAGTAGTAATTATCTGCTCTATGGCCTTTCCTAATTGGGCTTTTGTTCTGTTTTGTTTTCATGATTTTTTCCAAATTAAATAGAGAGCAAAGAGCTGGTTTAGATTACAGGGTCACTGCAAAATAACTGAGAGAGTAGATATAACCTATTTTTACACTGCACAGCCTAATTGGGAATCCTTTTCTTTGTCTTGGGAAGGAGCCAGAGCTGCAAGCCTCCTCTTCTCTGCTTTGTGGGTTATCTGAACAAAGGAAGCCAGTGTCACTGCTCTGAGGCACTGGCCGTGTCTGAGAGTTTCTCTTCCTCAGCCCTTCCTGAGCCTCTCCCTAGAAGGCTTACTTAGTGCTGCCCAGAACTACTGAAATTTCTTCTATGTGTAGTGCTGGCTCCAAGCACAATCATCATAAATGCATCCATCCAGGATGCTACTGACACAATCTCTCATGCCATCTGTCGGTGGTGGCTAGAGTTGATGTGCTTTGGCCCACTGCATGGCTCTGCCAAACTCAGTGGCAATTTGTAGTAGACTGTCTTCAGAGATCGTTATTAGCTCACTTTACAGGAAATACTAATGGAAGTTCTTTAAGCTGAAGGAAGGTAACTCTAGACAGTAGTCCAAATCCACATGAAAAAACGAAGTACACCAATAACTATGTAACTGCAAAGAATAGTATGAATACTTACTTATTCTCCTTCCTCCTCTTTACTGTTATAAAAAGCAACTGCAAAAAACATATGTACATAATTGTGCTGCTGTCGGCCTAACATGTAGAAGTGAACAATATCTGACAATAACAGTAAAAAGAAGGTGGAACAGAACAAAGCTGTATCACAGTAAGGAAATGGCACCAGATGGTAATCTGAATCCACAGGAACAAATGGAATGAACCAGAAATGGCAAGTATGAAGGCTAATAAAACAAGTTCTATAAATATAGACTCGCTGTCCTGCTCTGTCTTTTTAACATCCATAAAATTATATAAAGCAATAATTATGAGAAATATTTTTGTTTGTCACAGATATTGCAATAGCACATATAAAAGCAATAGCACTAAAGAAAAAAGATCAGATTTAGAAGTATAAAAGCAATGTTTTTAAAGCTCATTGGAACTGTTTTTATAAACGTGAAGCAGATGCTATTCATTTAAGATATATATGGGAAGCCCATGAACAATTACTAAGAAAATAACTGAAAAATAATGAAAAGATCATAATGAGTTAAATAGCTTACTAGCCAATACTCACTTAATTTGAAAAGAGAGAGATAATGAAAGAGATGAGACATATAAAACATAAAAAGTAAATGGCAGGCATAAATCCAACTATATAATAAGAACATTAAATATGAATACATTAAACAATTCAGTCAAAAGGCAGAGATTGTCAGACTGGATATAAAGTGAAATCTGACTATATATTTTAAAGTTAGGAACACTATAGATACAAAAAAGAATAGGAAGAGATATACAAAGATTTCATTCTGAAAATTATATTAATATTAGACAAATAGAAGAGAACAGAAAATGTCACTAAAGATAAATAGCAACATTTTTATAATAACAAAAAGACCAGTCATGTAAGAAAGATAAACATATATCTAAACACAAAGGCCCCAAAATACAAAAAGCAAAAGTGACACCAAACTAGTAAAAATAGATAATTCAACAATAAGAATGAGATTTGAATATTCTACTTTAATATTCTAATAATTTACAGAATAATTAGACAAATGAATACAGAAATATACACTAGAAAACACTATAAATCAATTAGGTTAAAAGAAATCTTTAAAATATTTCACCCAAAAAATAACAAAATACAAATTTTCTCAAGTACATATGAGACATTTTCTAAGAGACCATATATAGGCAATGATGGAGTTTACAATAAATCAAGAAGATTTAAATATCATTAAATATGTTCAGTGACCTTGAAGGAAAGAAACTAAAAATCAACAACTGAAAGAATTAGAGGAAATTCAAAATGAGTGGGAATTAAGCAACACATTCCTAATTAACCAGTGGGTCAAGTAAGAAATTACAAAGAAAAGGAGAACACGTGATGATTGACAATGAAACTCCTGAGATGCACCTAGTATGTTGTGCAGAGGAAAATTTATAGCTGTAAAAAGTGACATTAAAAAAGACCTTATATCAATAAAATTATAATCAATTAGGCAAAGAAGAGCAAGCCAATCATAAGCAAATAATCAAGATCAAGCAGAAAGTAGCAAAATATAGTGTAGAAAAAATAAAGAAAAATCAATGAAAGCAAAGAGAAGACACCAACAATTTTTCAGTTGCATGTACACAAACATAACTTCACACATGAAGATCAGAGTGCACACTGTAGTTACTCAGTTCAAGAATGTTTTCGTTTGTGAATAATTTGGTTCACAGACAACAGTTTGGCAACTTTTGTTTGTGTTTGCAAATTGCATCAGGTGACAAACACAACCATGCCCATCTTTCCCACAGAAACACAAATGTGAGCATTTTTTTCCAAAATCGTGAATTGTGGTACCACTGTACTTTTTTGTTTTTTATCAGATATGTCATTGTAACTTACACTGACCAATCAAACATGGCAGAAATGACACTCGCAAAAGTCTCGTGCAGGTGAGCCAGGCACAAAGAAGGCTTCCTGGAGAGCCCTTGGAGGGTGAGAAGGTACACAGCAAAGAACAGAGACTTCCTAATGGTGCAGAAGCCTGGAATCCACCATGCAAGAGGGCACAACTGTTCATGCCTTTCAACCTATCCTCACAGCTTCAAAGGTATCCCAGCACCACCATGAGGAGCAGAAGACCCATCAGTGGACCCACAGAATGACGAGAAACAACATGATTGCATTAAGCCACTAAGTCATAGATATCTGGAAACAATTTCTAGGTTAAAAACTTAAAAAGAAAGGACTGTCCAATGTAGGAAATATTGCCTGAATCTCCATCTCCTTCCTTTATGATGTTGAAGATAGAAAGTACTGATCTTCTGGTTTAGTGATCCTCAAATTCTAACAGATAAAACTAGATGAAATAATTTTCTCTGCACCAAGGAAAACTGATGGTGGGAGACACCCCAAAACTCACCATCTAACTGTCCGGCGCT
>PVJX010000214.1:0-149451 GCA_004027295.1 Dolichotis patagonum
TATTTTTTGTAGGGTTGGACTGGTGGTCACAAATTCTCCTAGTTCCTCTTTGTCATGGAAGCATCTTTTTTCTCCATTGATTTCTAGAGAGAGTTTTGCAGGATACATCAATCTGGGCTGTAGATTGTTCTCCTTCAGCGCTTGAATTACATTACTCCAAGCTCTTCTTGACCTGATGGTCTGTGTCGAGAAGTCTGCCGTGATTTTGATGGATTTTCCTTTATAGGTGATCTGTTTCTTTTCTCTAATGTTTTTTTAAATTCATTTGCATTGATTTCTGCTCTAATCTTTACTATTTCCTCTCTTCTATGAGCTTTGGGTTTAACTTGCTCTTCTTTTTGTAGAAGCTTGAGATGAAGCATTAGGTTGTTTATTTGTACTAGTTCTGTTTTCTTGATATGACCATTTATTGCTATGTATTTGCCTCTTAAGACCACTTTCATTGCATCCCACAGATTACAATAGGTTGTTTCCATATTTTCATTGAATTGTAGGTACTGCTTTATTTCTTCTTTAATTTCATCTGTAGCCAACTGGTTGTTTAAAATTTGTTATTTAATTTCCACGTATGCATGCAGGTTTTGCAATTTCTCTTGCCATTAATTTCCAATTTCAGTGTGTTATGGTCAGATACTATGCATGGGATAATTTCAATACCTTGGCATTTACTTAAGAATGTTTTATGGGATAATATATAGTTTATGTTGGAGACTGTCCCATGCACAGCTGAGAAAAATGTGTATTCTGATGTGTTGGGTGGAACACTCTGTAAACATCTACTAAGTCCAAATGCTTACAGGTATGATTCAGTTCTATTATTTCTTTGCTGACTTTCTGCCTAGTTGATCTATCTCTTTGTGACAATGGGCTGGTAAGGTCTCCTGTTATAACTACGTTCTTGTGTATTTGGTTTTTCATGTCCATTAGTATCTGTCTTGTATAGTTGGGTGCTCCTATGTTTAGTGCATATATATTTATAATTGTTAGTTCTTCCTCTTTAATTTTTCCACTTACAAATATGTAGTGACCTTCTTTGTCTCTTTTAACCATTTTAGGTTTGCAGTTGACATTGTCTGCAAATAGAATAGTTACCCCTGCTTTTATCTGGGTTCTTGTTGCATGGAATACTGTTTTCCATCCTTTGACTTTTATTCTATGAGTTTCCTTTTGGGTCAGATGTGTTTCTTGTATACAGCATATTTTGGGATCATGTTTCTTGATCCTTTCTGTCAATGTATTTCTTTTGATAGGTGAATTGAGGCCATTTACATTTATGAATATCAGTGATATGTATTGACTCCACTTTGCCATGTTATGTTCCAATTGTTTGCTTTCTGCTTTTCCCCCTTATTTAATTGCTTGTCCTACCTGGTGGTTTCTTTCTGTTGTTCTGAAGATTGTGGTCATTTTTATCTCTGTCTAGTATGTCTTTCAATACTCTTTCTAGGGTTGGTTTGGTGGACATGAATTTCTTCAGTTGTTCTTTGTCATGGAAGTATCTTGTTTCTCCATTAAATTTGAATGCAAGTTTTGCTGGATACATCAGTCTGAGTTGAAAGTTGTTTTCTTTCAGGGCTTAAAATACCTCACTCTAAACTCATCTTGACTTGAGGGTTTATGCTGAAAAGTCTGCTGTGATTCTAATGGGCTTTCCTTGATAGGTTAGTTGTGTCTTTTCTCTAACAGCTTTTAGTATTCTGTTTATATGCTGTATGTCTGAGATCTTAATTATTATGTGTCTGGGTTTAGATTTATGTTGGTTACGACTATTTAGCATTCTATATGCCTCACATCTGCATATCATATTTTTTCGCCATGTTTGGGAAATTTTCTCCTATTACTTCTGTGACTATTTTAGTTATGTCATTTGTATTGACTCCTGCATCTTCACTAATACCTATTAATCTTATATTGTTGGTCTTGGCATCATCTTGAAGCTTCTGGATTGTCATTTCATGCTGCTTTGTTATTTTTAAAAGTTCTATCCTTTTATGATCACTAATTGCAATCCTGTCCTCAAGGTCCAAAATCCTATCCTCAGCTTCATTTAAACGGTTTTGCATGCTTTGAATAGAATTTTTTGTTTGTTGGATGTCTCCTTGAGTTTGTTTTATGAATTCTGCTTGTTTTTTTATATTGTTCATTCAAGGGTGCAATCAGTTTCCCATGCTCCTGTACTTTTTTCTCTATTTTTTCTTTAGCTGCGCTCAGCAACTCCTTTGCTAAGGTTGTTATTTCTATGTTTATATGGGAGACTACTTCTAATTTGATTTCCTGTATAGCCTTGTGGAGTGTTTTTTTTTTTTTTAATTTCATTTGCTATCTTTTCAAAGATTTCCAGTGTGTTACTTTTGGAGTCCTCTATTTCAATGTCTCCTGTACTTGCTCCTGGTGGACTAGATGTTTGAGATTGCATTTTGCCTTTTTGTTTTGCCATTTTCCCCTTTGAGTTAGTGTTTGGTCCTTCAGTTCCGCTAGTGTCAACTGTTGGTAGTGTATATCTTGGGGTCCTAATGTAAAGTTGATGTTTGTCCAATTGCTAGGTCCCACAATGAACAGGTGGGCCAGTCACCTGACTTCCTGCTGCAGGACCTGTTGGGTGAGTCCTATATTCTTCCTGGGCTGACAAGCCTAGTAGTATTGATGTAGGTCAACTTTTAGTTCTTGCTATTACTTTATCTTCAGGTTATTCCAGGTCATCAAATCTCCCTGTCTATAGTGTTTGTGTTGGCTGAGGCCCTACTATGTCCTTATTGTGTGCCTCTGTGTTTCACAAGCCCTTTTGATTTTCTTCAAGTTGGGGGAGTCCTTCTCGGCACACTCCTCACTCTGCCTGATGTTTTCTTTGTGTAGGAAGGAGTCACCCACACTCTTGTCAGACTCACCAAGGTCTTACAATTAGTTGGAGGGAGTTTTACTACTGGCCCTATTTACCCACTGACACTTCTATCTTAGGGGCATACTCACCACACTGACTGGAGCCAGCTGAGATCTTCTGTTTCAGAGAGGCAGTCACTTAATGTCCCTTCAAGCTAGCACAGATAATCTACCGTAGTCCGAGGTTCACCTAGGAGCAGAGTTCCAAGTTTGCCCCGGGTGCTGAGATTCCATAGGATCATGTGGTCAGGGCCCGGGCTGGATTCTGGGCCCTGCTCGCTGCTTGGAGTTCGCTGGGCATGGCCCTGTTAGGCCCCTCTTGCCACTTTCTGCGGCAGCTCTGGATATTCTCTTTTGTGAGTGTATTTTGTTGCACATGCCTAGATACCTGGATGCCCTGAATTGATTCAAAAAATTCACCTTTCATGGTGATTTTTCTTTGGGGAAGTGTCAGAAGATGCAGGATGCTAGGTCCAGTGACTATGCTGGATATTTGTCCAAGTCTGCATTTTGGGGAGGGTTATCTGGCAATGATATTCACTAAAATTTTGATCATACCTTATAAAGACCTACCAGAGCTACTTTGAAAAGGGGTAAGTATGATGAGATAAATGTGCTTAAAGCAAAGGGGAGTATTTTGAAGGAAATTAATGTGTCTTTACTATAATAAATTTTGTTCCTATTTTTTTAATTTTGAAGACAATAAAACCAAGTGAAATAAAACAGAATAGAATCAATTGAAACAAAACAATGAATGTGATACAGGTCTTCAAAACAAAATAAAAGGCTAATGTATACCATAATGCCTCTTGTTATCTTCAAAATAATTGCCCATACCATCAGACATAATAAAATCAAACAAAACAGAACAGAGTGCATGAAACAAATTCAAAGAGATATCCAGGAAATTAAAAACTCCATTGAAAGCTGGCAAAACAACTTGAAAGAAAGTGAAGATAGGCTTTCAAACCTTGAAGACAGGTTTGCTGCTAGCCATTGTGAAAGGAAAGATCTCTTAAAATAAACAAAGAACCAGGAAATAACAATTCACTGGCTGCAAGGTGACACAAGGAAAAACAAATCTTTTATTTAAACATTTGTTCTGCATTTGATCTCATGAAATAATCATGTTTCATGTCTAATGTACCTGGTATTGTCATACCATCACCCAGGAGATGCTCAGGAAGTGATCATGATTATCATTACTATGGTCATGACTGTATCTACAAAGGTATGTGACAGTAGAAAGTGGAGACCTATTTTCCACAGTTTCCAAGGATGCAGTAGGACCAACAGGTATAAGTTCCTGACAGCCATATTTTGGCTCAACCTTTGGTAAATATTTTTAGCACTTAGAACTACTCAAGAACAGAATGAATTATTCTCAGGGTGCAGTGCCTTCTATTGCTTTTTTGTCTGATCTGAGACAGGGCTGACTAGGAAACAGTAGAGGGGAATTCCAATGAGTTAACAAAACTCTCCTACTGATGTAGCATCCTGCAAAACCCAGAAAAATGCTCCAATAGTTTTTTTCCCCCACCTTTTCTTTTTCTTCCCTATGTCCCTAAAATCTAAAGTGATGTGGGACCACCATAAACCCGACCCTTTTGGGATCTGGTAGTGTTTAAAATACCCTGGGAAGGAGAGCTGTCTTGGAGGAGGTGGAGCTGGCATAGCTGCTAGTTTCCTGTCACCACATCAAAAGCAGCCCTGTTGGGGGAGGGGTCCTGCAGCTGTCCAGTCCTGACATTGAGGGTACTGAGCTGGGCTGGATCCTGGGGGCTCTGTGACTGGAGGAAATGGTAACCGGACCCCAAGGACACCTCAGGGGCTTTCAAGATACACTTACATTTTCTAGTCTTTTCAGGTCTCAGAATTAGCTCACAGTCCTCCTCGTACCAGTGTGGTTTTGCCTGTAATATAATCTTTTTAAAAGGTTAAGTTAATCTTGACTTTTAGTGGTGCAGCATTTCAACCTAACTGTGCTCCATGCACAATCTAATTGGATTTTTATAGGCCTTTATTTAAAGAAATTTGTTTAGTGACAATGACAATTTGAGCATTATGGAGAGGTCCCATCGGTATAATAGCCAGGTGACATAGAGAACACACTGGTGGGCCACAAGAACAGATTTTGAATAGGTAGTTATTACCTGAAACCTATATCATTTTAAGCACAAGCCATACAAGAGCATGTGTGTTCAATGATGTTATTACTGACCCTGTAAAATTAGAGCAAATGGAGAGGTAGGCCTGAGGTCGTGCAAATGGGAGGTTTCACAGTGCACAGTGAATGTGTCCTGTGACTTCTAACAGAAAATTCTACTCATTTAAGTGGTGAACTGGATAGAAGGTTGAATTTTTAAAGGCTATTTGTCCTAAGATATTATGAATTTATACTGCCTTAGGTTGTATTCCATCATTATAAAAGTCCAGGAGTCCTCCGTAAAGTTTGTTTTACCAGCCAGAATTGGGAATTACGTCTCTTACAATAAATTCCTTCACAATGGGCATTTGACATTTTAGTGGTAACTTGTAGCTTAACTGGCTGCAGGTAAAAATTAGAGGCAAAACTGGTTTCAATAAAGGCTTTGGGTCTGCTTTTCTCCAAGTACTTAGTCAATTATATGTTTATGTAATTTTTAAATATTCCATAAGGTACATTTCTAACATTTTTTCTCAGATATTAGCTTAGTTTGTTTGTTTTTGTTTTAGATTTATTTTACAAATTTTGACTCAGGTCAGTCCTTGAGAATGTGATAAATGGCTGGAAGCTGAAGCAGAGGGAATGCAAGTTCAAGCTCAGCCAATTAGTGAGGGCTTATCTTTTTAAAAAATTGATAAATGGAAATATTGCCAAAGAAAATTTTACCAAGGTCTGAAATCCGCCTTATATTCTTTTGGAGCCTGGAAGAATTGTTCTCTGTATGTATTTTGGTCAAGTATTTGCCCTAAGTATTTCAGGTATTGTTTCTATTTGTTTATTGAAATGGAGAATTTATTAAAAATTGTCCTGGGCATTCTCAGGATAAAAATATTAAAGAAAATAGGAAAAGGCTGCAGAACATGGAAGACAGCAGAAGGAAAAGGATAACTTAGAAATCACAACTGTGTTTTAGTTTTTCCTGGTGCCGGCGATAAGAGTAGGGATAATGCCACTTATAATTAGGAAAAGCATGTTGCTAGTGTAAAAGAAAGTATATTATTCAGCTTTCTGTCACTGTGACAAAATGCCTGATACAATCATTTTAAAAGGAGAAAAGGTTCACTTTGGTTCACAGTTTCAGAGGTTTTAGCACCTGGGCCCTGGATTCATGGCTTCTGGGCCTGTGGAAAGGCAGCACACCGTCAAGAGTTGAAGGGGGCTTCTTACTTCATTGGAACCTATAAGCAAAAGAAAAGAAATAGGAAAGGGCCAAGGTCCCAATCTCTGCTTCCAGAACCTTCCCTCAGTGACAGGACTTCTTTCTACTGGGCCCCACCTCTCTCCAAGCTTCTGCCATCTCCCAATGGCATCAAGAGGCTGTGATCAACCCTTTAACACATGGACCTGTGAGATCACTTATCCAAACCATAGTAGTTAGTAGACGAAGAACAGGAAAAAGATGTTTTCCTTCCTTCTTGTTTCCACTCAGCACAGCACTCTGACCCACACAAAACTCTTCTCCAGTGGATGCCGACTTATGTCATCTAATCCAATTCAATTCTGACAGTGCCTGCCTAGAAAGAGCATCGGATCCCATGGGTTTAAGAGATCAGTTCCACAAGATTCCTGCCATCTCCCACCCTGTCTACCTCAGATACCAATCACAGATGTCCCCTTTTGACTGCAGAACCCACCTCAGGACACCCCACTTCATTTAGTTGTCATGCCTCTTGGTTGTGACATTTTCACAGTTTCCAATGGTGTTGACCATCTTGATAGTGTTGAGCCACACTAGTCAAGTATTTTATAGAATGTCCCTCAATTTGAGATGATCTTTTCTCCCCCTCATAATTTGATTATGTTTATAAATTTGAAGGAAGAAGACCACAATATTAAAATGCCATTCTTAGCACAGTAGGTCAAGGGAACATACTATAGACCTGAGGTTAACTTGGTTATCAGGGTGACATTCACCTCTGTTATCCAGCTGAGCCAGCGTTTGCCAGGTTCCTTTCATGTGAAGTTGTTCTTCCTCCTTTCCCACTCTGAACTGCTTCAAAGGCAGTCACAATATGCAACTCACCCTCAAGGAGTGGCTAGTTACATTCCACCCCTTGAGGGTAACTTGCATAAATTATTTGGAAATCTGCCGCACATAAAATTCCTCTAGTCTCATCCACTTCTTTATTAAATCACTTATGTATGTTGGAATGGACTCCAATTATTTATTTCACACCTTGGGTGATGATCCAATACTACCTTATTTTGTTCTCACATTATTCCCCTTTGACTATTGGAAGCTCCTTTCTTTGATGCTGTGCTGTCTTGGACATATTTCATCATTACAGTTTTTCCCCTCTCCTTGGGTACTTTCTTACTTTCAGACAGTATAAAATTTAAAAGATGCTGGTTGCATCTTGTATCTTTCCTGCTTTCAGTTCTAGACTCCACCAATTCTTCAGGATCCCTAGTTCCATGTATTGGAGGATGTTATTAGCAACCAACATCTGGGCATAGGGTATGTTTGCTGCTAAGGGAGTGTAGTTGCTTCTAGTTCATCTCCACATATCTACACTTTTCTCTAAATAGTTCCGCAACCATCTCTGTTGATGTTAGGCTAAACATAAGTTGTTGACTCTGATGTCTCCAGCTCAAATCCAATGCTACACACATCTTTGTATGTTTTCTCCTTTCCTACCTGTAAATTTACTCAACTCCTACCAATCCCTGTATACTTATTTCATAGTTCAGTTCTAGCATGCACATTTAGTTACATCAGAAATAAGAGTTTTCACCCTCACAGAAATTATTATATCAGCTAGAGTACAGGAATTATGTCCAGTTCCACTTGCCTTTAGTCTTAGAGTCTCTATTGATTTCCAGATACTTATATGAGAACTTTTCCTACCTACCTCCTCATGTGTAACACAGATTCTCACATCTTGGTCTGTGCCTCAAAATGTGCAAAGTCCACCTTTATACTTTTATACACAAGTTTATAATGCCCTTAAAAAAGCTGAAAAAATTTATTGTACTTCATCAATAAAAACATTTTGCCTAAATCTGGGACCCCTGGCAATCCTTGATTTGTTTGACATCCCTATAGTTTTGTCTTTTCCAGAATGTCATGTAAATGAAGTCATATAGTATAACCATAAGTGTTTAAACAAGGTAGTTTCATGTAACATAAAAATCACCATCTTAACAAATTTTAAATGTCTAATTAGGGCATTGTTGTGCAACCATCAAGATCATTCACCTTCTTTTCATCTTGCAAAATAAAAACTCTGTACCTATTAAACAATAACTCTCCACTTTTCCTCTGTAGACTCTGGAAAGCGTAATTCCATCACTGCACTCTCTGACTTTATGAACTTGGTTCTAGGAGCCACATATAAATGGAATCATTTAATATTTGTCCTCTTTTCTGACAAAGTGTCTTCAAGTTTCTTCTGTATTAAAGTTTGTGTCAGACTCTCCTTTCTTTTCTAGACTGTATAATATTCTTCTAAAATTTTTTTCTCATTAACATTTTAATGTGATAATGAGATTCTCACTTTTTAAAAGTCGAAGGAAGTTTCTTTCTTTTTTTATAATAAAGATTTAATGCACAAATACAGCCCAAAGCCAACAGAAAAATAGCTTTGCCCTGTCATTTCCCTAAGAAAGCACTGCAGTTACTCAGGACAAGCCAAAAAAACCAAAGTAAAATGCAGTCTTGTGAGCTCTAGGCTTCATAAAATGAAAACATTAAACTGTGTACTTCACTTCAACATGCAAATGTGCAATAAATATATATCCATACATTCCTAGTTCTTTTCCATTATTCTGGAGTATCCTAGCAGATCAAGCCGGGGTTAGAAACATGAAAAGAGCACAACATTAAAAAGAGAAATGAAAGTCACAGTGGTGCATTGACCAGTAGTATAATAACATTTGCTACTTAATTATTTTAACTTTTTTTTAGCAGACTAAAACAGTTGTTTCCAAATAACTAGTAGCTGTAAGGGATACTTACTGCGATATTTGCTAACACTGCTCCTCAGTGCTGGTAATAGCACTGGCCTGAACGACAGAATGCTTTAGTAACACAGCTCCCAAGGCCTAGAATCCCCACACAGCCAGCTTAGCTACCTATTTATTATCTCATAAGCATTTCAGGAGTTGGGTTGCTAAGCCTTGGAGAACCTGACTAGCTCGTCCCCTTTGTCTTATGTGGCTATGTCAGCAGCTCATGGCCCCAGGGAAGTATAAAAGAGAATATGATGACTGCTGACGACTTTCCAGAAGAAACAGAGATACCAGAAACTTCATGGTCATCAAGCTTAAACCACTGCTAATGTCGTCTTGTATGTGTATATCACACTTTGTTTACTCACTCACCTGCCAAGGGGATGTCTGGGTTGCACTGAGCTTTGGGTTATTGTGGGTCATGTTGCTATGGACAAGTGTGTAAACACTTGTTTGAATTTCTTCTTTTAATTATCTTAGGTAGAGTATATATTTAGAATTAGACTTTGTTAGATTAGATGGTAATTCTATATTTAATTTTTTTGAGGAACTACCATACTATTTCCCATAGTGGTTGAATTATTTTACCTTCCCAATAGCAGGGCATAAGAGTTCTAATTTCCCCTCATTCCTGCCAACATTTGTGCCTCTTCTCTTCTCTTCTCTTCTCTTCTCTTCTCTTCTCTTCTCTTCTCTTCTCTTCTCTTCCCTTCCCTTCCCTTCCCTTCCCTTCCCTTCCCTTCCTTTCCCTTCCCCTCCCCTCTCCTCCCCTCACCTTCCCTACTGTTCTTCCTTCCTTTCTTCCTTCTGTACTGAGGAGCAAAACAAGAGCCTTCTTACTGAGTTATGTCTCCAACCTCTTTTTAAACGTTTCATTATGAGACAGTCTTGCTAAGAGCTTAATTGCCCAATTTGCCTAGAACTTAAGATCCTGCTACCTCAGCCTCTCAGAGTGCTGAGATTATAAGCATGTCCCACCATACTTGTTTTGTCTTTTCATTTATATTACCTTTCTCAAAACAAAAATTTATATTTTTAATAATTTCCAAATTACACATTTTTCTTTCATTGATTATGCTTCTGGTATAGTGTCTAAAAATTTCCAAATCCAAGTTCTTATAGATTTTCTCACCTTTTCTGGTAGAAGTTTTATAGTTTTTAATTTTATGGTCATTTCTACAATCCATGACAAAAATTAGTCTATGATTTTTGAGAAAAGTAAAAAAGTCAGTGTCTAAGTTGATTTCTTTTCATGTATCCAATTGTTTCACAACCATATGTCTAAATCCTACCTTTTCTACTGAATTGTCTTTGCACCCTTGTCAAAAATCAGTTCACTATGTGTTTATTTGGCTTATTTATGGGCTTTCTTTTTTCTCATTGTGCAATGTATCTATTATTTTACTAATAATACATTTTCTAGATGCATATGTCCATTTTTCATTCATGCATTTATTCACCCATTCATTTATCATCATTTCCTTAATAATTATTGATTATCTTCCTTATACATGATATTGTTCTAGATAACCGAGAAAACAAAGATGTTGCAGACTTCATAGCAGCCTTATAAGAGCTACAATATAGCTGGGGCACTATATGCAAGAGTCTTAGGAGTACTTACAGAGCATATAAAGCACATTGCAAAGTGAAAAAGCCGTACCCACACGGAATGCTGTGAACGCAGCTTCCCAAAGAGGATGAAGTTTTCAGTACTGACTTAGAATAAATACGTTTCAATAAGGACTGGGAAGATGAGTAAGACTTAAATGAAAAATTACAAAGTAAGTGTCTCAAGGCAAAAGCACAGCAAGCAAAATCTAACATCTTTGCCCAGTAGAAATACAGTCAAGAACACATGTGCAATTTAAAATTCTCCATAAATTATATTAGCAAAATGATCTTAGTTTTATAGTTTATTTACGTAAACCCAATATATCCCAAGTACCATCATTTGAATATTAAAATATCATTGAATATTAAAAATATTTGAGATATTTATATTTTGGGGGGGCTGGGCATCACTGTCTTGATGTAGGTTTCTTCAGCACTTGGCAGTGTGGAGTAGACACTTTCCAAGTGCTCAGTTGCTACTCGTGTGGACTGTGGGTACACCTTGGATGGCATAGGTCTTGGGTAGAAGTGAGAGAAAAGGCTGCGAAGGTGGGTTACGGTCAAATTCTGCAGCACCTTGAGAATAGGCTTCAGAATTTGAACTCAATTCTGTAAGTAATGACTCAATACTGACACTTCTGAGCCAGGAAGTGATTCTCTTTGATACGGTGCCTCTTTGCCGGACTGGTAAACCTGAAGAGGCACTCCTTCCATGAGCACAAGATGACTGGTAAACTATGTGGGCAATGCTTTGTGGAGTTTAACTGAGAATGTATTCAAGGACAGGAAATTGGAAAATTGAAGGATTGATGCTGAGGCTCTTTTTATTTAAAACGCATGACACAGAACTGCTCTCTCAAATTTTTTCTTTTGTTTTCTCTATGTGCGAAATTATTACTTAAAATACAAGCTATTGAGTGTAAGATAGTCTTTTCTAGTGCTGTGTCCTTTATTGTATTGGAGTGTGCATGGAAAAGGCTCATGGTAGCCTTTGGGGGACATTTTTAGTAGCTTTGGGGATGAATCTGCTTACACATTATAATTGCTACATAAAGAAAAAATGATTTTCTTAAAGGATATAGTTAGAGAGTGACAGCTTGGAGAGATGCCTGTTCTATAAATTATTATTAACTTTTTCTTTCATTTGAGAATGTTCTTTGCCAGTGAAAAGGTAGGAGCCTTCCAAAATGTGAGTGGTGATGGGGCTATGATTCTGGACCTTAGCTGGCCATGGAAAAAACCCAGTAGGTTACTTGGATTTGTTGTGATTGTGGGTGCCACTCTTTTTGCCAAATCTAGTCTCACAAGCTAGCAGGTGAGCCAAGCTGAAAAGCTTTCCATTTGTTACTTATTTATTTTTCACTTGTGATCATTTCCAAAGACTGATAGTGAGGTATCTATCAAGAGGCCATTCTAAAATAGGAAATGTAGTATTTGCATGCAGGAGTGTGTGTGGATGTTTCATTTTAGGCCTGTCAAACTTGACAGCATCCTTTTAGGCTTTTCAAGAGAAAACCTCCTAGTATTTAGAGCCACATTTTCCATCAGCAATGACAGATTTCTGCATGTTAATACTCAAATTTAGTTGTGCTTTCTCTGTAATTAAGCTAACTTGGTTTTCCGAGGCTTGTTGTTTTAGTAACTTTTAGTGCAGTGGAAATACTTAGCATGAATTTGTGTTTTAAACTCTTTCATTAAAATCCATTACAAATCCTAGTATGGCTAGACATACCAGGTGTCGTTTATTAATTCTAGCCTCCAGGAACTCTGCAGGACTTTGATGACTGCTTTTGCTTCTCAGCGCAGAGAGTGGCTGTGAACTGGGTGTTGGCTGTCGGTGCATGGTTGGAGAATATCAGTTATTACAGAGCAGATGAGGTTCTAAGACATTGTCTCCATGTAACCAAGAAGAGCATTCCACTGGCATTGCTACATGAATGAACCATAGTCTCAACCAACAGGCAAAAATTGTACTTTGATTTCTCAGGAAGTGGAGGTGGTAAGGTTTTAGGTTTCTGCTTCTGAGCAAATTTCTTGGGTGAGTTCAAAGTCTGATATGATTTTATGAAAGGTTTCTTCTCTAATGGTGTGGTATGAGAAAATTGTAGCATGAATTAAGGTCTTAGTAGTAATTAAATGTGTTATGAACTATTAGAGGTAGATCCAGAATGTAATGTGTATTGTGGCTTAGGAATCAGAAGCTAGGCTTGAATTCTGGTTCTACCAACCATTGCTGTGTGGCTATAATCTTTATAAAACTCTTAGCTGCCTGCCTATAAAAGGTTACTAATAGCAACCTCATAAGATTTCGTAAGCTTTGACATGGTAGCCATATACCATTCTGGGCACTTGTATGAATGGTAGCTATTAGCATGAAACAGAGCTAAATGCTATGTGGTTGGCAGATCAAGAGTTCATGTGCTCCCCTCTCTTGTGATAGTCTCTCTGAAATGATGTAGAGTCAAGCAGTTGTGCTGAAAACTCAGACCTCCTGCTGCGGGAGCATAATTGATGGATGGCCCAAGCTTCAACTCTCTGTACCCACTGCCATAGCCACATACCTCCTGCAGGCTGCTCCCAGTCAGCAGCTGAGCATGCCAGGGGATCCTAAGACAGGAACATTCCCGCAAAAGCACTTCTTGTTCTATGGGCGATTTTTGGCTGGAGGACTCCATAAAGACCTGCCTGATGTTTCTCAGAACTCTGCTCAGTTGAATCTTACTCTTTCTTAGTCTCTTTTCTCTCTCTCTTCCCACAGGGCACTGTATGTACAACTGTCTGTAGACACCCCCTACCTGCTCCCATTTCTTCCCTGTGCTCTCTCACATGCCCAGTCCATCTTGCCTTTCCTTCTTAGCAGAACCACATGACACAGGAGTTTACACCTGGCTTCCAGAAACCTGCCACTTCCAGTGCCACTTAATTAAAACACAGTGATGATTCCAAGGAATGCTCCAATATTAAATCATTTTCCAGAGAAAAAGAGAGAGAGAGAGAGAGAGAGAGAGAGAGAGAACAAAGAAGGCGAGAAGAGGTCCTATGCCTGAATTGCTGGCCTTCCCCACCTGTTACTTCTAGTTCAAGGCCAGGTGCAAATGTCCCTAGCACACACTGTACCCTATGCTTTGGCCTCTGCCCTCCTGTACCATTTGTCATTTCTGCCTCTCCTTTAGACCTTACAGAGACTGTAAATTAGTATTTCATGTGAAAAAGGTCCTTCATTTGATCTGAGTTCCTTGGAGGTTGGGGATGCATTTTTGCTGTTTTTGTGTCCCTCTTAGATCCAGTCACTGGGGGCTCTTGGGTTTTATTTGCTGTTTGTTAAAAGAGAAAACCAAGTAGCCCATTAAAGCTGAGAATACAAGAACTCTGGGCAACTCTCCCAGTTCCTTCCCTCTGTTGGGACGGTCCCTCTGGGCAGCCATGGACAACTTTTACGAACAGGATGCTATTAGAAATGTTTCCACTTAAACTATTTTTTTTTGCCTTGGTTCATTAAAGTGTTCAGTTATTGATTCTGTTCCTATTATGATGAATATATTTGGCTTTATGTTAAATATTTCCCTGTAGCTATGGGCACTGGTATCATCTTCCTTGCTCAAATCCTAAGGTATAAGTATGTACAGTAAAAATATGAACAGAATGAAAAGCCACAATTTTGAAAACAAAGAAGAGTTGTAAGAACTCATTCTGCTTGGGGACTACACTGGGCATGCACAAGGGAAGATTACATTGCAGGGGGCGGGCTTTGGGTGGCTGGGGTGTACCATCGGCACTGACCCTGTGCAGGGGAAATAGAATGCGGAGAGAGCTCCAGAGATCAAAGATGCTCCCAGGGGTGGCCTTTAGATTCGCCACATGTCTGTCATGGAATTAGACATGCCGGCTGCCCCACACTTTTATTCCCTGGCCTCCCTGCTGTCTGAGTTCAAACCAAAAGTGCATGAGGAGGGGACCATGGGGACTGGGGAGGGGGACTGTGGGGACTGGAAAGAGCTGACAGAAAAGAGTTCAGAGAGTGGATTTAGAGCATTTCTCTGCAAAAGAGATTCTTTCCCTACATATCTGGCAGAAATGAAGGAAAAGGGAAGGAAGGAAGGAAAGAAGGAAAGAAGCAAGAAAAGAAGGAAGGAAGAAAAAGGAAAGGAGAGAGAGAAAGAGAGAGCAAGACAGGGAGAGGTGAAGGAAGAGAGAAAGAAAGAGGAAATCATCTTGCTATTTCATCAGATCCCCTTAGGGTCAATTTTAAATCGCTTTGCTAAAAATTGGATTTGTCCTCCTAAGTCTTCCAAAGCCACTGGCTCAGCAAGAGTTTGAAGTGTTGTGGCGGTGACCCTGACTTCTTCTCTAGCCTCATCTTCTCCCACTTACCCCCTGCTTCTATTATTCTCTTTTATGTGGATCTGTCTGTGTCTAATTTAGACGGTAAGTTCCTCACCACTGTATGTTACAGTGCCTAGCATTCTGCAAGCACTTATAAATGTTAAATGGTAATAATGATGGTGGGAGGGTCCTAAAGGTGCCAGCTGCTTCATTTCACCCGAAAGAAGGTTTCACTACCAACTGTGGTTTGGAAAATAAGGACAGTGGGGAAGGAAGGAAGCACAGCTTTCTTACCTAAGAAGAGGGCTAGAGAGAGACTAATAGGAACTTTCTGTACAAAGGAAAATGGATTTTTTTAAAAAGTCTGCTAAAATCTTAGGATAAAAACAAATTGGAGACTTGGCCTTGAGTCTCATCAGACTTTCAAGTATTGGTTGCTCGAGGTTTCAAATGATCACGAGACACAGATGCCTAGAAAGGCTGGGTCATCCCCTTTCCACCTTGATCAAGAGAGCTGCAGGCGGCCAAAGAGCCCAGACATGGGCCTCAGAACCCCTGGATTCCAGTCCTGATTCTGTAGCTAACTGGCCGTATAGCATTTGTCAAATCACTTAACTTTTCTGTGACCCAGTTTCCTACTTACACAGGCATAGCTCTGGGATAGTGTGGGTTTGGTTCCTGATCATAACAATAAAGCAAATATAATAAAGTGAATATTGCTATAGAACATGTCATATGAATATTTTGGTTTCCCAGGGCATGTAAAGTTGTATGTAATACCATATGCTATACTGAGTGTACAATGCCATCATATAAAATATATATATATATATATATATATATATAAAATCTTAATTTAAAAATACTTTATTGCTACAAATGCTGTTATCTGAGGCTTCAACAAGTTGTAATCTGTTTTCTGGCAGAAGATCTTGCTTCAGTGATGATTGCTGATGACCAGCAGGGTGGTGGCTGCTGAAGGTTGGGGCAGCTGTGACAACAAGACAACGATGTCTGCTGCACAGTTGCTCTTCCTTTCACAAAATTCCTCTCTGTAACATGAGATGCAGTCTGATAGCATTTGTGAACCACAGTTCACAAATTTGGAGTCACTTCTCTCAAAACCTGCCACTGCTTTATCAACTAAATTTCCATCGTACTCTAGGTCCTGTGTTGTCATTTCCACCACATCCGGGCATCTTCATCTAGAGTAGATTTCAGCTCAAGGAATCATTTTCTTTGCCCATCCATAGAAGCAACTCCTCATCACTAAAGTTTGACCATGAGATGGCAGCAATTCAGTCACTCTTTCAAGCTCTGCTTCTGATGCTAGTACTCTTGTATTTTACCTCATCTGCAGTTATTCTTGAAGTCTCGAACCCTTCAAAGTCATCCTTCAGGGTTGAAGTCAATTTCTTCAGAACTCCCATCAACAATGATATTTTGATCTCCTCCCAGGAATCATGAATTTCTTAATGGAGAGTCCTCCCAAGAGGGCTTTTCGTTCAGAGCCATGAGGCGAGCACCTACTATAGAAAAACTGGTGTCAATAGACTTGCCCAGCAGAGAGCTGCCACCAACCTTCAACTTGTAAAAAATGTGTTACCTGGAGGACAATTAAATGAGCTCTTAGATCTATAAAGTGAAGAGGGAGGTCAGCACAGGTGTAAGTTTACTAAATAATTCCAATGAATTCTTCAAGTTCTGTAATTCAGTTGCATCAATGATTAATAGCTGCAAAATACAATACCTAGGATTTTGCTAGGCATTTACTATATGCTTATCACTATATTTGGATATCACGTTCCTCATTCAACAGTCAAAAAACAGAGGTTGCTCCTACACCTGGTTTGCCCCAAGGCAGGGAAGGAATGACTCATCCAATATGCTAGAACTGATTGGCAGAATAAAGACTCTACATCATTTCTGTCTGAACCTGAAGCCAGTGTGCTGACCCACTCTTCTACACTCTACGCTGGTATCCATTGACCCAGCCTCAGTTGGGCTGGATTGCAGGACAATGTTCTTGAAGTACAAAATACACTCACTGAACTGGGTAATTCGAGACAATAATTTGGGGTAACAACTGTATTTAGAAAATCCACTTCAGTGAAGCCCTGTTAACTTCAAGTTGCCTTGCTGGTAGGACCTACAGTTACTAACATTGTGACTAAGCATCAGGCAGTTCTATATATCAGCTCCTTCCTCCTCACAGTAACCCTGCAGGACAACCTGAAATTTGCAGTTCACAGTGGAAATGTGTTCCATTGCACTCTACTGCCCAACCAGCAGCTCTGAGGTCTCCTCCATGCCTCCCTCTGATCCACAGCAGCTGGGGGAGCTACACACAATGGTAAGGAAGCTCAGGGTCCCTGGGTACCACCTTTTTCTGCTCCAGGTACATCTTTAAGACCAAAGCTGGATGAATGCTCTTCTCTTCTGCTTGCTATGGTATAGGCAGGCAGGGAAACCAATTAAGCTGCTTCCCATGGGTGGCCCTTGTTTTCCACTAGAACTTTCCTCTAAATAAGGGGAATCTTTGTATTTTGTCTTCCCTAGCGCTTAGAATGGAACCCAATGCCTCATGCATGCTAAGCAAGTGCTCTGCCACTGAGCTACATGACAGCTCCAAAGAGGGAGGTCTTGATGGAAAGTCCTTCCCATCATGGAGGAAGGAAGGGCAACAATATCTAGCCTTCCTCCAGTGCCATCCTTACCAATGCCAGGATTTGCGCTGATAGGTAGCAGTGCCAGTGGCCTCTGGGCTTTGACTGTGTCCTCTTGCTTGCAAAAGCAGAGGCCCCCTCTCTCCACAAAGCACAGGAGGATGCATGAGACCCTTGGTCTCTTTAAATCAGAGAATAACCAAGGGAACTGGGTTTGGCAGCCATAAAATTAGATTTTTCAGCAACAAGTAAAACAAGCCCATGTCACACTGTCCTTGTCATCCACAGGGGAAAAAACAATGAATGCAGATTCACAAAGAAAGTTGTTTTCACAGGTAGCAACCATAAATAACTGGGGATGCTTCTTATTTCTTATTGTATTTGAAGTGAGTTTGCAATCACTATAGGAATCCAAGCAGCCAAATTGACAAATTTTGGGATTTTATTAGCTGAGCTCAGCGATCACCTGCAAAGACCCCTGTTTCAGAGTCAGATAGAATGGCCCCGAACTGGAGGGTTATGGAGCTTTTAATGCAGAAAACTGCAAAGCAAGACATCTTGTTGGGAACAATTTAGTTAGAATCTTACATTAGTTTTGGTTGACACCTGTATCTTGTTTGTTTTTTGAGCAGGTTAATTTTTTTCTTGTGGGTGCAGCTTTTTCTGCTTTTCTCATGGGACTTATACCCTGAATAATTTTTTACTTTTTTATGTCAAATATAGGGCACAAGTCACATACAGGGCACAAGATGGCATCAGTTATGCCAAGCTACAACGGTATTCTTTTCCCTCCATCCCTCCCTCCTTCCATCTTGTCATTTGAAAGTCATCATTAAAATGTGGTCATTTTAATTTTATGTTATTTAGATATAGATATAGAAATCAAATGAACTCTAAGTTATTTTGTTATGTGAAAAAAAACGAGAAATAATAGTGTCGACATAGGCTCTTAGTTTTGTTATTAAAAACAAATGTATACTATATTGCTATTTTTTTAAAAAACAAAATGTGGCTTTGTCTAGGAAGATCTAGGCCTGGGCCTCTCCGACAATATGTCTGCCAGCTTGTCAACTCTTTTCATGACAGTTGTGCAAGGGAACAATATATATTTGGGTCCTCGTCTCTTGTTTCCTGACTTCCTGAGTGTCCTGACCCAGAGAAATACAAGTAAAGTCATTCACATACACACATAAATTTCTCCATGAATACCTCCATGAATACAGGTATTCATGGAGTATCTGCAAAGATAAACCAAAGTTGTTTCTAGAAGGAGAATTACATCTTTTTCGTTGTCCACCCCTTTGTCCTTTTTGATCATTTTAATCTTGAGCACAGCCTTTTTTCCTGAAAAATAATTATTCAGGGAGAAATAACTCAAAATACACCTTGTTTCCAATAGTGAAAAGTGTAGCTGGTTTCTCAGAGCTCCCGAGAGCAGGTAAATGGAGAGAACAAGGCATGGAAGGAAGAGCGAGCATCCTGTCCCCGAGTCTGAAGCCCTGCTGTGGGCAGCCCTGCAGCTGGAGAGCCCAGGAGCAGGCGACCTCTCTCCAGTGGTTCTGGTTTCAGATGCAGGACATCAAAGCAGACAGCCACATGTGGGAGCCATGGGACAAGTCCTGACTAGGACACACCCTGCTGGAATGAACAGCGAGCCTACGGTGTGCTTCCTCACAGCTCTGCCCCAAAACCCTTGGCCCTCAGCCACTGGTTCTTACCCTTCGCTAACCCATTGTCTTCGCCAACCCACAGGGAAAACACATCCCTTCTCCCACTGGAAGATCACCTGAGAGACCACGTGAATAACCAGTGAAAAGAAAACCAAGGAAAACTGTCATGGGCTTGCCTGTATTTTATGGCTACTTGAGCAGTTAAATGACAGCCTGACCTGGAGGAGCAGCAAGGATTTTGTCATGTATGAACCACACTCTATTTTCTTCTTTATTATGTCTTCTGGAGAGAGGCAAATGTGAATTATCTATAAGAAATGACTGCGTAAGTCCCACTCCTCGAACAGAGGACCTGTGTCAGCCTGGTGTGTGCCATGGGAGGTAGCCATGGCTGCCACACGAATGTGTATTTGTGCTGATTCTCAGGGAGTGACCCCAGTGTGAGTCTCTTCTTCTTTATCTTGATGGGAATCCCAGAAATAAATATGTTTGGTTCTGGATAAAGATGTTTGGGGGAGGCAAAAAAAAATTAGTAGAAAGGGGACACCATGGCAGAAAGAGAAAGGATAATAAATGGGAGCGTGTGGGCTGTGCACCACCTGACCCAGCCAGATGCCTCCAGAAGGGAAGCAGAGGAAACAGCGAAATGCTTTTCTATCCCCTGGAGTCTTCAAAGGAGGCCTGCAAAGCAGGGCATCCAGTAATCCTCACTCGCTGAGTATCTGGCGCCTTTGCATCTGTGAGGTGCCTAGTCAATCGGGATTCCTGGTACACGAAGAGACTGTTAACTGCATGCAGTAACAGAGGTCAGGCAGCGCCCTCTCCCCATTACCTTATCTTAGATGGTGTCAGGATGGACACTGGGGACAGGGCTGTTGTGGATTTCTCTTTTCCCCCAGGAATGCTAGGGAAAGTCATAAAGAGCGTGACTGCATACACCTCTATGGAAAAAGAAGGTTAATTCTGTCCCTGGCTGCCATCAATCCCATCCATGGACTGCACAGATTCCAGGCATCCCTATGCTACGGTTCAAGTCCTCCGTGCAGGTGTGCCATTACTTTAATTATTTAGGATGTGATTTCTGGGCCCGAGGAAGATGGATAGCACATCTTAAAGAAAACAGACTTCCTCCAACACAGCACAACTAAATATTTCTGCAGAACAATGACAGTGGATTAAATGGTCTGTTTTTTAGATATTGTTAACTTTATTTTCTGAGGAAGCACTAACATTTTTGCTGCCTGGGCTTTGGGGAATCCACTTGCCATGGAGACATGAGGTCCAGATTTAATAAAATCATGCAATATGAAGTCCAAAGAATATTATTTTTCTTATACTGGAATGAATGCTTTATTATTCACTCTTAAGTTATCCCGGGATACTAAACCTATAATATTATGTTTACGCTTCTGGCTGAGGATCTCCCAAATATGTCAGCGATTATTACCCCATTGCCTGGATTAATAAGATGAGGTAAATGATCCCCATTATTGATGGAAGGAGCCAGTTTTATACACATGCATGAGCACACACATACGCACTCCTCTAAGGAGTCATCCTTGAAGTTTATTAAACAGTAAAGTTTTTCATATTACGGAAATATATTTTTCTTGCAAATATAGTATAAACCTCAGCTAGTCTGAAATTAATTGTAGGCCATGCAGCAATACTGACTTTCATTTTTCTGGTACATTTCTAATGTTATTTTTTGGACAGTAATGTTAGAGCTTCTTTTAAATAAAGGAGAAAGTCTTGAATACACATAGACACAATCAAGAAATTTTAAGCATGCAAAAATTAGAATTTTGATTGGCATATACACTTGGAAAAAATATTACTATTTTAGAAGGTTTTTTCTTTTTTTCTCCCTCTTGCCCACCTCTCATTCTTTCTCTCTCTCCCTCTCTTGCTCTCTCTCTGTCTCTATGTTTATCTCTGTCTCTGTCTTTCTCCATCTCACTCTGCCTCTGTCTGTCTGTCTGTCTCTCTTACTCTCTCAGCCTCTCAGCTTGCGCATTCTGTATTTTCTATACCTAAATACACCTTTCACCCACAAAGCAAAAGCAAAATGGCAAGTATTCCTTTCTCTTGGCATTTTATTATTTAATATGCATGTTTGGAGTTTAGCTGGAGCTGGATTCTGTCATTTATCTCCTTGTGTTTTTGCTAGAAGTCACAAATTCTTCTCCAGGATATTGTGTTCTTTGTCATGGATTCTTCTAAGCTAGCATGATTCCTATGTCTCTCGTCAGAATAATTCATAGAAAGAGAAGAATGTAGCCAAAAAAAAGGGGGGGAGAGACTTCCATGAAGAAATCCATTGTTAAAAATGGATTACTTTTATCTGACCGCTAACTCATTTGTGTGTTGTACCATGTAGGAACTTGGCTAGATTCAAAGGTACACCAAGTCCCACATCCTCACAGGATGTTTAGGCCCAGAACTTTCTCTCAGAAAGGACTGGGCATTTGCCTTTGGCCTATCAAGACAGATAGGGATATCACTATGTTGTTGTCCTGTCCTGTAGCAATGAGAATGTGTCCCCTGTTGATGTGCAGGAGACCTTAGCCTATGGACAGAAGTCTGTGCCAAGCAGGAAACTTGGTCAACATCTGAACACCATCCAGATGAGAGGAGAAGTCTCCCAGGAGCGTGCAGGAAGGGGACAGAAGAGTACCTTGCAATTGTCTTATTTATGTAGATCCTACTCACCATCCTCCCCTTTCCTCCGTGCTCAGCCTACCTGGAGACAATTTACATCACTGGCACCTCCCACAGGGATGGGAAGGGAAAGGAAAAGAAGATGACACTCAAATTCATCCATTGGAAAGAATTCTTGACTTTGATCCCGTGCTAAATTGCTTGGATACTTTATTAGACAATTTGGTGTCATTTTTTATTTCATTATTTAAGTGGCGAAATTTGTTAAGTGAACTTTGCCAAAGTTGAGGGACTTTTACCCAACTTAACTAGTTGCTCAGTGAGAGGCTATGGAAAGTGAATGAAGTCAAGCACCACATCCCCACAAGGTAGCTAAAGCTAGCTGTTAATTTTTCTGTGATAATAGAAGAAAAGAATGACATTAAAAATTCAGTTTAAAGAAAACAAAAAAATTGCGGGTTTTTTGACCACCTCCTCTCATTAGAGCTTACATCAAGAGCCATGACCATAGGGAAAAGATGAGTCTGAGTTTAATGTTATGTGAATATTGTCTGGTGGAAATGCTTAAAAGTAACCAAATGACTTAAAATTAAAGGATAGGAATGTCACGCAAAGTCACAAAGTGCTTGTAAACCTTACACATTAGGTCATTAACTCTTAAATAACTGAATTGGTTTGAGATAATACATACTGTTTGTCTAAAACAATTGTGAATTATCAGATCCAATTGCCTTGAGCAAGTAGCAATGTACTTACTAAGAGGCCCTGTCCATACTGCACTGTCATACTTACATCCTTTATACTGGGACAATAGGGGATGTAGTTGCCAAGAATTATTGAGACACAAAAATAATTCCAAACTGTGATGCAAAGTGGTGATTGCAACTCAAAATGGTGGCTCAGAGCTGCTCATGGGCACTGATATTCAGTCCTTTTCTATCTCTGTTTTCATCCCTCTCTTAACACCTATAGCAATGAAAGCATAAATAAGCCCCAAAATGGCCTAAAGAAGGATGACGGAAGCAAAAGTGGAAAAGGACAAATGAAAGTAAAGGGTGGCTAATAATACAGAGCCATGAGAGGCTCCTGAAAGGTTGAGGGACGGCAGGGCTGAATTTGCATCAGTTTACAATATCCCTGTGTAATTTGCTTCCGCAGAACAAAGAGCCATTGTGAGCCTCCTAGGGGTGATATTTCCCATCACTTCAAGGTTTATCGGTTTGAACTTTCAGGACCTGTGCTCCTGGGGCTGTTTATTTTCTCCTGCATACTTGGCCTGCAATTATGGTCAACTGCAACCCCAAGGCCTGGACTGAGGCACGCTTGGTGACACGTCAGTCACCTAACTTCAAGATAAACAGGTAAGAGGGAGTGAGCACAATCTGACAGAAATAGCATCACATCTGCAGTTCACAGAACCAGCTTCATATCCCAGGGCCTCTACTTGGATGTGGGCCATTGAACCAGTCATGTAAAAAGTTTGGAACCTTAATTTATTTGTTTGTGAAACTGTAACAGTATCCCGCACGATGACTGTGAGGATAAAATAAAATGAGGTATGTCGAGGTGATGTATAAAATAAAAGTACTCTGTAAGTCTTGGTAGATATTGGAAACAGGAAAGATTAATATGGTGCATCAAATGAGTTACTCCAATTGCTCTTAGACTCCAGATGTGCACTTGAGAAATGGGATTAAGGTGTAGACTTGGGGGCCTGTCCCCAAAGATTCTAACTCAGAGCCCCTGGAATGAGACCCAGGCATCTTTGTTTTTAATAACTCCTTAGGTGGTGGTGATTCTGCTGCAGGTGAACCCTGAGGCACCCTTTCAAGGACACTGTTGTGAGCCACCAACTGATACATTCTGGCAAAGGGTGACAAAAATAGGAGGTGGGCATATGGAGGAGTGCTACTCTCCTCCCAGCCTCAAAATATCCTGCTGACCCGTGCAGGTATGGCTTCAGCCACCACTGTCCCAGCTGACTGTGGAGAGGACCTGAAATATAACTCTGCTCTTTCTGCACTGGCATCAGAGATCTGTTCTCTTTCTTTCTGCAATCTTTCCCACCACCTAGGCTTCCTTATCCTCATGGCAACCACACAAATGCTGGTTTCCTAAATCTCCCCAGGAAGGTACTTCAATCAAAATCCCACTTCACCTTCAGTTCTTTATTCTCCTAGATTTCTCAGTCTCCCTTGCCTTTCACATATTGAGTAAATGGGTGATAGGATGCTGATTGGGTCAAGTGAATGGACTTCTCAAGATTGTTCATATAGATAAATCAAGTAGTTGAACTGTACGCAGGAGATAACTGGAAACTCTAAAAAGCAAATGTCTGCACATTGTGTCAACTATGACTCATGCCTTCTCTGTGACCCTGCTCTTACTTTCTTAGGAGCAATCATCTCTCAGAAGCAAGAACACTCCAATGTGCCAGAAGACCAGAAAAGGTGTTTGACTCACCATATTGTAAATATTTGCAAGCCCTGCTCTGTGTATTGTTCCACAGAGCCATCAGTGGCTAGAGCTGTGTTCTATTAGGGATTGTACCTCAGTTGTACCAGCATGCAGATTCCAGGTATAATGTTTTTCTTTTTGAAGTTGCGTAGGAAGTTGACCTTGTACTGGAATTGGTCAATATTTCTTTTTTCTTAATGAAATAAAAGTCAAGCTCAATCCAGGTCTCAGGAGCCTTCTTCGTACAGCCCAAGGTACCCACAGATGTTTGGGAAAACTTGTATTCTTCATGGAGAATTCCTTTTATACCAAGTACATAGATCCAGCTCTCTGAACCCAAAAATGAAGTTAATCTTTTAAAAATCTGCATATTTACTGAGTTTCTCCTCCTATTTGTTTTAAATTTAAAATGTAATAAAATTATTGATTTAAATTTCTTTTCAAAACATAATCACGTATTTTGCAAAGTCTAATATACAATTCAATGGTAATTCTAGAGAAGTGGGTGTGTCCTATTCAATTCACTTTGTAATGTGATTATTGAAAATATATCTTTTTTCCTGATTCGTCTCAATTAGAGACATCACAAGGGACCTGTTAGTTTATTAAAATGTTCTAAATTATTCACCCCCACAGTAAAACACTAGGTACAAAATTAAAATGCTTTGTTTTGAAGAACTCTCCCACAATATCCTAATATGAAATTATAAAAGAAATATTTCAAAACAAAAGATCTGTTAAAGTACACGAGCAAAACATATATGGGTCTAAAACCAAAGCATTATCTACTTGCTGCATTATAATTGTCAGGGAAAATCATTGAAGTATTTTCACTGGACCCTAGCAGTCCTTGCTTCTAAAAGGCTAAAATAAGTTTTTGAGAATATAATATCTAATGTAACAAAATTTTAAATGTCTAATATGGGTTCTAAACTTCTTCACAGAGAAATGACACAGCCTCCAAATATAATGGGCATTCCCACTCCCTCAATGGGCTTGTGGTGTTAGGTTTGTTAAGCCATTGACAATGGAAAAAGTAAGAGATCTTTCCAGATGGACGGGTCCACTCAGCCAGTCTTGCCTGGCAGGGGTCAGATTGGTTCTCTGCTCAGGCTCTGGCTTCTTTTTGGGAAAGGAGAGCCTTTCTGTGTGTCTAGATTATCTTCAGAAGTTAAAAAATTCATTTTGTCCAAAATTCGGCCCGTGAAAGTATGACTCGAGTGAATTAAAGTTCACAGCTTCTTGAATTGAATGGGCTGTGATTGTGCAAATTTAATTTTAGATAATGTACCACATTTAGACATTTGCTTTCCGGCTTCTGTTACCCAGAGGGAGAACTGCGTAGTCAGGAGGGACTACGGCATGGCACAGTGCAGGAGCTCTGCATGAAGAAGGCAGGACCCCGGGGAGCAGCCCTGTCCTGCCGTCATTAACTCTGTGACCTCGGGTTATCTGGGTGGCCTCTCTGGGCCTCCTGCAGAAAACCAGAGGGCTGTGCTACGTGATCCCACAGCCTCTTCAGCTCTCATTCTCTTAGCCTCTCCAATGGCACAAGCACCAAATTACTCTGCAAATGGTTCTTAATGGTTCATAAATCCACGTGAGCAGCGTAGGGTGACACTTGACAGACAGGTGTCAAAACTTCTCAAGGAGTTGGTTTGTGTGCTTTACAGGAGAAGGTGGAGGGTGTAGGTGGATGGTGGTGATGTGACCTGTGGAACATGTAGAAGAATTGGGACAATCCACCACTGCCAAGGGTAGATTGGGAAGTCAGGAATTGGGTGAGTGGTGGCAGCTGACTCTCACTAAGTGCCACCGTGAAACAGTCATGGATTCCCTGTCAACTTCAATCAGCAGCTAGAGACAAGGATGGCCATTATCAGCTTTGAAATGAGGAAAGCCAGTCTTAGGCCTTGCACGCCAGCGCTTTAACCTGGAATCCCAGAGCCCTGGGACTGGGACTTGACCACAACTGGCAGCGTCAGGGAAAAAACAAATCTGAGTAGCCAGGAGTCACTTCTGGCAAAGGGGAGACTGCAGATGCAAATATTTTCTGAAAAGAAGCAGAATTTTGGTGTTCTGCAGTCAGGAGTGCACGCATCAGGTTTGTACCCAGTTTCTGAAGTAGCAGAGTCATTGTATTAACCAGGAACGTTTCTTAGCCTCAAGCTGAAACTTGATTTCTACCATGGTTCATCACTTGTTACAGAAATTCAACAAATTGTACACCTAGATGACACATTCGACAACAGTGTTCTCTAACAAGAAGCTTCAGGCAATTTATTTAAGCATCGAAATACTTGAAGCATTATTAGAAAGCACTTTAGTATTCAAGTATTAAAAGAAACTTTTTCTTTTCACTTAAAATATATTTATTATGAAAATATTTCCTACCCTAATTAAAAATGAGAGAGCTATTTTATTTTTACATTATTTGTGTTGATAATTTATAATAGACCTCTTTCTAACAAAAAGATGAAGTCAGGTTGTAAAGCTACCAAGTTTCCACGTGAGAATAGAATAATTATAAATGTGAGAAATTTTGGGGCAGGGGACATAGGTATTAGAAATAGACATACTTAATAAAAGGTGACAATGGTAGCACTGAGGATGAGTCTCATTTGAGGTCAGCAAGGAAGAAGCCTTTCTGCTCAGGGAAAAGCAATAGGAAAGAAGAATGAAAAAACTTACAGTGAACATAAAAATCAAGAAATTGCCTGCAGTGTATTCCACTGGATAGTCTGGTAAGCATTCAAGTTGCCTGAATCCAACCAAAGAACTACAACAATTAATAATGTAAGAGGTAGTTCAGCAATTTTTTTTGCTATTTATCTTATAAATAGATAGTTTGTAAAGGAGAAGGCCTAAGATGGAGTCAGGTTGGTCAGTCTTACGAAGAAACAGTACATACACATGATTCTATATAGACTGATAGGCTCAGAAATGTAAAAGCAAGCACTGGGGAAATGATAGCAGTTAAGACAAGGACAAGGAGTTAGAATTCTAACCCTTAGATGGAATGAGATGCACCAAATTAACACACACACACACTTTGCACACGTACACACCCACATACACACAGGCACACACATATACACACACATCTGGGCTTTGAGGAATTCAAGTATACTGATAACTGGTTTTGCTTTTGAACTCTGAATTGAAAAACCTGATTTTCCATTGTTTATTGTAAACCCATGGGACCGCCTGTGATAGGTGATCACTGGACACTGAACAAAATCCAGTACTCTGCTTTTCTATAAAAGGACTCTAAACAAAAAGCCCACATGACCACCCATTTTGGGACTGCTTCAACTGGGAACTTTCTTTGTTCTTATACTTCCAACAGTACTCATCTCAACTTCCTTCTTTGTGATTTCATTCTTTGGCTCTGAGAGATACTGAGCCAGTTTGGACAACAGCAACACGAGGATGCCTATGAGAAGTTCAAAACTTCAATCCTTGAGGAAGTTTATACTCTAGGTATGCACCACAGGAGGATGGCAAGTTTGAATAAACCCATATATTCATGGAAATGAATGATAGAAAGGAGTAAGGACTAATAAAATCTACTTGTTATTGAGTTCGTTAATATTTTTATGCAATAATTATATAATCTACAGCAGTGTTTGGAAAAGTTCTCCTACAATGGGCCAGGCAATAAATAATTTAAGACTTGAAAACTAAAAGACAAAATCATGATTCAGTAGATATTTATATATTAAGGGAAAAAAACCTCCTGGTCTACCTCACTGCTAAACAGATACACTTTGCAACTCAGTTGCAATCAGCTGGTGGCATCCTTGAGATGTAATTCTCTTTTCTATAAGAGCTCGGTTTATCAACTCCTACTGTAATCCATCTTCCCAGTGCCTAGCAACTGGTAGCAGAGAGTCCTTGATGTGTAGGGGTAACCTACATGGACTGTGGTCAGGAGCACTGGATGCAGAAGGGGACGGGAATGAGGTGACCAAGATGACGAGACTTCTAAGGTTCAGAGTACAAATAGAGCCGTACCAAAATACAGTGATCTAGTCTATAAAGTAAGAAGGTGCACCCTTCTTGTTTCATTAATATGACTAAATGATTTAATATAGGAGGTGTTAGAAAATCCACATAGCTATTTGGAAAAAATTAAAATCAGATGCATTCCTGAAATGAATCAGAGATTTAAGTACAAGTAACTAAACTATAAAACACTAGCAGATATGTACACAGATATAAACATGGATAGATGATAGATAGATGGAAAGATAATTAGATAAACATAAGATTCATAGATAAATGAAGAGGGATAAACCAGAATGACCTTTATGGTGTTGCCTTTACTATGTAGCCAATTCACCTAGGTAAGAGAAAGCAACAGGAAGCACAAGAATGGAAAAGGAGGAAATAAAATTATTTTTAGTTGCAGATAAGTTTGTATATCATAATTAAAAGAGAAAAGAATCAATAAAAGGCTACAAACAAGAAAGGACTTAGTGAGTTTATAAAATTATATCTTTAGCAGATTTAAAATTAACTTGAAAATGTAACAGTTTTCATGTATACAAAATTATACGTAATGAAGGAGAAGACTCAATAACAATGGCAGAAGTGAGAACAAAATACTTAGGTATGATATAAACAAGAAATGCCTGAAGCATACATAAGCATGTGCAGAACTTTAGAAGGAGACAAAACAAACACAAACCCTGGGAAGAGACATAATTTACTTGAATAAGATGACTCGCATTGTAAAGTTGTCAGTTCTCTGTAAGTTAGTTTATAAGCTTACAGAATTATCAATAAGAATTCCATTAGCCTTTGGGGATTTTTTTCTGAGTTCAAAAATGTTGTCCATTTACAAGAACAAACAAGCAAGAACAGCCAACCAATGTTTGAAATGTGCAAAAAAAATATGTAAGAAGCAGAGGACTGAGTATATTGGATATTACAATAGATAAACCCTCAATAATGAAAACATTTTAATAGAGCTTATTAACAGAGTAGTGGGAAGGGCAGAAAAATCAAGAAATAAATCAAGAAATTTATAGTAAGTATATATAAATATGATAAAGCCAGTATGTCAAATCACAAGGGTAAAGACAGACTATTTAAGAAGTAATTTTGGGATAACTGTATAGTCATATGGAAAAAGATGAAATTAGATCCATTCCTCACAGGATATGCCAGGGTAAATTCTAAATGAAGAGTGATTTAAATGCAAGTAACCAAATCACAGAGCATGAGAAAAAATCACAAGTGAACTCCACTATAGCTGGGGAGGGGAGAAAACTTTCCAAAGATACAAATCAGAAACACTAAGCCTGAAAACTGATATATTTGGTTATGTAAAATAAAATAAAAGTTATGCACTTATGCCCATATATCTACAATATATAATAAAATTTGATGCTGGGTAAATGTTTTGTTCTTAAAGATAACATGTTAATATTTCTCTCCATATATCTAATAGACAAAGACTTTCTAAAAATAAGGCTCAAAAAAGGCCAGATACAAAGCAACAGTAGACAGAAAAAGAAATACAAGTGGCTCTTAAATATAGGAAAATATACTCAATTTTATTTGTAATAAGATAAATGTAAATGGAAACTACACAAAGACACAATTTCTCTCCCATCAGATTAGCAAAAGTGCAACAGTTAGTTACACAACCCATGCTGCCAGAAAGGCTGCTGGGAAATGGATGCCCTGGAAAACCATGGAAAGGAACCAAAAATGGTTCAGCACCTGCGAGAAGGGGATTGGAAATATCTAACAAAATTACATATGCATTTATTCTTTGACCCACAATCCTGCTTCCAGGAATCCTTCATAACAATACATTGGTAAGCATATTAAAATCCATGATCAAAGTTGGTAATTGCAGTGATATTGGTGAGGGCAAAAACTAGAGCCATTTGGCTTTAGAAGTCATAATTATTTGGCAATGTGCCTGTCAGGTGTACTATCAAAAAAGTGCCTAGGTGATTTAAAGGTAATTACTTGATGGTACATCTGTTAGGTTTACCCACAAAAAGTGTTTAGGTGATTTAAAAAATAACGACATTATTTGATAGTACATCCCTATTGGTATATAGCCCAAAGACCAAAAAAATTGTGAAAAAAAACCAGCTAGAATATTGGTAATATTGGTTTTGTTATTTTAAGATGGCAGGATTAAGCAAGTGACTGTTGTTGTCACTGACAATTGTGATTTTCAGGTAAAGTAAAAACTTTTAGTCCCAAATTGTATTTTTATATACAAATTTGTGTATCTTCAGCTACTTGTCTGGTTTGCATGTGTGGATGTGTGTGTATGATATACGCGAATGAGTTAATTTTTGAAATGGAGGGAGGAATATATGAGATTTTCTTTTATTTTCTCTTCTTATGTATTTTAGCAGTATATGTTATATACTATATAAATATATTGACATAAGTATCTATTTGATAAGAGAAAATTAATAGAATTGGACTGGGGATGTGACCTAGAGCAGTTAGCTATGCAAGTGTAAGGCCTTGCATTTAGTCCTTAGCACTGCAGAGAAAAAAGAAAGAGAGAAAGAAAAAAAGAAAAATAGAATAAGCCCATTTCCTAGCTCTGTCCTCTAAAGGGATAGTAAATAAAATTAATGGACATAGGAACAAAAAGCACACCTGTTGTCTAAAATTTCAGTCTCTGAAAAAATTTTAACTACAAAAGGAATAAGATCATTATGGAGAAAGGTTGGTTTCAAGTCTGTGCACAAAATATACAATATGATGGTGAAAGTATTGAAGAAGATGATCAAAGATGGCAGGGGTTATATCAAAATGACGTGGGAGCTTATTTGGATAGTACTGGCCAGAGGTGGAGCAACTTGATCAGCAGTAAGAACGAAGTGACATATCAAATAATAACAATGTGTGGCCCTTTATTGGGCCCTGAATTACATTAGCTGTTTTTTAAAAAAAATGAAATAAAAAATGGTAATTGGGAAAATGTGAACATTGAATAGAAGTGTGATAGCATTAATTTTTACAAGTGATAGTTTTATGAATGTTTTTAGGGGTTCCTTTTCTAAGAAATATGGACATGCTTTGAGATGAAATGGTATACTGGGATTTACTTCAGACAACGTGAAAAGGAACAGATAGAGTTGGTGTTATACTGGCAAGCAGAAACACCGAAGTGACATCCAGGATTTGTTGGAAGATTTATTTACATCGAGGGGCACTGATGGGGGTCATTCCCAAAATATCAGGCCCTGATCTCTGGTGGTCTGGGGCTTAGATGAGATAGGTAAACAGGAAGGATGGAGGCAGAATGGTTTGTCAATTGTGAAATGGTTTATGCGATGTGTAGCATAGTGACCAGCTATGCATCACAGTGACTAGCCATTTCTAAGAAACAGAAGCAACCAGATCTGCAACAGAATCTATTAGCAGGGCAACTAAGAAATTGAAGTATACTGTTGGGGGCTGGGGAGGCATTTTGTGTTGTGTATCCCAGTTTAGTTTCCTCAGCAAATCTTTGCTGGGCATATTACACATGATCTTTTGAGACAAGGCCCAAATAGAAGCAGTCAGCGATCCTAGGATGGGCTCTAGTCAAGTTCCTCAAGATTGTCATATTACACAGTTTTTTCCCAAATTATTTTGAGGGAAATAATTTAGGTCTGTCTGTTCTTTAACATTACTCTGACAATGTAATGAGGGTGTTTATCTGATCTAGGAGAATGTCCAATATGCCTTGAATGCTCATCAAATCTTGGTTAAGTGTTTGACTGCTCTCTTGGGGCAACCATTCATAGAGTATAAGGCAAAACAAACAAAACAAAACCCACAGCTAGAAGGGACAGGGAAGCAAGCATCCTGGGGCAAACATCCTGAAAAGGCGCAAAAATCAAGGGAAATAGGTATGGCACAATCCTGTGACTGATGCCTTCAGCTGTGCATGGACTAGTCAGTGTCCATAGTGACCAAAGCAGGGCTTTGAGTGTGTCATCTCTTTAGAATGAGCCTCAGAGGAGCTGTTCAGGTAAATTTTCCAGGAAATCTAAAGCCAGATTTCTGAAACTTGTAGAGGTAATTAATATGGAATTGGGTTATATGTATGTGAGTTACAAACTGGTTTTTTTTTAGAGCTCTGTGGCCTGTATATTACACATAATTTTTATTTAATCTAGTTTTTGAGTTATCTCTGCTACACATGCAGGCCTGTTGTTGCTGCCAATGATCAAGGGTAGGCATAGCTAGGAATGATATTTTTACAGCAGGGCCCTACAAATTTTTATTGTCTTTTCAGTACAGGTAGAGAATGGGAGGTTGGGGTCAGTGACACAGACACTGAAGCCTGAGCTGCCTGCAAAAGTACAGGTGCCAGCACTGTGCCTTTAGCTTGAAGAACAAATGCTGGGGACAAGTGTGGCTCTGATCTTCCAGGAATATCAGGTACAATTTTTCCTTCTGGGGTTGATGTTTCAGTCAATTGGGTCCCCAGAGAGGGCTTAGGCCTATGGGTTAGATTATTTTGAGTTGCTAGTGGCAGTTTTCCAAATAACAAAAGGAAGCAATTTGCTATGCTGATCATCCCTACAGAAGAGTTTTGACCAAAATAGTTTTGCCCAAGGTGACCAGAGCATATCTAGCCTGTTGGACTTCATTCCTAAAGCAGCTATTTCCATTGATAAACAGGGGATACTTAGCATCAGTCACGGTCCATTTTAATAGAACAGTACATCACAGTACAGAATGTGGCACCTGGACAGGTAGGTCTCAGTCTAAGGTGATCTTTTCAGTTTTCCTGATCAGAAGGAAAGTGGCTGTTAGAACATGGAGGAAAAGGCGGGAGGCAGTCTAGCAACCAAATCCAAGTATTTGCTCAAGTCAGCCACTGGGCACTCCTAGGAGCTGACAATCTTCAGCAAGCACCATTATTTTTGTGAGTTCAAGGATCTAGATTTCATAGAAGCCAGCAGCTCCAAGAAATTTGCAGAGATTCTTTTTGTAATCAGTTTCTGCCAGACACTGTAGCAGAGTTTTTTGTCCTTCCAGCAGGTAGCTTTTGTATCATCAGCCTGATAGGGTGCAACTCATTTTTCAGGCTGATGGCCCAATATTTGCTCAGTCAAAATGTGGAACTCAGAAGGAATTGTCATCTCAAGCGGGCATTTGATGACAGTATCTGACCAGAATAGGCACATCTCAGCAGGAGGGACTCTGTGGCTGAATGCAGGTAATGGCTAGATTTAACCAGTTCAATTGACTAGAAATAGACATGTTTGGGATGAGAAGTGAAGCTATAGGTGTTGGCAGCAACTGTGGTGGCCAAAAAGAGCACCAACGTAGAAGTCTCAGAAAGAATGGGCCTCTTTTTCCTTTTTCCTTTTGAGATACGCAGAGTGGTTTGGTTTCATTTTTAACTTCATAAAAGTCCTTTTTCCTACAGTCAGGGATTACAGGTTTTTACTAATTAGCTCCCGTCTCTGACTTCCTATCTGTGTGTTGGGTACCCTTGAATGATGGCACAACACACAAAGGGTGGGTACCCCTCAGAGAGAGACCATTCAGATGCCTGCCTGGCTGTGTCCCTCATGAGGACTTATGCACAAATTAGCTAAGGAGAGTGCAAGACCATCGTTATGCCATGTATCAATTGCCACAGCACCACAGGTGAGGGCCCAATCGGCCACCATAACCAGTGCTTCCCAGTCTTGGTGCACAGATGGAGCAGCCTATTGTTTCTGCTTTCCATTCCACTCACTCATACATTCATTCAGCAGGTACTCAGAGGTTAAACATTCCAAATCCTTTCCCTTGAGGGTAGTTTTAACTAACAAGAGTTGATCAAGTTATTTTTCTGCTGGAGCTGAGAAGGACAGACAGACAAAGTGGGATGCCCCCTGATGTCTGACCAGAATCAGGTAGGCAGGCAGCAGACAGACAGACAGATTGCATCCTGCATTCATGGGGATCCAAGTGAGATGCTCAAGCAGGTAGCCAGCAATACTCCTCTAGGCCTCTGAGGAGACTCAAGAAATCTCCAGGGTGTACCTTCCTGTCAGGAACTGGAGAGGTCCTTGCTCCATCTGTGAAGGCCATGACCAACAACCAAAGAGATCAGGATGGTCAGGCTTCCTGGCCAATGCACTAGACGCAACAGGAAGCAAACACCAAAGTAACACCCAGGATCTGGAGGCAGATTTATTTATGTTCACGAGCACTGATTGGGATTGTTTTTGGAATATCAAGCCCTGCTTTCTTGTGGTCTGGGGATTATATGGGATGAAAAAGCAAGAAGTACAGAGGCAGAATGGCTTGTCAACTAGGGATTGGTTTATACAATGTACCCATAGTGACCAGCTATACTTCACAGTGACCAATCATTTCTAAAAGACATAAAATCAGAATGGGACAGGAACTATTACCTGGACAACTAAGAAACTGAAGTATACTGGTTGTGGTGGGGTTGGGGGTAGCATTTTCTATTACAATGTAGTAAGCACAGGATGAGTAGATAAATGTGGAATTGAGAGAGGCGTCCTTGGGAAGGCATCTACATTGCTTTGTCTGTTTTGGCATTTTAATACTTTCTGTAGTAGAGTATTTAAAACATATGCTTTCCTCTGAGTACAACTATTTCATTTTGCACTTATAAAAAATGTGACCTGTAAAGTTTTTATTTTTCTTGAAAAGATTATCATATCAAAATGTGTCTTCCTTACACCTATCCATATGTATATATGTGAGTGTATCTTTCCTGTTGTCTTCACTTCCATATTCATATGTATATTGAGCTTAACACATCTTAGGGATATGCTGCCTAGAAGTGCTGAAAATTCCAGACCTCACACCATAATCTTCTTTGGCTCTGGGAGTCTGTGAAATGAACAGGGAATTCATGAAATGAACAGGAAGGGCCTTGGCACATGTCTTGACTCTTGGGCTTGGCCTCTGCACACAAGTAGTAGATCAACAACTTCCAGTGGAATAATTGGTCAAAATTAGCTATGCTATTCATCAATTCAGTAAAGTATAAAATTCACTCTGACTGGTATTGTGGAAGAATTGACTACCACACAAAAAGATATATATATATGTGCATATATATATATATATATATATATATATATATATATATATAATTATTTTTTTTTCTGGTTACTCAGGCACTTAGAAATTGTCCCAGAATTGCCTTTTGGCTATGATCAAGTGTAGCGATTGTCCCAGATTACTGAGGTATAGTTCTTTGATGCTACTTCGTTTTAAAGCAAATGTTATTGTTATGTTTAGTATAAACTACCTGTTTCAAAGAATAGGGAAAAAAGGAATATATCCTAAACAGGCTGCATTTGTAGAAAGCCAATGATAAAACACCTCATTTTAGTAGACCTTTGTGCTTCATGTTACCTTTACTCTCATATTCAGAGTCTCTTACTCATCCCAGTTCTTCACACAAACTTAACAAAAATGGTTTTTCAAGTCAAGTGGCAATATTGATATTGAAGATAGAATTAACAGGCAAAGCATTCTTCCTCATTTGTCACCATTAATAGTGCCTTCAAATGGTCACACCTGACAGGAACCCCACCAAAGTGAGAAGTGCTTTTGTGCCAATGTCGTTATCAGCCTTAGATACAATATTGATTATGATTTGGAGGCACATGAAATTACCCACTTGAGAAGGGAGAGATTTCTTAGATAAGTGAAAGGAGGCCTTGCTCATTTCAGACCCATATTTTGAAGAATGACGAGGTCACTCTGTTCTCAAAGTTCTATTGGTAAATGCAGCACAGATTATAGGATGAGATAAATAATCTTCTGTTTAGCTTCGGACTTCTTATAAGGGCAGACAGAGAATTTTAGAAATTTAAATGTGCTCTTATTCCATTAAATGGATGGCACACTAGTATGGATCTCTCTGACTCTATCTATGGCCCATTAGGCCCAATGTTCTGTCTCTAGTAGTGCAATGGGTGACACAACTGTCCTCAGAGATGCACAGAATCAGTGGAACCTTGTAGCTACAGCTGTCCTCTTTGCCAATGTCCTTGGAGAAGCATCAACAGTGATTCAGAGACTTTATTCTGAGTTGGAAATAAAACCTAAATTGTATATGCTTGTCAAACTGGCAAATTGTTGAAATTACTGCAGAAACTATGAATGCTGAGCTGGTAAGGCAAAGGAACTCTGCAACCTTTATATGTTTATAAGTTAATTAAGGGGTTGGGAGATGTCTTAAACTCAGTGCAGTGGGAACTGATGCCATCTAATCACAGGCTCCCACCGCAGCAGGCAAACGCTCCACAACTCTCTCCAACTCTCCCCAAATGCCTCCAGTTCAGATGAGCAGGACCACCAGGAAGGAGGACCATTTCTGTCTTCATGCCTGTCCCACTCTTGGCTTTGTTTCTGAGCTTTCCAACAAGCATATCAATTAGTAGCTCCAATTGTGAAAGTTTTTTTTTGGTAATTCAAACACCTGTCCACTAGCACCTGGACTGAAGCCACCAAACAGTTGTCAGATGGTAACTGTAATGTTTATAGATTCAATCGATAGATCTGCCTCTATGTTGCATAAAGTGCCAAAAAGTTATATAGCCAGACATCTGGCAACTGGAAGAATGTCTATCTCAATTGGCCCTCAAAGTTCTATTTGTGCGTGCTATGCCGAGCCTGGGAAAGCAAGCATGGTTTTAAAATTGTTATCTCCCTCATTTCTGTCCACAACAACTTCTGGTTACTTACTCTCTGCCAGTACTATTGTCACACCAAGATATAAAGAGAGAGCTTCCAGACCTTCGCCTCCATGTCTGCTTTTGCTAAGCTCACCCCACAACTCGATCTGGCCAAAAGCAATCAGACAGGCACTCTCATTCTCCCCAGAGCCTAAGTCATTTTCAGAGTGTAACCTGAGTATTTGGAGAAGCATTCAGATGCATTTAAACTTTTGGGGACCAAAAAGTGCTTTGTAGGAAATATACTTTAGAGAGTCCTGACAGGCCCACAGAAGTTAATGAACTTTGCCACCTTCTACATTTTTGCTAAGAAGGGACTTAGATGCAGTAAAGATAGAGTACGGCACAGTGTACATATGTTTTCAATGATAAATGATAGCCTGGGATATGGTAGAGTCAAGGTGGGGCCATAAAAAGCTGGAACATATGCTAATTACTGGTGCAATTCTATAGCTTCCCACAAAAAGCACCTCTTAAGTTTTCATACCTTAATTTCATTCATTTGGCCAGCATTTATACATTTCTATGTGTGTTCCTGGAAGTTTTATTTTTTTAACTACAGATGAATGTGCAAATATTAGACAATAGCTATATTGTACACAGAAATGCTGAGTTTCGTAAGGTTAGGGAAGATGTTAATGATATTTAACTTTTGATGCATTTCTAGGACTTCTGATATGATTTTAACTTTCGTAGTTTCATTCACGACAGAGGCCCTAGTCGAAGAGTTTCCTATCATGTCTAGAGCCTCCCTTCCTTGCAAACCTAATTATTTCTTCTACATTCCTCTCTAGTTTCTTAGACATCTCTTCTCATTTCCACTTTCTCCCTTCAGGAAGCATTTATAGTACCTGCAGGCCACGGACCAACCCTGCTAGGGGTATCAAGGGTTAACGGTATTTTTATTGCGGATGAAGAGAGACAGATCTGAAGCGAATCCCCTCAGGTCACATGTGAGGGGAGAGGCCTGGTGTTTTGGCTATTTGCCATTAAAGCTCATTAAAATGACTCCATAGCTATGTCTAATTCTAATGAATAATTTATGCTAAAACGTTAAGGGCTACAGAATCTTAATAGTGACAGTGGCAGGAGGCATGGCGACCAGACTCTGGCTGTCCACCCACTCATGCGCCGAGCTTGCTTCAGCTTCTTACCCCCAACAGTGGGGTTTCCCCTCACTCACCACGGACAGTGTGGGACGATTTCTCCAACAGGAGGTCAGGTATTTCTAAAGCAGCTACAAGAGCGGGAAGGAATCAGGCACCACAGGCTCATTTCACAAACACAACATGCTGGTTTTCAAAGGGACTCAGTAACATTAAGCAGAAATTAAACCCAAGTCCTTTGGTATCATCCAAGAACCACCTCAGTGACTCAGTGTTTATAAGTAGGATTAAAACTGAAGTAAATTCTTGGCCTGTTAATTATGTTAATGGGGATGGGGGTGTCTTAGGTTTTCTATCTCCAAATCGGTAATTACTATAGTGCTGGCAAGTTATTCTGAATGCTGCTAAACTCGGACAAACAGTGCTGCATGAACTTCACCTTATGCAGCTCTGCAGTTGGTGAAAGTAACGTTACATTCCACAAGTGCTGGAGTTGCAGAGTTTGGTGCTCACCCCAACCCACAAATGCCTGGGAAATATGCTGCAATTTTTGTCTATAATCTGACCCTTTCCCATATACCATCTCCCCCTCCCATGCTTCAGCACCACCTCTACCTGCACATAGGGCCAGGTAGAGAGAAAATGATTCATTAATGTCCAATGCAGTTTAAAGCATAGTCTGATGCAGTAATGTAAACAGAAGTATCAATCTGTCTCTCCTGGAGAACAATGTTCGGGCTTCCAGTCGTCTTCCCTCCCTCATGCCTGCAGAATGTTTGAAAAAAGGATGTTTGTGCCCTGCCCTCTCCCAGAGTTGTGGGGAGGAGTCTGCTTTTTCAAGTGAATTCTTTTCTCCCTCTCTGGTCTCCTCAGTGATCTTCCTTATCTACTGTTACTACCTGCACGGCTTGATTTTATGTCTAAGATCTGCAGTTGAACTAGTTCAAGCTTTGTTTGTCTGTCTTGGATTTTTCAGGACTTAGAGAATCCAGCCATCTGACTTGAATTCCATCTCAGCTAGTATTAAAGACTCCTCCATGTCTGCTGCAACTGTGTTGGACTCCTCTCTGGCCATTCACTGCCAGCTCTCTATGCAAAGCTACCCCATTACAGTCATCACCTCTACTGGAGCATCTGCTCTATCAACTGTCCTGGTCCTTGATCCAATTGACACAGTGGAACCAAAGAGGCTGGAAATTCTAAATATTCAGGTCCCCCTCTTCCTGACCACCCACATGGATGAGATTGATCCCCTGGGCTCCCTCCTTGCCTCCTTCTCCTTCTGCTTCTCTTCCCCATTACTCTTCCTATGGTGCCCCAAGCTAGAAAAAAAGGTGGGTTATGCCTTTGACTTCTAAGCTGCATTTTCTTACTTTAGTACTGAGGAGGAGGCTCACCTGACATTGAGAGATAAGGGAATTTAGAAAATCTGCTCTCCAGACAACAGCCTGACTTGTGAGGCTTTAGCCTGACTTACTTTGAATTTCAAAAGCTGCCTATTACCTGAATCTTTACCTCTACCCTCCTTTAGTACGCATTATAATCTACCCCCAGGAAGATGGTTGTCAGGTTGATGGAGAAAAACCTTGCATCTGGGAAGGTAAAGAGGAAAGCAGAAGTATTTAAAAACCAATTAACCCTGTGCACATACTTTGACACAGGACAGCCCACATGCCTCACTTCTACAAAATGTAGCATTGGAATTTGGTGCTGAGATGCATTGGAAAATGATATTCTTTTGACTTCTTTTTTAGGAAGACTTTTGATGACCTACACCTGGAATTCTACATAAGAAGGAAAAAGGTCAAGGGACTTTATAGAGAAGCAAGACAGAAATGCAAAGTGGAAATACAAGAGGCAGTTAACAATTCTACAGAGATGAAAACTCATGCCATTTTCAGCACCAAGTGGTGGGTGGGTACACCTACCTGCCCACTGGCCAAGGACACTAAGTAGACATTAGAAAGATAATAGTAATCACTTATGATTGATGAATGCGCCTGTCTGAGGCCACTGCTGAACCAGTAGCCCCTAAGCAAACTCGATGCATCCTATGGATAAGCAAGACAGTCCATTAGGCTGTGGGAAGAAAATCTGAAATTGTGTTTATTTCTTATCATGACCAGGAGAAAAATGAGCACTGATGATACTTAACACACAAGTTTACATCAATGCCTCCTTCTCAACTCTTAGATAAGAGGTCTTGAGGAAAAGCTGACATTTTAGAATGTGCAGGAGTTTTTGACAGTGGTCCCAGGATATATTTATTCTTTTTTATTTTAACTCACTATGATACGTAGTTTACATGAGTGTACTTACAGCAAGATGAGTAAACTTACAGGCTGTAGAAAGAGGAGAATCTTCGGTACTTAGGAATGATGTGATTATGATGGTATAACATATGCTGTCAGGCAAAGGTTCTCAGATTATTGCCTGGATATGTAATGGAAGAGTCATTAAACTTGATAATGAATAGCACTTTTTGTATGTTCTTGAGACAGGGTCTCACTATGCAGTTCAGGTTGACTTTGAGCTCACTTTTTAGCCCAGGCTGATCTCGAACTTGCAATGATCCTCCTGCCTAGGCCTCCCCAGTGCTGGGATTACAGACAAGTGACACCATGCCATGCCTGGCATAGCACATTTTTTAACAACAAAAAAGTCCTAAATTTGCTGGTTCTTCTGCATAATAAAATGTGACTGCCTTTTAATAACATGATATCTCTCTTTAAAAATGGATCATTTTAAACATAGTTCTTATAGTATTTGATCAATATAGTAATAGAAAATGTAATTTAAATATACCAATAGTTTTTCCTCAGTGAAAAATACGTATTTCATATAATTGATAGAATAGAATAAAATATTTAAAAATACTATTTCAATCACTTGAATTTCCCTTTTGTGTTTATTTTACATTTTAGTTCAAAGGTACATGATTCAATTTATAAATGCAGAAGCATTTTACACATATCCTCAAGTATACATGCCTAACTATTTTACTGAGGAGGAACCTCAGCAAGGTTGGGACTGATGTGTAAATCCTTGGCACATATTTCCTAATTAATACCCAGCACGCTATGAGTCAGGCGTTATTACCATTCCAATCATTCATATTCACAAAGGGGAAGAAGAACTTCCGTAGCTCAGGACGTTGTCCCAGTCACAAAGCTAGCACAGTTGGACCTCTGTATCCATGGGTTCACCATCTGCAGATTCAACCAACCACACACCAAACTCAGAAAAAAAAATTATATCTCTACTAAATATGTGCAGACTTTTCTCTTGCCATTATTCTCTAACAATAGAGGATAACAACTACTTACATAGCATTTACATTGCATTAGGTCTGATAAGGAATCTAGAGATGGTGTAAAGTGTATGTGAGAAAGTGTGTAGGGTCTATGCAAGTACTATGCTGTTTTACACAAAGGACTTGAGAATGTGCAGATTCAGGTATCCTCGGGGGAGGATACTGAGAGACCATAGATTGATTGGAAATTTGTAAGTCTTAACATCTACAGTGAGAGCCCATGATCTGGGATCCATGACAACTTGTTGCTAAATGACATGCATAAGACCCTGGAAAGACTCAAGTTAGGGTAACTAGTGGGTCGCTAACAGTTTCCTTGTTCAGGTGCTAAGTTTTACTTACATGATACATGTTACATCTTACTGTACTTGTGCATCAATATTTACATTAGGTTTAAGAGTTGAAAGTGTGCTAAATATATCTTCTATTATCCTTTTCTAATAGAAAAGAATGTAGGTTAGTGCAAAAGACACTAGCCAGAGTACCCCAAATCAGCTACAAATCTAATGCGAGCAAAAAAAATATAGATCTGAATTCAAAATAGTGACAACAGTCTTATAGCCATCTGCGGAATTGATTGGAGGTAAGGGCATCTGATTAGACTGCACTATCAGAAACATTTCTCCAACCTTTTATACAGTCAATTCACATACAATGCTATATATAGGAACTCCTGAAACTTGGGTTGCTCTGTGATGGGCCATCAAGCCTGCAAAGGTACCATTATTGTCCATCATGTCAACAAGTGCTCTTTAACAGGGAGATTACTGACAAGATAGAGTGTAAGGACAATGAGGAAAATGTTAACACATCGCTATCTGTCATGTCAGGCTGCTGTCCACTGCTGGGTGAGTGAGGTCCGCTTATTACTGAAGCCTCATACACTAGCGAGCCGAGGCCACATAACTTAATGGAATAACCTATCACTTTTATTTTATTCTTATTTTCAATATATACCCAAAGGCAGCAGGCACTCGAATGTGTCAAGCCGCAGGCTACAGTGAGTTTCTGTGGCCACTCTAAGCCTCTGAAACAGTGTCTTATGATGGAAACACTGACAGAGCTTTAGCTGTAGCTGTACTAACAGGAGTTGCTATGATAAAAGCTGCCTTAATAAACCACAATTTTGTCCAATTACAAGAAGCTGCAACAATCTCTGAGAAGCCTGATTGTTCATCCTGACCTAATAATTTTTGCACTCTTTAGACTGTGCGTGTTGGCAGTTTCCAAACATGTGCATTCTATCCTGAGTGTGGGCTGTGTGACAACTCCAGGTTCCCGGTCCTGATAGCCAGGTCCCTGAACCTCAGAGAGGAAATCAGTGAGTGTGCAGTAAGACTTGTCAGGGAAGGAGGAAGAAACCAAGGATGAATCATGCGTAAAATGTGAGCGCTTCCCCACCCTTGCCAATGCAAAGTCAGAATCAGCAGGTGGGAAAAGGCTCAGGCAAATCATGGCAAATAGAAAGGAATGACAGATTATGCAATCAACAAGTATACATTTACAAAGCCAGGAGGTCAGGCATGGTTCCAGGCCTGGGGACACAGCATAATTATTTCCCTCAAGAAACTTGTAGTTTCATTGGAGAATAAAAACGTCAAGACATAAATACAGGCTTTCTTGATTTGTTCCTTCACAGGCCTAGATAGAGTGGGAGTCAAGGAAAAAGACTTCGTTATCTTAATTTTCCTATGCAACTTACCACCATAATGTCTGCCTGTGCATCCATCCTTTCTCCCATCCTGCATTTCATCTATCCATCTAATAACCCATTCTTTCTTTGGACATTTGCTTAATGAATCTTGTGTATTGACTTTATTTTCTTCCTCAGAACCTTCTTCACACCTGCGTCTTCTCCCAGCTTTCCCAGCATCCTCCCCTTCACACCTGCATCTCTGCTCCCTCCACATGAAGCTACATGGCACCTTCCTTCAAAGTCTCTGTTACTTCATTTCCTCCTCATATTGTCATGGCTACCACCTAGTGTGGATCCTTAGATGATGGGGAAAGAGCTGTGTGTGTGTGTGTATACATGTGTGTGTACATGTGTGTGCACTCATCTGTGTACGCATGTGTGATCAGGTTGTGTTTGGCTTGGCCTTGAATGCTTTCACACAGTGACCTGGCCTCTCTTCTTCCTGTCACTCTTTATCACATCACACTGTTTTCCTAAATAGCTCCTTTTGATGTTTTAATAATTAGTTCCATGTGTTCAGAAACTTTATCTTCCTCCTACTAACAAAGAAACTCAGTGCCTATATGCATTATATCTGTTTTTATTCATGACAGTAAATAGTTATTGGATTAATGAGTGCCCAGGGTCATCTCCTCCATGAAAATTTCCATGACCTCTTTTTTGCCAGTCAAAATGATCATTCCTTTCTTTTGTGTTCCAATAACACTCAGAACACAATTTTATCAAAATGCTTATGAAATATATTCTAACAATGAATCACTTATCAATCTGCTATACTTGTTCTAAGAACCTAAGATGGGGGTAGCCTCACTAGTTTGATTTTGTATGACCACTGTCTTTCACAGAATAAAGTGAGCTTTTACTGAATGACTTGTCAAGCCACTCAACAAAGAAACAGGTTACAGAAATAACCACGATATGTGATCATATGCCCAAGCATTAGCTACCAAGATAGTTGAAAAAAGTAAAATCTGTCATCACTTAAATGAGAAATTTTGATCAACGTGGCTGTCATGAATACAACACCAGTTTGTATATAGGCTTGATGTTCTGAGTAGCAGACACACAGGCATCTGGGTTGACACCTGTTTAGATTTAGGCATAGAATGGGTTTGAGATTCCAAGTGCAATAAATGTTTTGGATCATTCAACTGGAGTTATATATGAGCCATTCATAGACCTTCTGGTGGAGTCCGCCAGGATCCAGTGGGAGCTCCATCAGCAGAAGCAGGGATGGAGGAAAGGAAGGAAGAAAGGATGGAAGGAGGGAAGGAAGGAAGAAAGGAAGGATGGGAGGGAGAGAAGAAGGAAAGGGATTGCCAGGAGTTGGCATGGCACCCTGAGTATGGTATAGTATATTGAAATGAGTGGCTGGCCACAATTTTCTAGAGCCAAGGCTTGGGCTTTCATCACTTCCTATTTGGCACATGAGTTGAAATTTATTTAGTTACATCAGAGTCAGGAATCAAAGGCACAATCTTCCAAGACAGGATCTTAAGTGTTTGCATATAACTTGAACTAATGTGAAAGCTGGACTTCCTTTTTTTTCTTTTTTATTGACCCCTTCTTCCCTCCCAACTATTCTTTCTTGGAATCCTCCACTTTGGAGCACCCAATGTGTTTTAAGCTCAGAGCTTTGTCTTGTAGAAAATAATAATAATAATGAGTATGAGTGTTTACCCTTAAGAGATGTGTAATTGAATCAAAGAACTAATTAAGTTCACATGCAATTATGATTCAAAGGAATGACCATGAAGTGTGTGCCCTATGAGTGGTCCTAAAGAGTCATAGTTCAGGTCACAGATATTTTGTGAGTATCCACCTGAATATGTAGATACTGGGCACATGATGATTAAAAAAAAGATACAATTCCTCACCATTATACAAATTTCCAGCCTATTGAGGAAGACTTGCATATATATATATATATCATTATGAAATTGGCAATGTTAAGAAAAATGTTGTAGAAGAACAGATAAGTAGAATTTTATGCAAATAGGCTATCAAAGATGACTTCCTGAAATGATGACCTCAGCTGACTTGCAGTTGATAGAACTCAGCCATCCAATAGCACTTAATATATGTCACACAGTGCTCTTCATACTCCACGCATTCTCATTTTCTCTTTGCAACAATCCTATAGGGTAGGTACTAATAGTACCTCTTTTTATGAGTAAGAAAACAGGCACACAGATTAAGTGATTTGCCCAAGTTTATAGTTTGCAACAGTTAGGCCTTAAACTCAATCCCATTTGGTTCTAGAGTTTAGTAACTATGTCCTTGTATCCAGCAGCACCAAAAACCTATACCAGATGAAATCAGAAAGCAAAAATAATCCAGCAAAAATATTTTCAGTATGCACATCAATGTTAATGTCATGAACTTTTTTTTATCTGATTATTTGCAAAATGTTAACTACTCCATTGGAAAAATGGATAAAAAATACTAAAAGGCAAGTCATAAAGGAAGTCATGCAAATGACTTCCAAGTACATGGAAAACTTAAGGCTCACTCAGAAGAAACACAAAATAAAACAAAATTCTTACTTCATCTACTAAGTTGGAAAATATTTCATTTAATTATTGCTATGGCCTTTCTGAGAACAATCTGGCAATTTGCATCAAAAGCCTTCAAAAGTCCCATTTTTTTTATTTAATAGAAGTACCTTCAGGAATTTATACACAGGAAATTACAACTCGTGTTCAAACAATTTCACCAATAAGGATATTAATCACTGTTCTGTTGGTAAGTGTGTAAAACTGGAAGCAATATAAATATTCAACAATAGGGGATGATGGATTAATTAAGTTATGGTACTACCACAGGATGGATTTCTATGTGATCATACAATGGAGTATAGAAGGAAACTAAATGACGTAAGATGTTATTTGTGATTTACGATAAGTCAAAGCAATCAAATAGGAGCGGCATATTCCATTTTTATAAAAACTATACCTAAGTGGAGAGAAAATGTCGGTACTGTTCATCTCTGGATAGCAATATACTAGGAGACTGTCTGTATTCTTTATGTTTCTCATTTTGCTTATCTGCACTTCCCATTTTCTTTAAAATTAAAATATATTGCCTTTCAGACTTTTTGGAGATCAGAAAGAGGATGAGGGGATAAGGAAGAGAAGGATAAAGGGATGGAAAATGATTGAGATATGTTATACACATGTACCAATTCCCTCAAGCGAACATCACTATTCTGTATTACGAGCAAACACTAATAAAACATTTTTTAAAAGAAGTACTGCCTTTATAATAAGGGGAAAATGAGCAAACTGTTCTCTTGGGGTGAGTTATATCTGCTGAGAAAGTAGGGCAGACATCTAGGCTGAGAAGACAGGGTAAACAGAAAGGCTTAGGGTGAGTGGCGGGGGAACAAACACAGCATTTGAGAAAAGATGAAAGAGATCACAATGGCTCTGTGTGCCATGCTAAGGATCTCGGGCTCAGTCCTGAAGATAATGAGCCACTGCCAGATGTTGAGCAGGAAGGCAGATGGAGGCAGCCAGAGCTCTCCAGAGCAATCACTTCACAGGTAAAGTAGGAGGGGAAGGCTGGAAGGCAGTCCAAGGTTAAGACTGTGCCACTGTGGAGGAAGTGAAGGCAAAGGTCTGGCTCAGAGCAGCAATAACAGATCAGGAGACACAGAACATCCTGAGAATCAAATCATTTCAGAGGTCATTTAGATAGCTTCGAAAGGGAACTCATGTAGACTGGTTCAGTGATTAGAGGGTGGCAGAAAAGGAGCTTCAGTTCATGCTTAGATTTCTAGAGTCACAGGTAGTTGGCAGTCTCCTCACTAAGACTTTTCGATGGTCTTGCGAGGATGGTAGGATTGTTTGGAAAATCTGATGTGTTCTAATTTAGATCCACTGAGTGAGAGCTTCCTCTGACACTTGAGATGATGAACAGAGCTGCTCAGAAGACATATTTCCAACACTGGAGTCTAGGAGAGGTTAAATCTGGAAGATTAACAAAGGAGACTATGGGAAAAAGTAAAGAATGCATCAAACTCCTTCACCTCTCTTACATCCAAACGAAGCTCAAGGGAGAAGACTTTCCAGGAAGTCCTGCTTAGATTGACTGAAAGACAGTTTGGGAGGAAGAGCAGTTACAGATAAATCTGGGAAATTTAAAGTTAGACTAAAATGTATTTGTTCATTGTTGTAAGAAATTTTGGATCAAAGGAGTCCAAACAGAAATAGTGCTAACACCATTGGCAGTGGTGTACAAATGGAAAAAGTTATTTATAGTCAATGAAGCAAATTTAAAAATATTAAAAAATAATTATATATTAGGGCTGCAAGGTCAGTGTTATCATTTTCATTTCATAGATGAGGAAGCTGAGGTACAAAGAGGTTAAATTTGTGCAAGATCATGTAACTAGCAAGTCACAGACAGAGTCTGGTTTGAGATTCAAGCCAGTTGGATTTGAAAGTCCATAGAAATGACGGGAAGCAACTAGGGGATCTAGGAAGGCCTCTTTGAGATAAAAAGTGTGAGCTGAGACCCAGCTGATAAGAAGCTGGTTTTATCAATTCATCTTAATCATCAATTTGATTCGATTAAGAGACTTTTGCATCCTGGGAGTGCTATACTCACCAGTAGGTTAACCCACTGATCTTCATGACCGCATTTGTATCTGGGTATAAGACTCAGTTGCAGGAGTTGGCTCACTAGAGGAGTAACTTTGGAGGATATGCCTTTCCCTAGCACTCATTTGTGTTCTGCTTTACTGCTGCCATCAAGGGAGTGGATTTGCTCCTCCATACCCACTGCCATGATGCTTCTGCCTTATCCAGCCAACCACGAACTGACACTTCTTATACCATGAGCCAAATAAATCATTTTACCCCCTTAAATGGATGGTACCAGGCACTTTGTTCCTGCAGTGAGAAAGTTGACTAATATATCCAGCTTGGGGAGATCAGGAGGAATGACACGAGCATTGTAAGCTGTTTTTCAACATACCATGCAGACAAATTTGCATGTGACTGGGAACTAGAATGAAACCAGTGTGATGAGAATAGAGAGGGCAAAAAGAAAGCTGGGTATGAAGTGAGGTCACATAGGAGGACAGGACTTACAAGCTGATGAGAGGCTTGGGGTTTATTCAGAGTGCTTGGGAATTCATGGAGGGTCTTAGACAGGTGACACATCTGTGTGATATGGTCTGATTTAATAGTGGTATGATCGACAAGGAATTCTATAAGCTGTAATAGCTTGTGGAAAGGCATAACATGGAAAAGAATTCAATAGGAGTGGAATAAAAGTTTTCCTGTAGAAGAAGGTGATGAGCCTGTTGGTCAGAGATTTACAAGACTGTGGATAACATTTCTGAACTTTATTCTGTTGGGGAGGGAGGGAACAGAGACTTCTCAGAAGAACCATAATATCATTACATTTGAATTTTCCAGAGTTCCTTATGCATCTCTGTGGAAAGTAGAGGGGCTGGCTGGGAGAAGAGAGCAGCTGGGAGACCAGATAGCCAGGTTGGAAGTTAGGGAATCCATAGAGTCAGAGGCAACCAAGAGGATGAGAGGGAGAATATTGGAAGGATAGGAGAGGTGAAAAACTTTAAGGCATCATCAGTGTATACAAAGGAGCACTCTGACATGACTGACTGCATAGTGGTGCCTGAGAATACAGAAGTAAATTTTCAAGAAAAGACAGTAAGTCCTGTTTGAGCACTGTGACTGATTTATTTAGGGACATCCAAGTAGAGATGCTCCCGAGATAGAGCTAAGGAACAGGAGTGTGGCAGGGTTGGGGACAAAAGTGAAGATGGAGTGTTATTAATTTCAAGGTGGTAAGCTAGAGGCATGGGTGCAGAGAAAGTCACCAGGACAGTGTGACAAGAGTAGATCCAGGGCATTGAAAGACATCCTTGGAGATATGTTGACATTTTGAGGCTGGATGAAGGAAAAACAAACTGTGAAGTAGATTGAGAAGGACTGCCAGAGAGGTAGGAGAATAAAAAGAGTCACCAAGTTAAATGAAAGAAGAAATTAGTTCTGGCAAGTTGCAAATCAGTAGCAATCTTCATAGGAGACTCTTGGCCGGGCTGAAGGAGGAGGAGATAGGAGCTGTTGGCTGCACATTCTAATGCCTCGCTGAGAAGGGAAGTAGAAAGATGGACCAGGGAATCCAGAAGAGGTGCTTTTTGTAGAAGCAGAAACGGTGAATGAGTTTGTGCTCCTGTGTTAGAGGGAGCAGAGAGGAAGGGATTGACTTTTCCCAAGTGCATAGTTGACTAAAGATTGCAGGCCCCCTGGAAAGCATGCAAGGACAACCCTGTACACTGTCAAGTAGAGAGGCAGGGCACAGTGCTTCCTCAAATCTGCCCCCTCCCTAAGTAGCCTCTTCTCATTAAAACCTTGGCTCGCTGGCACTGACCCTGCATTTTGGCACTTTCACTTTCTGGACTAAAATAACTGACAATAGTCTGTCCATTGATGTGTTTGTCTTAAACTTCCCACTATCTAACACTTGCCCAGTCAACTGTAAGCCACCAGGGTCGCTTGACACATGGTGTTTCTCTTCCCCAGGGGCTGTGTGGGGCAGAGGCTACAGCAGATGTTGAAGGCAAGGCCAGCTTCATGGATGTGGCCAGGGTAACAACTTATCTCTAGTTTTTACTTCCTGGAGTCAGTGTTCTTATCTCCACTTTTCAGTCAGGAAATAGACTCAACACAGCTTGCTAGTTACCCAACTTCTTACAGTCAGTAGTGTAGTAACTGGGAGCAAAACACTGGCCTTTCTGACTCTAAAGCCTGCAAACCCTTGACCATATTGTGGAAGTCATGGTCCAATGGATCTGATTGTAAAAGGCTGGCAGCAAGGAGACCAGTAGAGAGGCTTTTGCAGAAAACCTAAGCAGATCAAGTGAGTGTTGGCAGTGGGAATGGAGACTCCTGCCTGCAGCTGCGCTGAGAAGTGCACTTTAGGTAGGTGGCACAGACTTCATCTTGGAGAGTGGAAAAGCAAACTTCTTGATCACTGATAATACCAAAAGGCACTATCAGTGCCACAGATCTTGGTTTCTGAATGGCAATCCATCCTTGGCTAATTCCAGAGCTGGGGCAGAGAAAATACAAGGTGACCAAAAGGTGTCTTATTGTGCCAGAAAGCACAAAGTGCTCAAAGATTAATGAGCTTGGGTCAGAATGACAACTGGCACCCACAACAACTGCCTTGAAGGAATCTTTACTGGGTAAGTTAAGATGATAGAGCAAAGCAAATACTAATGAGCCAACAAAAGAAAGAATCTTTGCATTAATGATGAAGATAATGGTGATGATGATGATGACAATGATGATGAGAGAAAGACAGAAAAAGAGCAAGAGTAAAGGAAGTTATTCTTTACAACAAATGAAGAACAATAGAAAACAGTCATTCAGCAAGGTCATGATTCTAAACAAGCACTGTCAATGATGCTAACGCTATTGAGTTGTTGGGAAGCAAGCTATTCATACAGACTCGAATCACCACAAATTCCCAATTAATTACAAAAGGGAAAATGTATTTTTGTGGTGGAGAGACTTTGTGAATAATTAGTATCAAATTTAGCACCGCCAAAGCAAGGTACAGTCGTCAGTATGTGCTTCTTTATGTGATGCTATGGGAAACGTGTATTATGACTCAGGTAATAGTCTTGCCATGGGTTTATCTGGACCTAATCATTAGGAAGAAAATCTACAGCATAACGATGTCTGAACTCTTTAAATGTTTCAGTGTATTAAAAGAGGGAAAAAAGCAGGGGTGATTAACTTAAAAGAAATTAAAGGGACATGATGACCAAATGCAAAGTGTGAAATTTAGTTGGGTCCCAGAGTTTTGAAAATAACAAGACCTCTTTGGGGGTAACTGAAGAAATTTGTAGGTTGACTCTACATAGATGACATTTAAAAATCAGTCCTAAGGACTTACTGTTCTGAACTAGCATGGAAGAAGCTTAGAAACTGATACTTCACACTGGCAAGAAGGTAAACAAACTAAAAGAATCTTCTTAGACCTACCAGAGAAAAGAAATATTTAAAGTTCCTAGAGAAAAAAATCCCACCAACCTAATATTAATCTGACATTTCTTGGATATGATAACAGGATTCTAGTTAAATAGGAAAAGGTCTGGTTTTAGAAGATAGAAATAGGTGTACAGCATCATAATGTTGGCAACTGCTTTTAAATTCATAGAGGAATGCTGCTAATTAACAAACTTAAAAATGTATCTGCTGCTATAAAATTAAAATAGAAAATTACCAAAATGATAAAAACAGCATAGAATATTGAACAATAAGAATGTCATCTTCTGGTCTGTGAATTGTAATAGATAATTCAAACTATCAAAAATATGAAGTTTTGCCTAACCCAAGAAAGATTTTATTGATCAAAATAATACATAGTGTAATGTCAGATTGACTTAGTAGAACTATAGAATTAATTTTGATCCAATAATTCCACTCTTACGTGTTTACCTTAACACAATGAAAACTTATAGTCACACAAAATATGCATTTCATCATTTTATAGTCATCTGAAACTGAATATCCTCAAAGTTTTCCAATAGGTCGATGGGTAAGGAGACTGTTTACAGGCACATGATTGACTACTATGCAGCAATAAAAATGAAAGAATTTTTGATACATGCAACAAGATGAATAAATTGTAAAAGCATTGTGACAAGTTAAAGCAGACTCACAAGATTGCATGCTATGAGATTTCATTTGTATTATGACATTCATGAGAATATAACATGACAAGACAGAACTGATCAACAGTTGCAAGCACTGACTACAAAGGGAGAGAAGAGCGATCTTTGGGGTCATGGAATTGTTCTCTAGACTAAAGTGCCTATGGTTTTGTGAATCTGTACATGGATTACCATTCTAAGGACTGTATGCAGAAAAAGACAAAATTATTATAGCTTAACTTAATAGGTATGAAGAGAAAAAGCATAAAAGCTCTAACTCTTGAATTTTAAAATTGTAATAGTTACATATTCAAAGACAAAAATGTACATGATAACAAATAGAATGTATTTAGGTGACATTAAAATATACAATCATTGCTATCCATAAAAATTGATCAAACTATGTAATACTTCTGGGCTGTGCACATTTCTGAATGCATACTATGCATCTGTAAAAAGTTTAAAAGTATAAGCAAATGATTTGTTTGCTCTAATAAATATACTGTGATAAAGGTGAAAATAATGCTTTGTTTGATTGAATAACACATTAGAAATGGGCAGCTCTGGAGTTAGGGTGCAATTTCCGAGAATTGTAACACTCTCTGTCACTTCAACTTTCCTTCATTTCAGGGAAGAGTAAGGGAGCAGGAAGATATGGGCAGTTCAAATCCTGTGGTCTTCTTAGCTGCTTTCCATCTAAAATATCACATGAGCTCCATGTGCATGCTGATATGGCTGATAGAGCTATCACTACTTCCCCTTACCACAGAAAGCTACATAACTATGTGCAGTCCAGATGGAACTGAAAGTATTGGTCTGCCCAAGTACTGGTGAAATGCTTGATGATCTGTAGGTTCTAGAGTTGAATAATAACACAGTGTGTCTTGCATTCATATTATGTTTCATATTTTTATGCAGAGAAAGAAGTGTGTTAAGTTTTAGGTAAACACCAGGCATTGTGTTAGTGCTTTAGGTTTGCTATTCAATTCTTCATATCACCAAGTTAGCGGAAGGTATTATCCCCTTTTTACAATAGTGGGAAATGGCTATGGTGACTTTTCAAGGTCTAAAAACAAACGTCTGGTCTAACTAGGAGTTAGCCCCGGTTGTGTGAACCCCCAAATCAGAATTAACCGAATATGACCATTCTACACTCACAATTGACATTCTAAGGGTACTCACACCAGAGTGGTCTCTGCTTTTCAGACAGGTATATGTGAGGATGCTTTGCCTCTGATAGTACTGACAATATCTTTTGTCACAGAATTGGATCCACCGAGCTTCTGAGGTCTATGCATGTCCTAGGCAGGTGGAATGTTTTATTTCCAGTAAAAAATCGATGACATTATTGCTTGGCTGAAGCCATTGATACTACTGCCATTATACCTCATGGTCAGTTCCATACAAATCCTATTGCTTCAAATGCTCAGCCTAAGTTCTGCAAAGTGATGGAAATTTGCCCTCAAGTGACAACCTCCTTACGGCAGAACTTATGGATTCAAATATACTTGGATTTCTTCCATGGACCAATTCCAGCTGTCCTACCTTTTGATGATTTATTTCAGACACCTTCCAGGCTTTACCTAGGAACTCCACCATGAAAAGACAGCAGGAATTCTAGAGTGTTGTCATGGCAACCCCTAGATAGCATCTTCACAATGCCCCATGGCTGTTGAGTCCAGATTTATCACAATTATATTTCTATATGGAAGGTGGGCTCTTGTACAGACAACCAGACCCTGGAAAATGGATCTAATTTGCAATTATATGGACCACTGTAACACTCCTTGTAGCAAGATTTTAAGAAACTGCTCTCGATCTGGTGATAGTTGCCATACTTACATGGGCCCATATCTCAAATGTATTGTGTTAGGGAAGGGGATATCTACCCAACCTTCCATTTTGTCAAAGGAAAACGTCCAATTTTATGAAGGCGTTTGATGAGAAATTGGCACCAGCTCCCTTTTCTCCCTAAAGTGAGGAGAATACACTGAGCTCTTGCTTCAGATTCTCCTTTTTATTTCTCTTTGTCTCACGAACCATGTTTGAAACAATGAGAGCACAAAGACCTGTTACAACAGAACCACTTCCAAGCAGGATGGTGCTGGGGCTGCCCAGCATCTTGTGCAGTGGGTGTTTGTCTAGCATCATCATTGCAATTTTTATTGCATCTCATGATGTGCACAGATGTGCTTGGTAAGCATCCCAAGAGGTAAAGAGACTCTGCTCAATATCCCTGTTCCCAAATGACAGTACCTTACAGAATCACTTTCTGGGCTACCTCCTTTGGGATGCTGCAGCCATTTAAAGTCTCTGGATTTTGGTGTTTTAACAAGGGTTTAATTACTAAGGTAAGTGTATGCACCTGCTAAGGCATTCCTAATTATTTGATAATGGTGCAATCTTTCTCAATACAGCTAGTTTTGTGGTGTAAGCTACACTAATGAAGCACAGTGAGAGAACGCATTCCCCCAATGTTGGGGAGGCTTATTTAAATTAAATAAATTTGCAAAGGACTGAATTTTTAGCACTGGCCTCAACAATTATGTATCAGTACGCCATACCGGAAGCCAGTGTGCCTCTGTCAAAATGAGGCACACGTCCCATTACTTTTGCTCATTGAAGTATCTTTAAGTGAGATAGTGTCACTTTCAAATTTTTATCTTTTCCAGATTGCTTCACACACTTCAACTTGTCCCACTCTGTCTTTTAAAAAAATAGCTTATTTCTTTTGTTTTTACTCTGCAGCAACTGATATAAGCACTGTTTGACAATGCTTAATTTTTTTTCCTTTTCCACCTGATTCTTACCATTGCCACATGTGGTCTATAGTGACTTGGTTGTAAGATCCTTGTTTATAACATCTGCAAATTAGCACCTTGCACTGCAGCCTCTCTGGAAACTTGCTGATGGTTTGCAATTGTAGTAAGTCAGAGTCTACACTCTATCCAAGAGTTTCAAACTTTGCTGCAGAAGAAGAATCAGGTTCCAGCAGGCAGATGGTTTCCAAATCACTGTTAGGAGCTACCTTAGCAAAGCACTGTACATCTCACTTTTCAAACACACATATTCATTTCAGTACAGTCAGTTGCTCAGGAAAGAAATGGAAACTGATCAAAGCTAGTTCTAGCTCTTCTGTATTCCTGGTCATTTATTTTTTTCTCCCAAAATATTTTAGTGAATCAACCTGGTTCCACCAAAGGCTATCATTATGAAATTTTCCAAGACAAAAATAAAAGTGTACTTGATTGTCCAATTTTTCCAAATATTTGTGAAAATTAAATTGGTTTTTATATTTTCCAATGAACTAAGTACACCAATGACCTGATATCAAGAATTTAAACTATGTACAAGTAATAGTCAAGACAAATGAGCAATGAATGAGAACACGGAAAAATGAGAACTCCTGGCAAATAAGGGTTGAGGGTTAACACTGTGCCCAGGCATGGCAAGGACCTATACTGACCGCTGCTGAAGGACACTTTCTAGCTGTGCCAGGGGACAGATGCCTCACATGCTACTGGAGTTACCCAGAGCTAACAACCATGGAGGTCTAGATCACACTCCTCTGTTTTACTCCACCATCAAACAGGGCAGGGGACAGTTGTGACTGGTGACATTAACAGCAAAGCCAAGGCCTGTTGGGAGGAGGGCAGGCAGCAGAGAGGGTAACTTGCAGTGCCAGGCAGATCAGAAGGCAGAGGGGGCCTCCCAACTGATTCCTCAGTGTCCTAGAGATTTCTGTTATTAATGTGGCTTGGGGCATGTACTGCTGATAATTACTGCTAGCTGGAATAATTAATAAGAGTAATTGCTCGGCATGGAAAGGGAAAGGGAAGCTCTGGGAGGAGGAAGAAGCAGGCTAGAGGAGCAAGAGACTCCCCAAGCGCATTTATATAGACAGGAAGTTCAGCAGCAACATCCTGAGAATCGAAGGGTTGTTTGGATGCCAAGGGCAAAAGTTAAGGGATATTGAATGGGGCCGAATTTGATGGTCTTGTCTTGGAATGAGAGGAAAAGCAGGCTGTCAGGGTTGTGGGAAGGGTGATTCCCTCTGGAAATTATAGGTGGAGGTTGTGGGGGGAAATTTCAGTGCAAATGGAATTAGGAAGTGGCATTAAATGAGCAGGTGAGTCTGTGTATCTGGTATAAACCAGGTCTGACAGCAGGAGAGGAGCTAAAAGGAAGACAAGTAAAGGACGATGCCCCGGTGAGAATCTGGGAGACTTTATCTCAGCTTGAAGGAGGAAAAGCATCCCTTAGAAGCCAAGAATTGATGCTGACAGTGTGTAAAATAACCACAATTTTGATGTAATAGGGTAAATTTTCTCAACACTATGGAGGAGTTGCCAACACAGTTCTTGATATCGTAGCTTTCTACATGTTAAACTTAAACATTCCCCCAAAGGCAGGACAAGCGTATAGTTGGCAAAACTTAAAGAAGTGAGGAAACTGGGTGGGAAATTTTAAGTATAAGCCGAGTAAGGAGTCTGGCAGCCAGAGTTCTGATAATGACATACAGAATAAGGCGGCCGAGCAAGGGCTGAGCGTTCACTGTGACTCTCCACGGGAGACAGGCACCACGTGCACCGTTGTGTTATGCGGTAAGACAAGCCCATGAAGGCCAGGAATGATTACTTACAATTTCCTTTTCCTATGGGAATGATACAGGAAGCACAATTAAGGCCAAAAAACATGGATTTGCCAAATTAGCTCTACCTAGTATTTGACATTTAGCATTTCAATCTATGATGCCCTTAACACTCTCTCCATCTGTGTAACATAAATGCATTGTAACTGTAAGGCAAGAGAAGGGATTCTACTACAGCCAATGCCATATGTTTAGTAGTGGGCTTTCCCAGGTCCTGCTGCTACTCAGAGTGTGCATGTGGTTCATACTCCCCTTACTCAGGCCCATCAGCTTGGAGTCTTTACCTAGCACATGCTGGTCCAAGAGGACATCTTGAATTGAGCCATATTGTATCTGTGTAATGTTTGGGAAACTCAAATAGCAAAATGCTAAATGAGCAATGCCTTTTTAAAGGCTATGACAAGAAAGCCCATTGTATGTCGGCCTCTTGGATTTAAAGCAGGAGACAAGACAACCTAGTGCCACCATGCGAGGGTTAGATAAAGACCTAAAGTCTGAGCTCTTACGTTTTACAAAGTTTTATCCACCCTAAATAAATGTTATCTCTCTTAGCAAATAAAAAGCCAAACTAGAACTTCAAGTTGGTGGCTACCCTTGGATGACCCTTCACCCTTAGTGTTGTCCCCAGTCCCCAGTCCTCCAATCATACATAAAGGAGACATAAAGACATAAGGAGAATGGAGGTCAGGCATGAGGAGGGTGTGGGAGTATTTACTAACAACCAGGACAGGGCCGGGAGAACCCAGCATAGACCTGGGCATCCGTGGGTAGGTGAAAGATGCCCTTGCTCTTTGTTTCTTTGTTGAGTTTCAAAGGTGACAGCTGAGGAATGTGAGTAGTGGCACACAGAGTTGAGTTGGAGTATGTGGACCTGTGAGAGCCGGGAAGTAGGCAGTGGTGGAAAGGACTGCAGCTAAGTATGGAGAAGCCATCTGTTAGTCCTTAGGGAGAAGAGAAGAATGCCCTCTGTGTCCTTGCCAACCTATCCAGGTGAAGAGCGTCCAGAGCACTTGGCTCAGTGGTCCTGTGAATGCAAAAGAAATGAGAGTAAAGTCTGTGACCAAGGTGCACCTGAAAGTCCAAGTGCTTCAAAGTCACACACATATGAGACTGAATCCTGGGCTGGTGCCTGGCCGTAGAGTGACGGAGGAAGTGCTTAACCTCATAGTCTTCTATGTTATGGATAATAAAACCTGGTAGGGCTGATAACAAAACTAAAGTAAATATGTATCCTGCCTTGCTCTTTGCCTGGTACATTGTAGGTGCCCTATGTATTCTAGCTTCCACTTTTACCCTTCCTAGACATGTATCACCTGGTTCCCTCACTGTCCTTCTACAGTCTTCCTAGTTCATTCATAACTGATTGACTAACACACCTAATTAGGAGAGGGATGGGGAAAATCACTTGCTATCTTGCCTTAAGATATTCAAGCACTGAATCATTTCTCTTTCCCTATACTTGGTAACATACTTCACAAGAATGGGATTAACAATTTCTACTCTTGCCTGTGTCCATTTTGCAAGTACTTAGTGAGTGCCTCTCCAGGATCACAGAGTGACCACTAGTGACTCATGCTTTTATCCTCTTCAGATACCAAGACCAAACCTGTGGCTGGAAGCAATAAATTGAAATAAATGCCTCACCCCACACTTCCAAAGGAGTCTTATATGGTGCCATAGAAGAACAGTTCTTAACTGAAAGTGGTAAGAAGAGGAAATAATCAGGAATCAGTTGGATAAAGATCCTACCTGTTAACACTAAGTACTGTGCACTTAATCTATGCAAGGCATGAGTTTAAATCTATTTCATGCGTTAACTCAATCTTCATAACAAGTCCAGGAGGTATTGAAGATGGCTTTGAAGATGATGAAACAGAAAGACAGTGAGGCCAAGGACATTGTCTGGGTCACATAGTGGCAATTGTCTGGTTCCAGAGTCCTCCCTCTTAACCCCTACAATACACAGTCACAGCACAGTTTACTCACTCATACCCAATAACAAAGCAAGGTAGGCAGATCGCCTCCTCCCTATCTCTACACTCCATCTTCTCTTCAGTGATTTCTCATCTTTTTAAAGGCAACTCTTAGTGTTGGTTTTCATCTCTTTTCACTCCTAACAAAACATTTACTCAGGATCAGAGGTACAGAATGGACACTGGCAATATCCCGGAGCTGGAGTAACGCATCACCTAAGTTTCTGGTCTAGGCAGGTGCCCCTTCTTCTTAGTAGAAATATCCAAGATGGCGGCATTATGTTTCTCTTTTGTCAAGAGACAAGACTGAGGCAAAAGGAAAACCTATGTCAATTTTGCAATGAGTCTTTGTTTAGCCAATTTCGAGACTGAGATGGTCTCTAGCAATGCTCTGGCAGTGCCCTGTCCTTCGGGACTGCAGAGGAGGGGAATGTGAGCTTCCTGGATGCCTAAGGATACATTCCACTGTTGAGTGGAGCTGCAGGCAATCTGAGGTCCCCAGAGAAGCAGTTCCCAAATATAAGTTCTAACTTGTTTACCTTCAACTTGAAGCCATTCCCTGTGGATTCTGCCATTGGCATTCAATCTATCTCATCTTCTAGAGTTAGGGGTTTGTCTTTTCCCAGCTACACTTAAGGCTATTTTATTTTTCAAATGCTTCCATACTGAGCCAAATTGTCTCAATCCCAGAGGAGCAAACAAAACCCTGGCAGGAAAGGCGGCTTTCAAATGTCCTCTCCCCATGGTTCCTTAGGGACAAAGCCACATCAGAGGGACCAGCCCTTTGGCCTTTTTGTCTCCTACTCAGCTGTCTGGCCCAGACCAAGTAGATGGCTCTATTTCCCTAGCTGCAAGTCTTCCCTTTTTCAATCCTGCCTGCTGACCTTGAGATCCTTCTCCCTTTTTAGGATGAAGGTCCAACTTCGCAGAGGAAGAAAGAGAATGGTGAAGTTTTAAATTTAGGCTCATGAAGCAAGTATAAAAGTCTGCTTTGTACACTATGTTCTTTTGAGCAGTCAGCCAGGTAGGTGTGCAATGAACAAATAGAATCAGAAGATACCATATCTAGAGGTGTAGAATAAATAGTAGACACAGTGATTAAAAAAAGTTAGAACTGATGGTTGACACTTTGAAACTACCCGTGTCATTGAAATTCTTAACGAAACTATTACATAGTTTGGTTTTAAGGACAGTTGCCTCTCTCATTAGGAAACTGTTGCCTGAGGTTGTAGCTTTGTCTGTCTAACTAGGAATCAAAATGCATCAAAATGTTGGCTCTTTTAGATTTGTGTGTGTGTGTGTGTGTGTGTGTGTGTGTGTGTGTGTGTGTTATAGAGAAGACCGGCCAGTTAGATTTTAACACATCCTTTCTATCTTCTTAATTCTAAAGTAGATCTTTGTCATATACCTGGTGCAAGTACTAATGGGATAGTGAAGAACCATTTCCTTCCTTTCTCCTTCCCTCTCTTCCTTCTTTCCTTCCTCCCTTCCATTGAAAAGTTACTGTTGCTTCTTTGACCAAAACAAGAAGCACAGCGCAGCAAGAAAGACTTTCTTTGCATTTATGTTTTATATAAGTAACTGCTTGGGGCAAAGCAGGTGTAGATCACAGTTCAAAAGGAGGAGGGAATTTCTGCTGTGTAGGAAGATCTCATAGAAGCTTCTCCAGCCTTTCTCCCCATTGCTCACACTTTCCGCAAGAGCGGAGCCTCCTGGCTGATGAGGAAGGAGGAACTGGGCATGCCCAGCGCACTCCCTCTCAGAGTGGTCTCATCCAGAAGCCCTCCTCTTCTTCTGCCCACAGAATTTCAGCCCCGTCATTAAGTCCCTAGGATACCAAGTTGAATGTGTTACTGGGACATGTGGGAATCATGGGAGTATGTGAAAGCTGGAGAGAGCAAACTGCAGGGGAGAAGACATTCTTGAGGAAATAACATTTGAGCTGAAGCCAGAAACTAAACAATGAACAGGATACAAGAGGGTGAAAGGGAGGGTTTGCATGAGGCTGGGGAAGAATGATGAGCTTGGAAAATTATCATAAAGGATGAAGGTAGTAAAAGAGAAGTTCACAGATTTACAGTCTTCTTCCTGGCCACAGACCTGGTGCTACAAAGGGTCATACCTTGGTCTGGAATAGAAGGGACACTGATGTGCTTTATCATTCATTCATTCACTCCCAGCTCTCTCCCAGGTAAAGTGAAGTTAATCCTGACTTAGGCACAGTTCCTGATCTCAGATACTGTGCAGTGCGGCTGTGGAGATGTAAGTCTGCTCATAAAATCTTATAGTAGTTTCTCTGTTAGAAGATAAGGACGCAGAATTTGTGGGTGGTGGAAATAGGGATGCCATACGAGATGGAAAAGAAGTGATTCTTGAATTGAGTGCTGGATCACTAGTGCTTTTATTATCAAGTCAGAAAGAAGTTGTTCTTATCAACTTTGGTGTCTGCTTTCCTGAACCTTTCTGCTTTACAGATCTGATGACTACATGATGCAGTATTCTCCCACCATAAACAAATTCCAAATTCTAGCCAGGATGATGTCACTGTGAGACTATGCCTGGTGTCAATGGAATAAAATTCCAAGGCAAATAAAAAATGAAATGAGATTGCTTTAAAGAGCATGAATCAGCCTCAGCTTAATAAAGTAGTTGCAACTTTGTGGGAGATATGTAGAATAGTTTGCATCACTGACCTGCCCCAGATGGAAAACATAAGGAAAGGCCACATCTTAGCAAAAATGTATGGTGGAATTGTTACAAATGGACATGCACAGTGTACAAATGTGGAATAAATGTTTAGGAGCCTCACTTTTTTTCCAGCTTCTTAGAAAATGTACATTTATATTAGTATACCTCCCAAGTAACCCACAAATTCCAACGTATCAAGTGGATCTAAAAACCAATGAGATGGCAGAGAGAATATGGTCATCAATAAAGAAAAAATGGTGCTACCAAATATTCAAGAGAAGGTAGACAATGTTAGACTCAACACAATCTGCAGGACCATACCAGTAAAAAGGTGTACAGGAAAGGAACTTGCAGAAGAAGGGCGAGTGGAAGACTTATCAGACCCCTCTGGGAATGCCGTGGCTGGCGTCTGTCTGGGAGGAGGTAAGAACACACAGCAGGTGGGGAAATGAGAGCCTCTGCCCCAGGGAGACCCACTAGCAGTAGCTGAGCCACTGTACTGTGAAATGCAGGTCAGACACAGCCAGTTAAGGCTGGAGCGAGGGAAGTAGGAAGTATTCTAATGAGAATGCAATTAATTCAAGGAAGCTCAGAAACCAGGTATGAACCCTGGCCAAATGTTGAAAGGTCCAGGAGAGGAGATTTAGGGTTTTGTAGCAGGTGAGATCAGTTTCAGAGGAGCAGGCAAATTGGCAGCTGCCCTCCTGTAGCCAGGCCTTGCCTAACAGATCCAAAGAAATGCCATCCTTCCTCTTGGAGCAGTGTGACTAGAGACCCTTGGCCAGGCCACGACAGCTCCAGCCCACCCCTGTGGGCCACGCCAAGAAGTTGGTGAAGGTCTTGCTACCTAGGAGATTTCTCCAGGGATTGTGGGGCTCAGCAGGAGGCCATGGCTTCCTGTGGGTGTTGGACTGCAGATGATAAAATGACACATGACAGTCTGATGCTGGGGCTAAAAGCAGCAGGCGCTTAATACCCAAGGGGCCAAAGATGAAAACACAGCTGAAGAACAATGTCCTGCTGAAGAGAAATGCTGAGTGCGACCCCCGCAGGGGCCACTCCGAGGGCCTTTAAGGACTTTATGTCCGCATGATTAGACAAGATGAAGGGGCCAGCTGCAAACTTTAATTTCCTGATGACACAAAGGAACCATGAACAATATATAGATAGGATTTGAATTTGTAATAAGTAGTGGCTTAATCCACAGGCAAGGATAGTCTGTGTAGACAAAAAAAAAAAAAAAGCAACAAAAACCTCATGAAGAATCTGGGTCCCCATTTAGACCCACCCTTTACTTGTAGTTTTACTTCAAGCAATTTATCTGAGAGGAACTGCTAGTATTGGCTGTGGGAAAAACAAAGTCATGCGCTTTCGCCTAGGACCCTGAATTCCTGACAAATCCCTCTGTTCTCCAGGAAAGATGACAGCGTCTTTGTAACAATTCTATGTGCACCTGGCTGGGAGAATATTCTGGCTAAAGGATGACCACATTAGTCCACTGAGAGTATTTTTGCCAGACATCAGTGTTTTCTTATTGAACTCTAAATCTTGAACAAAGGAGGGAAATTTTCAAAAATAATGCTTCTCTCATTCTTAGCAGATAAAAACATAATATTTGGGCTCCCCCCCCCACCCCGTTGGTGTCGGAATCAATGTAGCTGCTAGAAAAGAAACACTCAGCCTTCATCTTTGTTCTTCTCTTTTCAGCTCTAATCATCTTGAAGTGTAAAGGTGAATAATTTAAAAAATGTTTAGGTCAACAGTAAATGGCTCATGATGGGGACTGGTTTTCATAGGGCAGGGAAAGCCTAGGACAAAAGAGGCCAGATGTTTTGACAGGGCATTGAGGGGCTGGGAATTTGGGAAAGGGAAAGACGCTTTTCAGCAATTCTCAGAACAGGGGCTTTTTGTCCCCAACACTTAGGGGGATCTGGTGGCAATTGCCTCCCTCTAAGAGGTGAAAGAGAACTTTGCACGTGCATCAGTACTGTGCCTCCCAGCAGGGTAATCTTACTAATTATGAAAAGCTCCACCAAGGAAGCCCTTACCCATGTTAGGAACTTTATCGACCTTATCTCATGCAGAGTTCTGTGGCAAGCCTGAGAAGTTGGCTGTATCCGTCTCCTTTTACAGGTGAGTTGGTTTAGCTTAGGTGAACTTACTGCACTTGCCCCCGGAGAGTCTTACTGCTAAACACTGTGGCTAAAATGGAAACCTAGACTCTTGGACTCCAGAGCCATGCTGCAGCCCTCTTGGGATGTCAGAAATGATGAGAATGACACTTGGTATCTCATGATGACTGCTAAATTATTGCTGGGACCTGATTCTTTTAGACATTAATGGCATTGCTAAAAGCAAAACACTGTGGCCCTGTGTGAGGGAATATTTATTCTGGTCCTCCTGCCCATCGTTGCCGCTTTTCCCCTGCAAGAAAAATAATAACAAGGAGCTTCCCAAGTCACCATTTTCAACCTGGACTTCTTTGTTTTATTGGCTGAATCCTTTCCATTTTGGCATCAGGGAAGGTGAGAAATAGAGATGATTCGGTCCTGAGAAGAACTCAGAGCTGGCTTTTCTTTATGCCTTCTTTCCACACACAAAGAATGGGAACAATGTGCTTTTTGGCCAATGAGAAAATCCTTTAAGTCCTTCTGTGTGATACGTGTGTTCTTATGAGTCAGTCTTTGGAAGCCATAGTCAAGTTCTAGTGCTCAGAAACTTGATCCTTGTTCCCCCACTTTGGCATTAAAAGGCACCTCAAAGTTGAAGCTGGCTGAACAGAGCCTCGCCAGCTGTCAGGGTCTGGATCTGGTGGCCTCCTGGGCACAGCTGCTGGAGCAGTTGGGCTCTGTTCCAAAGGGGAATGTGTTACCATACAAGTGCCTGGACAGTGACAGGGGATGGAGAGGCTTAGAAGGAAGAAGGTCCATTGTCACGTGCTGAACTCTTACTGTATGACTTCGCCTCTGTGCAGAAACTCTGTCTTTGTGTGGCTCCTCCTTTGCTTTCCATATCTCTTAGTCTCCAAAACTCTCAGATCAGAGCAAGCATCTCAGTCATCCTAGTGGGGGAAAGTTGCCTATTCAGTCCCTGAATGCTTTGGATCCACAATGCTCCACAGAATGACACTGGGAAATGTCTCTGTGAGGGAAGGTTCCCTACAGGCTGGGATGCCACAGCTTCCTACCCCCATTCATCCTTCCTGTCTAGGACAATTGAGCTAATTAATGTGACCAAAGAACAGTGGAGCAGTTCATAGGTGCCAAGAAAATGTTGGGGGTCCAAGACTAATGGCTTTTGGCTCACGTTGCTCAACAGCTCAAATTTCAGGTTTGAAGATTACTTCAGTTTTGCTTAAATCATCCTCTGTGCCAGGCAGCCAATTTTGAGAACCGATGCATGACAAAGCCTTCCCATCTGTGGAGAATAATCTCTCCATTTTATTTGACCCCCTAGAAACTAAGGGGAAAATGATTTGTTCACAGCTTGTCCAAGGCTTTGCTGAAGGAGAAAGAGAGAGATAAGAGAAACTGTGAATGTTTTCTTTGGTCAGTTCAGTTAGAAAGAATAAAGTAATCAATTTAAAACTGTGTGTCAACTTCCTTCTCTGAAGAATGTGTTGCTAAGTGAATTAATGAGTTGTTTCTTATATGTGAAGATCTGTGGTAGCTCATATCTTCTGAAAGGAGTCCAACATGCTTAGTTTTAATGGAAGTAAATAGCGTGGCGTTACCGAAAGCTAGAAAAAGACTTTTATAAGATCTTAAGAGAATAGCATATCTGGTAACACATGCATGGTTGAATCGTTAGAGTAGCAATGCTGTTCATAAAGCAGTAATACTATGCAGTTGGACACATCAGCTTTGGATTCTTTTGCTGCTCTTTGATAGAAGTTGGACCCAAGAATGTTGCTGAGACTCAACTTCCCAACTTATTAGATGAGGGTAATAACATCATTTACCTCACTGAGTTGTTATGAGAAATGTGTTAAGATTCTCTAGGGGAAGAAAGTCAATAGAAAATAGATGTATAATTATGTAGGAATTTATTAGTCAGATTTATAGGAACAGATACCAGAGAATCCACAATGGCCATCTGTGTGCTGGAAAGCCAGAGGGTCCAGTAGCTACTAAGTCCCAGAAACTAGAAACCATGGAACAAGAGGGACTAAGGGTTTAGTACCAGTTTGAGATCTAAGGCCTGGAAGCTCACTGGTATTTCTTAATGTAATCAAGTTGACATGATCAACTATCACAAGTAATCAATGAAATAGAAATCTATTTGATCTTGGGCCTGGGGTGGCTTTACAGCAATTGTTCAATAAGCACATCCTAGTCCAGATGTTGTCTACCTCAGATAACCATAAAACTAAGTATGCCAGTGTGTATGAAGGGACTTATTCATGGTAGGAACCATAAATATAGGTACTCTTTCTCCATCAGCAATATCCTAGTGACTTTGTTTGTTGAAGCATTAGACTATTTTTATTTATTTTCTATACATTGGGTCATTATATTTTTATCATATGGATTTTGCAGTTTCATCTACCTACTACTTTGAAATCAATGACTCCCAAAGGGACCAAATGCTGACTCCAACACAATATACAAGTGAGTTCAATCATGAGCAAATTTCACGTCACGCAGCCATATTAAAGATCAAACGCTGGGGTGGTACTAGGCTTACACAAGCATTGAGTCATCTGGTCAACCTCAGACATAATCTATCTGGTTTGGTGCTATAAACCAGAACTCTTTGGCTTGCCCCTCAGGCCTCAGAAATCTCGTATAGCAAATAGTATATCTACAGGCCTGGCTTTATGATTTATAATAGTCCTTATATATTCCAAGTCATGGGGATAGGAAGAAGGCACTAAATGCCAAGGTTTTAAAGACAGTGCCTCACAGAAATGACCATAAATAGCAGCTCAGGAGGCCACTTACAGGAAGTTAGACCCGTTTAGGACTAGGGGCTATTACGGTGTGAGCTTATCATAACTTGATTCAAGTGCAATAAGCGAGAAGTGAAGATGACCAGTCAGTGTGAGAAAGCCAAGTGTAGATCAGATAACCACATTAAAAAGATTAAAATGTCCAGCCTGCTATAAATGCCTGCTAAAATCCTAAAAAGGAGTCTGGAGAGACTCATAAAATCATAACTAAGAAAGTAAGGGAGCCCTGAAGCTTTAACCAGATGTTCCTGTGATATGAATGACTATGTTAGTAAATTTTCATCCTAGCAATACAGCTTTGTATTGATCTTTTGCTTTTATTAGTCAGTGCTGCTATGAGATTAAATATTGTCTGGAAGGAAATACAGGCTTTCCTCTCTCGAAGACTCTTCTCAGTAACCCAATGTTTGTTATCGCCGAGTGCATGAGGGAGTTGATAATGAATTGCACAAGAGTGGAGGCTCGAGTCTATAAAAAGAGTTGTATAAGGGGTGGCCTTATAGAGAATAGCCTCATTTGGGAAGCAGCATTGTGCTGCATTGAGGAAGAAACCTATGGAGAGCTGTCTGAAACCGAAATAGACATGAGTATTTTATGACCAGGAGCACCAATCGCAATATACAGTGCTAAACACTTAATCTATGGTTAGATTTTAGTTCACATCCAAGCTGAAGTCAGCAGAATTAAATCTTCAAGTGTATTTCAGCAGCCTTAAATCCTTCTGATATTGTTAGCAATGGCAGGGTTCCAAAACGCATTCTGTTAATAAGACAGTAAAGTATAAAATCAAGTTATCTCCTTCAAGGAGGAAAACAGAGTAAAGGCAACAGGTTTTGTAAAACTACATTCCCAGTATTCTGAGTTCCTTTCCATTTATTCTTTTACTACCAGACCATTCACCTTGAAAAATAGCATGGCAGGAGGAGAAAGAAAGAAAGCAAGAAAGCAAGCAAGAAAGGGAAAGAAAGATCACTACCTACTATCCTACTATTTCTACATATAAAAAATGATTCTTCTAAAAATAAATCTTAGGGTTTTCCTTTTCATATTTTTTACAGGTCAGAGGAAGTTAAGATTTTGCCAATAAGCTTGTAACATGCAGTATCAAATCTCCTTGGGCTAGCAAAGGAAATTCAGCAGCTGTTACTTTTTCTCTCTCACTTAACATAACTTTCGGTTTACCTGCAGCTAAAAGAAATCTATGCAGCAAACACAGGGCTGTTGTTCAAGTCCCCAAGGTAACTCCATTAGCCTTCCCAGGAGCAGCATCAAAAGCTTGTTAAGGTACAGCACAAATGGAAGGAAGGAAGGCGGGAAAGAAGGAATGATGGAAGGAAGAAGGGAAGGAGAAAAGGGAGAGGAATAAAAGGAAAGACATTACACATTCACTTCCAATACTCTTTAAATACATAGCACGGAAGGAAAGTGCTGGCCTCGCTTAAAGGAACAAACTCAAAATGAAATCTAATATTTTCACAACGGTGCTCACACCTACAGCTGGGGTGCAGATGGGATGAGAGAACCCTGTTGTTCAGAGATTCCCTGCAGGGCAGTGTTGGGTGAGTTAAGTAATGAATTTTAACCTTAACTCTGAATTCCTTTGCTCTCATGAGTTTCAGTCAAACTCTTCCTTGATGTGTCAATATGTACCTCTGCTGGCAATTTCATGTTCTTTAGGCTTTTTTTTTTTTTTTGGCCTATCCAAGAGTTAGAAAAAAAGATAGAAACTCCCTGGAGTTGTGGAACTAATGTAGTACAAAATTGAGCTGTAGTAATCCACTGAGCAGGTATAAAAATATATGAACATATAGATGTGTACTGTATCATGGAATTCACTTGGAAAACATACACATGTGTGGCGTACTAGAAAGCATCTGGGATATTTATATATACTAACTGCATATATTATCTGTATATTTTAATAGTGCTTACCCTTCTATTTTGAAAAAAGACATAAATAAAAATACTAGTTAGAGTAAATATAAACTTTACCACATAGAATTATGAAATTGGGGAAATGATGCATAATTATCATTATTCATCCCATTTGCTTCAATGTAGCAGATATTTTTTTGTGAACTTATTCTGGGTATCCAAGCTGGTGATCACCTGCAGTTTCCAGGGCTTTTAATACTGTCTAAGATGGGCAACTCCAATTAGTTTCATCATGCTTTGATTTAAGATCTAACTCTAAAATATCCTTTCCAAATTCTGCTAGTGGAAATATGTTATGGTTTATGTCAGATGGCCCCCCCAAGTCTCATGAATCACGGATGCAGCTGAGTCTAGCATTCATGATTGGTTCATTGTCTGGCACTGGAATTGGTGATATGGGCGCTACACCCACCTAGGGGTGGAGCCAGTGCACAGTGTAACCGTGGAAAGAAGGCTTCTCTCTCTTTTCTTGGTGGTTCACGCTTGCTGTTTGTGGCCAGCATGAACTGCTGTCCCTTAGCCATGTCATTTTGCCTTGGAGCCAACTGAGTATGGACTGAAACCTCCAACCTGTAAGAAATAAACCTTCCCTTCCCTAACTTTGGGCATTAGGTATTTTGTCTCAACAATGAGAGAGAGAAGTAACTAAGACAAAATGAAACCCTTCCTTTACCAAGTTTCTATTTACATGTATTAATGCTATTTTTGTAAGTGACTTCAGCCCATATTGTGAGCAACTAGGCTGTACTTTTGTCACATTTTATATCCCTTTCTGTGCCTAGAGCAGTGCCTTGCATGACCATAAATGTCCCCTACCTGTCTTTTCTGACAACTGATAATTAAACCCACCTATTGGGAAGGTATGAAGATGAATGACAATAGCAAAAGACCGAAATTTACTTTAATGATGTCACAGATGAAGCAAACACACACCTGGTAGGGCATTTATGTAAAACCAAATTAACTTCAAGAGAATTCTATGAGTCAAATGTATGATATTCACCCTCCAGGTGGTCCTTGGAGAGAATGCTAACACAATTGGGAGAATCACGGTGGGGGGGGGGTAAAGGGCAAAGATGCTGCTGCCAACCCCAGGTGGCAAAGACTGTACTCTCCCATCTCTACTCTGCATATTTAAAAATGACAACAAAGGAAACAATTTATGGCGGACTCCAGGTGTCCCTGGCTGTGAAATTCTTTCTGTCATGGCAGAGAGATGAAAACAAGGCCTCCTTTCCATGAAAAACTCTGAGCCACATAAATATTGTGTCATCCATACTTCTATCACGCAGTGTGTTGCTGTTCTGTGTTTCCTCTCCCTAGAGCCCTGGTAGCTCGGTTGGTCCCTGCATTCTCCATAGAAGACTAAGGCATCTGAGATGATTCCAGGAGGAGGCAAAGAACACTAGAAAGATGCCCAGTGATGACACTTTGATGTGCTTTTGTGATGGCCCCCATTATAATCTGTGTCATTCTGCAGTGACAAGATATCATCTTAACTTGAGATCATTTCAGTGGTGGCAAACCTATGGCACATATGCTACAGCCAGCTGTTAATTATTACTGCAAGTTTCAAAAGGTTTGCCATCACTGTAATACACAGCACCACCTAGAGCCTATCGTCACGGCCTCCTCCTCTTTGTCTGCTCAAAGAAAGAGGCTCCAGGTGTTACTCTTGTTAAAATCCTCAATAGTTTTGGACTTTTTCTGAAATTTCTAATGCAATGATTCTGAATAATACCTGGGCTCCTGGGCTTTAATATATAGTGTAATTTTGGTGATTCTTATTTCAAGTGGTTGATGAGCATGGTCATAGGCTAACAGAAGCATGATTAAGCTGTATTTCTTCTACTCATGGAATTTTATTGTATTTTTGGATTTTGGAGTCTTTTTGGACCTGGGGTAAGTAAGTATGAAAACTTAGGAGAAATAGCTTCTCTGCTTTTTTACATCTGAGGAAAGAAAATTTGAAATGATAATAGTATAAGTTCAATCTAACAAATACATTTGTGACTCAAGTAAACTGGGATCTTTCCTGGACATTTAAAATGTGGGTAGATCCTGGGTTCCTGTGCTCAATCAGCAAATAGCAATCAAAAAATTTGCCATCCCAGCTCAGATAATGGTGTCTCCCATTCGTTCACGTCTCTGTCTGGAAAAGGACATAAACATTAGCTAGAAGTTCACAGTTCATCTTTAATGTTATAAATTCCCATAAATATCCTGTGCTTCCTAATTAAGCTCAGGGGCCTATTGTCCATGCAGATACCACTGATTACAGGACACAGAGGGACATCAAAGATCATCTGGCTATGCTCTGTGTCACTAAAGGAGACTGAAGTCTCAAGAGGAAAAAGAGACTTGTGGAAGACTGAAGGCTGGTTGGTAACAGAGCTTGCACTAACACCAGGTCTTCTTAATCAGTGCTGTTCCTTTTTTACCATGCTACTTAGGATGAGTTTCCCATTAGTTGATTCATCCATTCTAGATATCTAGCAAGCACCTGCCATATACCAAACCCTGGCTATGTTCTGAGGATGCAAAGTTGAGTACAATCTTCTTTCTCTCCTCATATCCTTATAATCTAAGGTAGAAAGAGATCAACAAATAGGTCAAAGCCATTTTTCTTTGATTTTTTGTCATTAATATCAATCTTTTAATGCAGAGTCTCCCCACATGATTTTTCAGAATCACGTTACACCCTCCCTGACCTAATCTCTTACAGCAGCACATTTATGCACCAGGCTCGAGTATTTACCTGTCACTGAGACCTTGGAGGAGACAATGAGTCACACCAAGCATTACAGAGGTAGATGCTCCGTGATTTGGTACAGGATGGAAAAAGAACTGGTTCGCTTTTGGATTCCTTTCCATTCCCTTCATGGTGAGCTTTGAGCCTGGGGCAGTCTATGGATCTGTGACTCTCAGATTCACTTCCAGTTCTCAACACACCAACAGGTGGCTACCCAGATGTAGTTTGAATTTTTTTCCCTCTACATTTCACCTTCCATGGTCATGCATGGCAGTCTGTAATAATGTCTGTCCATTCACATAGCCTTTCCTGATGAATCTAGAGTTTATTTCACTGTACTTGGCAGTTGATAAATAAAAGATTTTAGTTACAAGTGCAAATTTGGCAATCTCAATGGAGAGGTTTTTCTGTTCCCCCACTGAATAAATCATTTCAATTTGACCTCTTCAATTACAAAAGAAAATGAAGGGGCAGATTAGATTCTAACTCTTCTGAAGCTCCACATTGCCTGGGTCAGTCATTTCCTTTAGCTGCTGACTTTGTTAGTGATCTCTCCTCTGACCTCACTCCTCAGCCAAGGCAAAGCAAGGTAGCAGATTTCATTTTCAGCACTACAGCTAGACCTTTAATCCACAAGAACCACAGTGCCCTGACAGTGCTCACATTCCTATTACAGTAAATACCACTCCCAGCAACTCAGAGAAACGAGGCCACAATGCACCATGTTCAAGTGCACTGAGATACTTTGCCTGCACATATATGTCCCTTGGTAGTTTTCAGAAACATATGTATTGGTAATGCATTTGGAAGACATATTTTTCTTTTTAGAATAGCAGCTACATGTCTTATTTTTCTCTTAAAAAACTTAAGTCACACATATTTCAGAAATAGCAAACTCAATTTACTTTGTTCTTAAATCTTAACTTCAGTAATTTAATGAAGTGTTGGGTAGCTGTCAGGTGCCTCGCCAAGCTGTGAGTTATGAGGGACAAGTCAGTTGTATATGATATACACTCTACACTCATGGTCTTTGTAACCTTACTGAAGAGGAGAACATGTGTGAAATCATTGGAACACATCTGGAAGAACCTCAAAGTCTATCGAGTCTATTTCGTTGCAGTAGATATTTATACTATACACCAATGTTCTGGTTCCCTTCTCTATCAGAAGACCTGCCTTTCTCAATGCCTTGAATTTCAGGTAAATTATTATCTTTGACCAAATAATTAAAATAGAAGGAATTTGTGTTCTATACCAGTAGAAGAAGCCTTTGGGAAATGGAACACAAGTCTAAATTTCCCTTCTTTCCCTGAAGTTTCAATTATGGAAGGAGTTCCATGAAAAAGGGGCAGAAAGACAAAATCAAAGAGTGTGGACTATGAAGGGTCATATTGGACATCCCATAGAGTATTCAAATGAGCTAGAAAAACCAGTTTTTGTTGTATCAAGTCACTATGATGCTAGGGTGACTTGTTACCAACACATAACCTAGTGTCAACAGACTAAATTCTTCCTTTTATAGACAGGACAGTTGAAGTGTTTCCATGTATAATCTTGAGGTTCAGTGTAGTCAAAGTTCAATATAATTGTAGGTAAAGGTTTCTTTAGCAGCTGAACAGTTGAAGACTTCTTCATGAAGGATGCCTACCTTGTAGGACAGGTATTAATTCTGTAGCACTGGTAGAAATATTAATGGTGACAGAGGGGACACAGTCCACATCAGGAGAAGACAAGAAGAAAAAGAGTATCTAATTATAAAAACAACAACCTTAGCTTACTATGAGTGAATAGGGAACTAATAAGTAAAACTATCTCCATCCTTCCTAGGAAATATTTCTTCAGAAAGCTTTATTTGGGATGCTGAAACACTTCCTCCTTAGATTTCCTCCTGTCTTCTGCAGCCAAAATTAAGTGATGTTCCTCCTTGCACATGAGTCTCTTGTCTTCAGCAATCCCATTTTTCATTTTTTCCTGGGAGTTTGCCCCAGTGATTGTCTCTTCTTTTCCCCCATTACATTGATCTATTTATGCTAGTTTCATCCCTAAGCCTGATAAACCAGGCTGATGACTTCCAATTTAAAATAAAAACTATTTTTAAATATGCAAAACCAAAATAAGCATATCTTCATTTGCCTTCAATTTATTGCACTGTCCCACTCTTTCTTCCAAGCCAAAAGAAATTTTTAAGGCCATTTACACTTTTTATCTGCACCTGCTTAACCCATCTCAGAAACTTCCAGGATGAGTTTCCCCTGTCCTGACACCCACATTCAGTGGATAATATTATTGGACCTATAGACCAGGATTCACCTCAGCATCTAAAGATCTAAACTCTTCTGTATTCTGCTTTACTGCTTTGTCTTCACCTACTTTAATATTTTTTCTTACCCTAATAGCCTTTTAAAAGTGACTCCAAATTTTGTCTTTAGCCCTTATTCTTCTTACTTTCCCTTCACTATGAGACCAATCTTACTCTCTTGTACAGTTTACCTACAAGTCAATACATTAAATTTCACCAAATCTATAGTTCTGGTCCAGATCTGTCTCAAGGACTTCATTGATATGTATTCTGCTTCTTCACTTGGACATCACTGTCAAATTAATAGGTAAAGAGTCAAACTCCTTTACCACACTAAACCTCTTTTTACCCCTGAAATCATTATCTTTATAAATAACTTCATCTACTATCTACCCCTCAAACTATAAGCTCGGTTAACTCACCTTTCATTATAATTAGGCTTCACGGTTTAAAGCAAACAGACAAGTATCTCTCAACTTCTAACTCCCTTCTCCTTTTAGGCCATCCCTGCTATTGGTTTAATTTAAGACTCCGTTATCCTTTATCTCAACTTGGTCACTTTTTTCATCCCATTAAGACTTCCTCCAAACTATTTGTCACATTTCAGCCAAAATAATCTCTCTAAACTTCAGTATGTTCAGGTCATTTCCCTACATTGCTCTGGACGACAGCTGAATCCCTTAACAGGTGCACATGGACTTTCATGACCTGATCCATGGCTAGGTGTCCAGCCTTCTCTGTCACTATTCCCTTCTTTGTCCTTACCTTGTTATCAAGACCAAGATATGCTGGTCCTGGAGCAAGCTGCAGTCTTGCCTGCGTGATGTGGTCTCCTCTACCTACCCAGTGGCTTTCTCAAGTGTTTCCCACCTGGCTTCAGGTCCCAGCAGATGGACCCTCTGGCCTGTGAGGTCCAGGCACTTCCTCTTCAGTAGCCTTAGTGCCATGAGCACACAGCTGTAATGCTTCTGTCATGCAGTATGATACTATGATACCATACTGGGCCCTTTCTGGATGAAGGTGCAGGATCACTAAGGGTGGGAGTGGGGGTGGTATGGTGTATTTCTTTTCATATTCTTGTGCTTAGAACAGTATTTAAAATACACTGTTTGAAATATCACTATACAAATTATATTAAAAATAATCTGAAAATTGAATTTTCTTTTTCTTTTGCAAATTTGTTTACATTTCTTCTACAAATTGCTTCTTAACTTGGCTCCCTCTCCTATGCCTCATTTTATTTTTTCACAACTTTATGTAAAAGGTCACCAGCCCACCTTTGTTTCAGAATACATGTAAGATTAGACCTTTGAATTAATGCCTGATGAAATTGCACCTTGCTATCAAGTTTTCCAGGGGGCTCCCTGGAGGTTCAGAGTCCTACAGTTATGCAGCAGTCACTTGGCAAACACATGAACTTCTTTTTTACTTTGCTTGTCTCCTGTATCGCTTAGAAGTTCCTTGAGAACCACAGGAAGGCACAAAGACAGCTTGATCTTTCAGGCTTACTGTTGTGTCTAAAGCTAGGCTCTGTCATTGAATCTGTTTTCTGGATTAGTGGAAGACACTAAATCATTCAGTGCGTCGATGCAAGGAACAGAGCTAGAGATGCGTCAGTCTTATAAAGAGACATCAGACGGAAGCCCATATTTTGATTTTTTTGATGTGTGATAGTACTGTAAATTCTCTTTCTTCATTTTCTCAATCTCATTAACTTCATTCTCGGTTGCTTCATTATTTTCAGAGCTGTCTTCTTGTAGCTGCATTTTTTCTTCCAACTCACTAATCTGTCAGTGGTTACAGTATTTTTAATTATATTCTCCCAATATTTCTTTCCTTGTCATCATTTATTTTTAATTCACATGCATATATTATTTTTATTGTGATGCACAAGAATGGCTGCCTGTGATAGTTACCAAAGTTTATAGCGCTCTTGCTTCTTGAGTTCTCACAACACTGTTGCAATTCTTATTGTGTCAAGACTGTTGCAGAAAAGAGGTGAGTAGGCAGCACAGAGACCCCTGTTGGCAGGCTCTGAAGCTTGGCTCTTCACCAGTCATTACCACAGAAAATCTAGTTGTTCTGAATTTGAACCTTTTTGTTTCAAATTGTTATCCTAAGCAGCAGGATATGCCACCTCCACACAAAGCATTTAGAAGGTGGGCCTTTAATGACCAACTGTCTGCAAGGTCACAGCTACAGTAACCTAATCCCCGGACCTCAAATGCCATGGGACATGAAGAATGCCAAGAGAAGGTGTGATGGGAAACAGGACAGGGTTAGAAGTTGAGCCACGTAAGAGCAGGTGTTCTGCAGAATAACTCAGTCACACTAGGACTCAGGCTAAATTCAGAATCCAGGTGCTCAGACTAGGACTCGGGCTCAAAAAATGGATGTTCAGGGCAGTGCAGCTCAGTGGTAGCATTGACTTAGCATGTGCAAGGCCCTTGGGTTCGATTCCCAGTACTGTCAGAAAAAGTGAAACAAAAGTAAAGAAAAAAATGGTATTTTCTGGTTCTATACCACGAGGCAGAGGAAAGCTCTATTATCAGATAATTTGAGCATTTATTATGTGATAAATATCATGCTAAATATATCATCTAACCTCAAAATAAAACTATGAGTAGGTAGTTTTTTTTTTATGTCCACATCGAAAATGAGAAAACAAAACAAAAATGAAGATAAACAGTTTGAACAAAGTCACACAGCAATTAGTAGATGATGCAGTTAGTAGTTGAACTGAGGTCTTGTTACCTCAAAGCCCTTGATCTTCAGTTACTTCACTGATAAAAATAATTGGGAAAAAATAAAATTAAAGGGGATATTAGAAATTCCTTCTTGTCTCCTCAGCTCCTTTGGGCCTCCACTCTTACTTGCACGTAGATCCTTACTGAGCTCAACTATTCCTATGGCTTTGAATAACACCCATCTACTGATGAGCTCCCAGTTTATGTTCTCATCCCACACTTCTTTAGTGAATTACAAACTTATACATCCAATTTCATCTTTTCCTGGATGGCAAGGAGATAGTTCAAATTTATACCCCCAAACTGAGTGGATCTTCCCCCACTGTCTAGGTCTTCTGCTAGCCTTCCATTTTCCAGGTGATAGAAAAATCTTTTATTCCAGTTTTTCAGGCCCAAACCTCAAAATGTTTCACAACTTTCACTCACATTCCAATTCAAACTTCAGCAAATCCCGTCCACTTTATCTTCAAAATTTAGTCAGACTACAACTTGTTCACAGACCGCCTGCTCTGCAATAATCTCTTTTCTTTTCTTTTTTTTTATTTTGAAGGTAGTAAAATCTAACAACAAGAGAGAACAAAGCCAATTGATACAATGCAGTGAAACTGGTACAGAACTTCACAGCAGGATACCAGCATAACAGTAATAGGTACCATAGTATATCTGGTGTTACCGTCACAATAGTTGTCCATTCAATCAGGTATAGCAAAAATCAAACCCAAAACAGAACAGTATAAAACCTATCAAAACAGAATATTAAACAGAGCAAAATAAGCAGAACAAAGTAAAACAGTGAAAACAATATTTGCCTTCAAAGACATGGTAGAAGGAAATCCCCCATATATGCTATATTGCAAACGGTTATCCTCCCAAGAGATGCTCAGACCTCTGGCTGCCAGTTGCGTTTAACAGGGGCGGGAGGTGGGGGATGGGATGTTTGATTCTCAGCCTGCGCACTAGTAGGCTCACAGGAGAAGCTGACTGGTTATCTTCCTGGCTCATCTGCCTCTTGCTCCAGCCAAGGCTACTTACCAGGAAGGCAGACGGGTTGCTTTCTTGCTCAATGCTCTCCGCAATAATCTCACAACTGGGTTTTCTGTTTCCAATCCTGTTACAATGAGCCTTCATTGTTCATATGATTGGATTAAGATACACTTCTGGGTGTATCTATGAGGGTGTTTCCAGAAATGATTGGCATGTGGAACAGCAAACTGAAGGGACAGACCCAGCCTAAAGGCAGGAAGCACCGTTCAGTGGGGTGGAAGCACATAGGGCACAAGAGTGAAGAAGTGATTTTGGTTTCCATAGTTTCAGTTTTCCATGGTCAACTGTGGTCTGAAAATATCAGGTGGGTAATTTCAGATTAAACAATTCCTAAGTTTTGAGTAACTTCTATTACATATTGTTATAATTGTTATATTTTCATATTTATGTGCCTTAATTTACCTACTTTACAAATCAGTATCTATATATAAGAAAAACCATATATACAGGGTTCTAGACTATCCATAAATCTTCATCTTATCTGGGAATCTTGGAATGTATACCCCACAGGTAATGGGGACCACTGTATACCCTAAGGAGCATAAGATTCATGACTGATTAATCTTCTCACCAAATCTTTAACTCAGGGTTTGCACAGTTTCTTCTCTGAAATCCAAAGCTTGAAACAGAGTTTCTCACAGAATGCTCCCTGGACTTCCTGTCAGAGGCACCTTGGGTACCTGTTAAAGACATGGATTCTGGATCCTACCACAAACATCAAAGTACTTTTGAGAGCCCCCCATCCCCAAATTTAAGAGCCATCACTTCAAAACTTTCCCAGAGGGATGCTCTAGACAATAAAATTTGGAAACCACTGATGTAAAACCTATTTTCTTCCTTTTTCCATCCCAGGCACAAGGACTTTGGGCTTCTTCCTTTAATCTTGACTCCTCATCACTGCGATGACACTTTGAATTGACCATGACTGACACAATCTCTTCTGTTCCATAGGTAGAAATAAGACAAAAAGTTGGGACCAGAAAAATCTGGGTCAAAAGTCTTAAAGTTCTATTTGCTATGTACTTTCTGTATGAAGTTATTTGAACTCTGAGTCTCACTTCTTTAACTGGAAAATGGGCTGATGATACCTACCATATAAGATAGTTATGAAATGTCATGGTATAATATATGGTTAATATTTACTTATCAAGGTTCACAACAGATAATGTACTCAGTAGTAGTTGTTAGTAATACCAGTGATAATTAACACTGGAAGATGTCATTTTCTCATCTAGATAAATATAGCTGTTAATATATAGAAGTTGGTATGTGCATATGTATGTATATATATCTATATACTTATTTTTGCCTTTACTGTTTTCTAATTTGCAGACTTTTGACTCATTATTCACTTAGGCAGTTTGCCCTGTTTTTTGGCTCCTGTCTGTCCATCTAGCATTTTGGCTATCAATTTGAGCTCTGCACTGACACTAGTTAAACATTAAATTTTATTCACTACTTAGAAAACTGCTTCATTCTATCAGGAAATTTTTAAAGCACTCAGATGAATTGCTATGAAGACTAATTCTGAAAACCGTGTTTGATCAGTGCTACAGTTTTGGCTGATAGTTCTGTTATTCCCAAAGGAAGCTTAACAAAATGATTTCAAAGGGGAGCACTTGGAATGAAGGAAGGACTACGGTAGGAGGCAAACGTGAGGAACAACCAAGCTTAATAAGAATTGTTCATACCGGTTCTCATTCATTAGACAAGTTTATGAACTGTGAATCCTGTTGATAGAGTCTCTTTATCAACTACAACCAAAATGAGATTCTGGAAAGATCTCTCCAATAATACAAAGAAAATGGTTTAAAGATATTCTCAAACATTTTTCTATAGAAAAGATAAGGAAGAAATATAAATTTTATTTTAGTCAGTCTTCACTCTCCTGCACTAAATTTTGCCATGATCACAGTGACCCTGGTGTCATCTAGAATTTCTTCATCACTAGGAATCTCTAACTGAGAGTGAAGCTGGAACACAAGTTCCCATTTTTAGTTTGACAGTTTCAGCAGGGATTCTGTCTGCTCCTGAACTGTTGCTATATCCAACTGATTACTTTAAGGAGATCTAATATAAAGGCACCAAGAACTCAAGTATTTGGAAAGTTTCAAGTGAGATTCTGTCAAATGCATCTTCCAGTATGCATTTGTCCACTTTGCAAGAGTCTACAACTCCAGGTCTTAATACCTAGGATCATAAGAGAACTTACTATCAGGGAGATGGTCTGAGGTGGGGGTGAGTACAGGACATTCAGAGAAGAGATTAAAGATACAAAAACATTTGTTAGCTCTGAGACAAGGTTTCCAGAGAGCATTCTCAAAACGTAAGGAGCCATCGAGGCTGACTCTGGAGAAAAGGAAACTGACTAGTATGGGGATGAGAACCCAGACAAGTTGATGGGGAACCATGGCATACCACAAGATTGACACAGAAATATGTGTTGTTATGGATTAAAAACTGGTGGTCAACTTAACACCAGCTGGATTACGTCAGCATGGTGCTGAGCATGGAGGTTCCCCCTGAGGAAAGGTGCCAGCATAAATAGAGACGTGGAGAAGGAGAAGCGAGGCGTTAATGCACTGAGGCATTGTGGGTTCTCCTATGTGTTGCTGTTTGAGCCGTTAGGTTCTCCTGGAGAAGCTCTGGTCCTCACATCGAGCATTGCTTCCTGGCTTCGGAGGGGAAGACGTGTGCCGCTTGGTCTCCAGGATGAACTCGTCATGCTGGCTTTCTGGCATGTACTCGACTGTGCTTATCTTCGGAGGAGCTCGGGACCTCCATGGCACTGAGGATGACTGTGGTGCTTTGTAGGACAGCCCTGGTCTTTGATGTGAGTGTGACTTTTTGGCTCCAGCATAGAACCCTCAACCTACTAGCACAGCTCCTTCACCCCGCTGGCATAGACTTTTTAGCTTCCACCGCTGACCTTTGGGCCTTCCCAGGGTGGATCCATAAAAGACACTGGCGGAAGTCCTCGTGGGCTCTAGACCTCCAGTTGGACTCGTGGTAGGCATTGTCGTGAGCTCTGTGTCTTCATCTAGACTCATGTGGGACAATGCTGTGGGATTCAGGCTCTGGGCTAAATATCTTATATCTTTGGTGTTGAAGATTTCCTGCATTTTCTTGTGTTAACTCTGGGTGATCATCATAAAATAATATTATAAACTCCATGTCCTGATTCTAATTGTTCTCTGTACAAACCCTGACTACAACATATGTCTTCATAAAAATTTTTACCAGAGTGTATCCAGAACCTTTTTTTTTTTTTTACTGAGGAGCTTCTTCATATTTGTATTTTCTTCTCTGTCCAGTTCTGATCCATAACATTACCATCTACTCACTATGCTAATCTTTTTTTTTTCACTATGTTAATCAATGTTCAGTTACTGTAACAAATACTTGAGGTGACTGACTTATAAGCAGAAAGTTTATTTTAACTCACAATCTTTACAGTTGCAGCCTATAAAGACTCATTTTTGACAGAGAGCAATGGCAGAAGCCTTTGGTAGAGCTAAACCTCTCTCAATCCCATAAAGGCACGCCTTAGTAACCTAAAGACATCTCACTAGTTTCTACCTGTTAAAGTTTCTCCCATCTTCCAGTGGGACCATGTGGAGGACCAAACCTTCAACACATGGCCTTTGGTGACCTTCTAGAGCCAAACTATAGCTATCACTTTTTTCTTGTATGTTTGCTATGGCTTGTGTTTAGATTTCCCCCCAAAGCTTCATGTAGTCATGTGTGGGCACTTTTCAGGGGTGGCTGGATCTAGGGTGTGTGATGCTGGGATAAAGGGTATATGATTACCCTAATGTATAAATTAGTCAACTAACTGGTATGGTATACTTCTGGGTGTGGCTAATGAGCTGGTCCCCTTTGGGTGTGAGTGCTACCTGCCCTAAGGTTGTGTAGTCTAGATAGAGTAGAAGAGATAGAAAGAGGGCTGCTGTCATTGTTTATTTGCTGCTTTTTGCCAGGCAAGAACTCTTTCTTCTCTGGGATGCCCCTGTGCCATGCCACCCTGCCTTGGAGCTGGTTGATTATGGGCCAGAACCTCTACAAACTGTGAGCAGAAATAAATTTTTCCTTCTTCAACTTTGGGTGTTGGGTATTTTGTCTCAGCAACACCAAAAGTAACTATGACAATCTTCAATCTCTTTTCCCATTGTACTTTGACAAACAAATATATGACTGAAGCATAAAACTTTCTCCTTGCCCTTCCTGTGCATGTATCTAGGATGCTGACTATTGCTGGGAGGAATCACAACCAGGCAACTGAGGCTGGAGCTAGGAATTCCCACGAAATACATGCAAAGAAGTGGGGCTATCTGACGTTCCCTGTTCACTGCTGTCAAACTTTCTCCTAAGTCTTCAAATCCATGTCCCCTCAGCCTTCCTTTATCTTCTCAGCAAATCACCACCTATTTTGCTGAAAATATGAATGTTTTCATAGGAACTGCTGCTTTTCCTGCTCCCAATCCTGCAAATTGAGACGCACTCTCCAACTCTTCCCTCTTTTCTTCTTGCACACAGAAGAGAGCTCTGCATCACTGACTTCTGTTGTCCAAACTTTCTCTTCTCTGCCTTATCTCTTTCAATTTTCCTTTCGTGGTTTCTTTTGATCAGCAAAACCAGAAATTTTTTTTTCCATCTTAACCTGAAGTTTCTATCACCAATTGCCCTTCTTTCCACCCTTCTAATCAAGTGTCTTGAAAGAACTGCTCATGGTTACCATTTCTGTTTCTTTGTGGAATGGCTCTGTCCCTTCCTCCCATGAAATCCAATTTCGCTTTTCAATCCTTATCTGCCTTGGCCCTCTCAATCTCCTCGCAACCAGGAAGTTCCTCAAATTCTGTTTCTAACTTCCCAGCCCAGTCTTTTCCCCTCACCTATCTAGGCTCCTCCCTCATTTCTACCCCTTTCCTTTCAGTTCTGTGTTAATTTGAAGAAGTCAGATATTTGCATATGCATATTCACTGTTTCTGATCGTTGGTATTATGATATTTCCCTAATTTGTGAGAATGATTATAGACTTTGAAGTTATCAAGCTTTATTTTGCTACTATCACTGAAAAAATTTCAAATTTCTCATTTTCAGCTTAATTTTATATGATAAAATCTAGTGATCTTTTAGAATATTTTTTCTTAGTGCCCTACTTAAAAAGGCCTAGCCTATACTCATTTTAAATATTGATCTATTTTTCTTCCAATATGTTTTTTGATTTTTTTTTCTTTTGTTTTGTTTTTTGGTTTAAAGCTTTAATTTGTCTGAAAATTATTTTGGTGGAAGTTTATTAGAATATTGCAAATGGTGAGTGAGCCACTAGCTCCAGAACCACTTACTGAATAATCCTTTTTAAAGATATTTGAAATGTTATCTTTTCCTTTCTATCAATTTCTTATAGTTTTGTTAAATCAGTAAATTAATTTAGGAAAATATGTACAACTGTATGCTCAGCACAGCTTGGTGTTAGAGATTGGGAAAGGGAAGATGAGGTGACCCCATCAAAATTACCTGTGAAACTTTCACTCTAGATATTGTGTTTCCCGTTTTGATTCCCAGGAAAGGAGCAAACTGTCCCACCTAGAATTCTATTTCTTATTAATTTCATTCCTAGATTTTGACTCCATCAAAATTACTTGTGAAACTTTTCACTCTAGATATTGTATTTCCTGTTTTGATTCCCAGGAAAGGAGCAAACTGTCCCACCTAGAATTCTATTTCTTATTAATTTCATTCCTAGATTTTGGGTACTATTGTGAATAGAATTTTTGTTTTTTTTATATAGAGGTATTATATGTTATTCTAGATCCCAGGCTATTTATAAAACTCTCTGAGTAGTTTTAATAGCTTTGCAATTTATTCTTTATGGTTTTAGAGTGTTTAAGTATATAACCTGTAAAAAAAAAAAGAAAGTGTATAATCTGTAGTGTTTAGTATATAACCTGTAATATTTGGTATATTAATTTATAAAACATCTTTTTATAAGTGTATATTCCTTTTATTTCTTACTGCAATGTTAAGAAATGTCAGAGAAATATTAAAATGAGTGAAGGTTTTCTTTGTACCTAATTTAAAAGTCTATGGTTTTATATTGGGTATAATGTTCCTGGCTTAATAAACAGATTTGATATGCAAATATTTATTTGAATACACCTAGAATATCTCCATATGGGTAACCAGAAACCAGCATCAGTGGCTGCCTCTGGGAAGGATTTTGATTGATAGAGTAAAAAAGTAGGATTATATTCAGTGAAAAAACTTTTATACATTTTGGATTTTGTACTGTTTTGCATCAACAGCTCATTCAAAACAGAAATAATGAAATTAAGAGATCAAAGCAATACTGAGGTGCTTATTCAAAAAGTATTTACTTAGCCCTAGTTTGTAAGTCATTTTTAAAAGATCAGCAATGTGTGATGAATTCAACATGTTTCTTTCTATATTTGTTGGTGTGTCACATAATTTTTATTAGATCATTTGACATATTGTACTAAAAATGTGCCTGATCTAACCCTTTCTTCATTGCTTGTTGTATTTTAGCTTATTGTCTGATAGGGTAAACTGCTATGTTTTATTCAGCATTTTTGTGTCTTTGGTCAAAAATAAGACAGTCTTGCAGTGTATGAGGGGTAGCTATGATGGAATTTTTCATCAAGTTTTGACAACAGCATTGTAAAGCAAGCCGAAATGTCCTCCATATTTTTCTATATGCAAAAGTTTATTTAGTGTGGAATTTTTTCAGTGCTAGAAAAATCAAAAGAATTCATCCATAAAACCATCTGGATCTAAAGCTTCTGTGGAAGAAATATTTTGATAAAATCTTCCTTTTTCCCCTTAGTTATGATTCTATTAAGGTTTTCAACTAAGAATATATGCTTTAATATTGCTCATGAATCACTGATTGAAAGATTCTGAGAGTAGGATAAGTGTGTTATTTTATACAATGTCCAAACCACACTGTGATCACCAACATTGAAAATCATTGAGAAGTAAATTTATCAACCTAAAAGTTTACTTTCTGATTTTAAAAAAACACAAATTTTCTTTCACAAATTATCAAATCTTACTCTTATCAAAATGATAATTCATGTGTATGTCTGGAAAAACTATCTGAAGTTTTTAATCAATGCATGTCAGTTAAAACTTGCATGTGTTCATTGATAGCATAAGCTAAGTCTTGAAAACATTTGATTTTCTGCTTAGAGTCCATAATGGTAAGAACTGAAATGACAAGTTTATCTTACTCCAGAGAACAAATCTCTGTAAGTCAACCATATCTCTGCCACTCATGAATCATCAAGTCCTGGCTTTACTTGTGGGATAAATATATCTGTTACATATACCTTCTTGTTCTTTTTGTATAACTATATATTTCTTTCTTTGCATCCACTTTTATTTATATGCATCCTACCTCTGATAGTCGCAGTGGAGACTTAACCTGGAACCAATCAATTAAATCCACCTGTTTTCTTTCTTTCTGTACAACACTGCTGAATCCAAACAGCAAATTTGCCAGGGTCTTTACCGTATTTTCTTCAAAGCAGAGGTAGGAGCTGGAAAAAGGAGGGAGGTGAACATTTGATCAAGATGACAAGCACCAGTGGATTCCTGCTGTTAGCTGGAGCACGAGCCCGATGACATGTATTTGGTGTCATTCCGATGTAGATTCTGACAGAGGCCAATTTATGGTCCAATTTATGTCTTGACTCTCATACGAAGGCCAAGCAAGCTATAAAATGTAATAAGAATTTCTTCAATCAATGTCCAGAGGAAAAACAAATCACTCAGTTACTGACACAATATTGCATCAACACTCCGGTAAAGTTCTCACAAGTGTGTGACATGCCCCCAAGCTACAAGGAGCTCAAGAGTGAAAACCTGGCATAGCAATGCCACTTCCTGATAGTGGAGCTGCTGAACGTGGTCACAGTTAACAGGGCTCACTTCCTCCGCCTTTCATTCTGATCCTGTGCTATTCCCCTCTGGGGGAGGGCAAGGGGGAAGAGAATTAAATAAATTAATTCTATCTCCTTCTAGTATTCCAGTTTCAGACTAATTTCTGCCTTCCATGCTGTGAACTCTCCATTCCTTTTCTCTCCACCTCCTTCCCTTCCTACAGTCCCCCTTTTACACAGAGAGTTATTTATTTGTCTCTTGGCACATCATTTCAACTCAGGCTCCTACTGAGGTAACACAGATTGGTCCCTGATCACAGTTTCTACCCAGCCAGTTGTGAGCTTTTGTATTTTCCCTCTGTTTCTTCTTTTAGATGTTTTCCAACCAGATACATGCCATTAAGCCCCGTTACAAGTTGGTGCCTGAAGGGTTTTGGAAAAAAAAAATAGGATGAGGGAACCAGATATCACGAGAGCCATTTTAATTGTTTCTTATTGGTTTCTTCCAGATCTTGTTTTAAAGTGATCACTGCATATCACACACACACACACACACACACACACAGTAAAAAGCTGTAGGAGCACCATTTTGCTCTAGTGCAATAGTGGCCTCATCCATTTATATGCTGAGGGTCTGAAAGTCAGAGTAATTTTGTTTATTGGTATGGGACAAAATGGTTAACTTGGGGCACTTCATATTTTGAAGTGTTTGCCTTCAGAACATTGGGAAAGTTATGGGGTGGGCTAGGAAGAGAGTGCATATTTTTGAAAGGTATATTTTACCCTTTTATAAAACAGTAGGGAAAAAGAAGAACAAATGAGTGCTAAGAGACATTCTGGCGCATTAGATTGTGGGATGGGAGCAAAGCCGGTTCATATTCCCTTTCTCTCGCTTGTTGGTTGTGTACCAGGTTGGGAAGTTTCCCCTAGTTTAGCAGTGATTTAGTAAAGGTAAATACGGTAGCACATGAGACAGAGGCATGTACCTATTATCACTAGTACTTGGTTATATATCTAATATATTTCTAACCAGGAATAAAGCTGTTTCTGGGCAATGCAAACTCCAGGAAAGGAAGATCCCACATAATGGCTGTTTATGGAACAGCTGTTTATGGAAAGGCTGGAAACCTTTCCACACGATAGCAGCTCAAAATTAACCACTTTTTCTCATGCTCTAAAAGCAAGTCAGCTGTGAACCTCAACTGTCAAGAAAAATCCAGATGTTGGAGATCTTGAAACCCATATGGCTTGACAGGATTTACTGGAAATATACTGTACATAGATCATAACCCACTGGGTCAGGGTAAATGCTTACCAAAATAGTACTATAGCTGTACCGTGGGAGGCTACTCGCCTGTAAAAACCACGCTTTCAAAATATATTTATGGCAAAATAAATTGATAAATTATAAAAAAGGAAAAGTTATATGTTTAAAATAAAATTATGTAAGACACATACAAATACATATGGCATAAAGAGAGACTGGAAGAAACTATAACATGTTTATGGCAGTGACATTACAGATATTTAGGTTCTCTTTTTAAAGTGATTTTCTGTGATTTTTCAAAACTTTGGTCATGAGCACATGAGACTTTGTAATCAGAAAAGTATTCAACAGAAAGAAATGGTGAAACCAGTTCAGAATTCGATTTCTGGCCAAGTGCTGTGCTACTCCAAGCACCAGTTTGCACCAGAGGTGGGTGGTTATGATGACCCGCACTTGGGGTCCCCTTCACAATCTTGAAAGAAAAACACTATGAAATGATAATGTAAAAATTATTATTTATTTAAAACACGAAAAGAAATCACAGCTTATTGGATCCTCAGGGGTTCGGATTCCTTTCCCCTGAGCTGTCTCTAGCCATTTACAGGTGTGCATCCATAAAAGCGATTCCTGGGTATGACCTGGCTTCTCTTCCCCACCCAGAACCTTTGCAGCCACCAGGGCCCCCAGGACTCACAGGCTAGGTCAGATTGAGGGCCTCTCTTATGATATCATTTCTCGGCAGTGTGCATTTCTTTCTATGTTTTTTGCAATTTATCTATTTGTATGTAGATTACAGAATTTTATTTAAAAATGCCTTTTTTCTGATTATTTTTTAACTTCTTCTAGGATGAAAATGTTTTGAAGATGTGATTTTTTAATGGCAAATGACCTCCTAATACATAGCTGTGCAATAATTATGTAACCATTCCCCTAACCTGACCCAGTGCGTTATGTTCTATATAGGCTGTATTTTCAATAAATAAGCATAATACCTTATAGAATCCTTCTATCTCCTTTAGTATCCCCCACTTTATTTGTTAGCTTTTGAGATAGGGATAATCCAGAGAGTTTGGAGTTAGGCACTGAGAGAGCAGGAAGGGGACAGCGGCAGAGTATGAATAAAATTTACTACTAAATCTATATTCCCGTACAGAAAATTTCCGTGTGTCAAATAGTCTATTAAACACATCACATAAAAATTAAGTAATAGTATTTATCTCAATTTTCACAAGCCTCTCAAAATGTTAAACATAGATTTAGGGGAGCTACATAGATAACAACATAGATTTAAAAAGACAACAGATTCTATTAAAACAGCACCCAGGGAAATGGCTTATGCAGTTAACTGGAATGATGGCCCAGGGAGAAATTTGGAACAGAGCATCTTAATAACTCTAAACAAATGAATAAATTTTTCACTTAATTCATTTCAATGCCTGGTCAGTCTGGTGGTACTCCAAAGTCTATATGAAACAATGTCCCATTGTTGGGGGTTGCTTCCTTTTGTCTCGCTTTGAATCTGTTTATAGATGTTTCAAAATTCATGTTTGGTATCAAAACCATATATCTATGGATCATGTTAAGAGTTTAGGTTTCTAGTCTGAAGTCTCAGAATTCTGACAGCCACCACTAGAACAGGATACGATTTTAAAGAGGCTGCCTTGGCATTAGTCACTGCCTTCCTGTGCAGGACAAATTTCTAAACAAGGTTTCAGTGTGAGGCATCCATTTGTGACTAAACTATACTTAAGATGAAAATGACCCACCTTTGGTTTCCAGTCATTTATGCCACATACACAGTGTATGAGATCTAATGGTACACTTCCCCTCTTTCATTTTGTTTGATTCTCCAAGGAGCCCTCTGAGGACGGATTATGAAGCTGATATACATGGGTCAAGACAGTGAGGCTCAGAGGCATTTAGTAAGTCCTTGGATCTCTATTTACGTACACAGTGACTTGCTCTGGAGACTTTTGGGGTGATTATTGCTTTCCAGGACCTGAATAAAGCCTTTGGGGTTCTGTCACAAACATGTCGTGATCCCTGTCTTCAGAATCTTACATGTCAAGCATTATGGACATGACCCAGATTAGTAAACATGGTGAACAGTGCAGAAATAGGAGGCAAAGATGTGGGTTTAAATAATCACAAAGAGGCAGCAGATGGCATAGGGTTGGGATGGTGGGTTCTGGTAATAAATAAGTGAGGCAAGGCCAGTGTCCCTACAAGACCCAAGAGAATATGGGAGGAAGGGTTATAGGCATTCCAAACTGAGGGACGAGAGTGTGCAGAAGTCTAGAGGTTAAAAAGAAGGTAAAGCGAGAGCATTTCAAATGGTAGGGTACACAGACAACACCATTATGGAGCTAAAAGCAAACCTGGAGATGCAAACATTAAAATAGATAAACCAAATTAAAGCATTTAATGTTAAATGCTACTATTAAATCCAAATGAAAGTCACTGAATGGGTTAAGCAAGGCTCAACACAGCCAGACTTGTGGTTAGAAAGAGCAGTTTGACCACCATTGGAGGACGTGTTACATGCTGTAAAAGTGATAATGTGGAAAGAGGCACGAGGCTACTAGGTAACCAGGGAAGAAAGGTGGTGACAGGCAGCTATCACAGTGCCAATGGTAATGGACAGAATGGATCTGAGAGTTGTTTATGAGGAAGAATAAACATGAAAACAAACTTTCTTCAGAAGCTAGAATGGCGAGGGAGAGAAGCTGTCACCTGGGTGGATAAATGATAAATGGTATCATTCACTGAGATAGTTAGTATAAGAGAGAAAGAGAGATCTTATTCCTGAATCAAAATTTCTGCTATGATTTGGCCATGTTGGAAATTAGGGCGCTGGGAAAGAAAGTAACCCGCTTGCCTCCCTGGTAAGCAGCCGTGAGCCTACCAACATGCAGGCTGAAAAGCAAACATCCCATCCTCCCCTCTCTCCCCCATTAGTAAATGGGAGCCAGAGGTCTGAGCATCTCTTGGGAGGTTGACCATATGTAATATAGCAAATAAGGGGGATTTCCTTCTACCATCTCTTTGAAGGCAAATATTGTTATCACTGTTTTGCTTTGTTCTGATTAATTGTATTGCTCTATTTAATATTCTGTTTTGATAAGTTCTATAATGTTCTGTATTTGGTTTGAGTTTGCTATATCTAATTGAAAGGAAAATTATTGTGAAGATAACAAGATATACTATGGTACCTATTACTGGTAACCCAGTAACCTGCTGTGATATTCTGTACCAATTTCACTGCATTGTCTCAGTTGGCTTTGTTCTGTTGTTCTGTTGTATTTTGCTACCTTAAAAATAATTTTAAAATTTTTTAAAAAGATTTCTCCTATGATTTGAATGTGCAAAGTTCGCAGTGCCTGCAGATGTCACATTGGACATGCCACATACATGATTGGCCTTATGAACCCGAAGGCAGAAGCCGTGAGTTAAGAGTCCACCAAATACATGGACAATGCGAAGTATGTGTGGAGCTGATGAAAGCAAAGAGCAGAGGGAGGAATCCTTTAAGGGGACTGGGAAGGAAAGATAGGAGAAGTAAAAAACAACCCAAAGAATATGCTATTTCTGAAACCAAAGAAGAACAATGAGCTTTAAAAAGAAGAAACTGACTTGCAATGTCATAGATGGCCCAGGAAGATAAAGGCTGAAAAGTATCCACCAGCGTTTGAAAGTAGGAGGGCATTGGTGATTTCATTGAGGTCATATTCACAGAGCAAATTGTGAAAACCAGCAAATGGTGCTGTGGATTTAGGACTAGAATAGAGATATATTGAAGTGGAGACTGAGAGCTACCACATGCTTGAGATGTCTGAGAGAGGACAAGGAAAAGACTGAGTGGTATCAATCTACAATAGGATGAAGGTTCAAGGGCAAATTTTGTAAGGAAGAGCTGTATTTGGGTGTGTACCTGCTCAGATGTACATATGTGCAAACATAGTGTTTTCATTATTCCTATGTGTTTTAATGTGGTTTTGCTCTGTGGGATGGGATTACTTTGAAATCATATCTTCTGATTTCTATCCCAAGATCTGTTGGTTATACCACAAGTACAGAGATTGTACTACAAAACTGATATGTAAAACTGTTTCCAGAGTCAAAAGAGTCTTTGTCCTAACCGTAGGCTAAGTGGTTGTTATTTATGCTATCAAAATTAATAAATGCTGATCATATGCAATAAACCACTAAGGCAATATTATTCTTGTCCAAATTAATCAATAATGACCAACACTGGAAAGGGGCAATATTCTAGACAAATAAGTTATTTCTGAGCAGTTCTTTTGGGAAGAGAGACTTAAAGAGGTAATATAATATAGGCAACTTTGGTGCTTAGATTTAATTCTTTAGACTGTGAATATTCTAAACATATTCTAAGAAAAAGAAAACTGTCCCTGTGATTGATAATCCTAATGGTGCAGCGGGGAAATTTTTATAATATGCTTTGGAATCAAAAATTTTTGTTCCATATCATATGGCCTTTAAGTAATGACTAAGAAGGCTTGCAAGACATTTCTTGAATATTAAGGCTTCTATCTTAGAATGGGTAGAAAAAACTGTAAATGACAGCATTAAGGAAGATTTCTATTTCCTATCTAAATTTCTCTATGACACCAGCATTCAGCTGGGTATAATGAAGCACAAAACCTTTCACTGGGATGAGACATTAAATGAACAATAGAAAAGTGAAATTAAGAAAACAATCCCATACACAATAACAACAACAACAAAAAAAAAAACCCTGAAGTATTTGGAACAAATTTGACCAAACAAAGGCAGATAGAATATTTGTACACTTAAAATATTCCTGAAAGAATTAAAGAAGAAGGAAGACTTAAATAAATGCAATGATATCCCAAGTTTGTAGATTGGAGGATGTAACATTGTTAAGACATCAGTACTTCTTATGTTGATCTACAGATTCAACAAAGTCCATTTCAAGATTCCAGTTGCCTTTAAAAAATTGACTAGCTGATCCCAAAGTTCATATGAAACACAAAGAAGCCTAAATAGCCTAACAATTTTGAAAGGGAAAAAACCTGCAAAACTCTTATTTCACAAATTGCTACAAATGTACAGCGAAAAAGAAAAAAAAAAGAGGTATCATACTGTCACAAGGATAGCATACTAATGGAACAGAATTGAGTCCAGAGATAAACTCTTTCTTTTATGGTTAATAAATTTTTCACAAGGGAACCAAACCAATTCAATGAAGGTCAGTCTTTAATAAGTAGTTCTTGGAAATTAAATGTGCACATACAAAAAGGTGGAGAATACGCCTTACTTCTTATCACGCACAAAAACTAAAACAGATCAAGGCCTAGATAAAGAGCTAAAACTACAAAATTCTTATAAAAATTATAAGCATAATTCTTTGTGACCTTGAATTAGGCAATCTAATTCTCTTATATGTTATACTAAAAATAAAAGCCACAAAATAATACATAGATAAATAGCATTACATAAAAATCTGAAATGTTTATGTCAAAGGACACCATGAAGAAAGTGAAAAGAAAATCTAAAGAATGAGAAGAAATTATTTGAAAATCATATATTTGATAAGGAACCAGAATACATAAATAAATCTTACAACTCAACAGTAAAAAGACACATAGCCCAATTGAGATATATTTGAACAAATATTTCCCCAAAGAAGATATATAAATGGTCAATTAAGCAATGAAAGGATACTCATCAGCACTAGCCACCAGGGAAATACAAATAAAAGCCATAATGAGGGATCACTTCACACCTATTAAGATGGCCAAAGAAAGAAAGAAAGAAAGAAAATGCTAAGTGTTGAGTGTTGGCCAAGGTGTAGAGAAATTGGAGCTTTCATACTTCTTTGTGGAATGTAAAATGATACAGCTGTTTTGTAAAAAGGTTTGGCACTTTCTCAAAACACTGAATATAAAGTTATCATATCACACAACAATTCCACTCCTAGGTGTATAGCCAAGAGAAAGGAAAACATATGTCAACACCAAAACTTACACATAGATGCTCTTGAAAGTATGGTGGTTCATAACAGTCAAAAAGAGGAAGCAGTTCAAATACCTATTGATTAATGGATAAGCCAAGTGCAATAGATCCATACAAGGGAATATTATTCAGCCATAAACAAGAATAACTAATGATATACAATACAACATGCATAAAGTGTAAAAAGGGGAAATCTATAATATAGAAAGTATACTAGTGATTTGTTAGAGCTGAGAAGTGCATGGGTGAGTGAGGACTGGAAGAGATAAAGAAATTATGGTTGAAAGTTATGGGTTTTTTAATGAGATAATGAAAACACTATAAAATTGACTGGAAATGTTTGAATATGTCTGTGAATATGCAAAAACTACTGATCTTATACTTTAAATACTTTTCAAGATTCAGTTATATAGTATCACAATTATATCTCAATAAATCTGTTTAAAAGCATGTGCATAGGAATGAAATACTGATATATGCTACAAAAGGATGAATGTTAGAAATATGCTCAGTGAAAGAAGCTATTTACAACAGATCACATACTGTATGATTTTATTCTTATGAAAGGTTAGGAATAGGCAAGAAACAGGAACTAGATTGGTGGTTGCTAGGGGATTGGAGGAGATAGCTAGAAAGGACACCTATTTTGGGGAAGATACTGAAAAACATGGAATTGTACACCTTCAAAGGAAGAGTTTTACATGAAGTGCATTGTATCTCAAATAAAAAAGAAAGAAAGAAAGCATTCATAAATGATTACTTGAGAGAGACCTTTGGGTATCAGACCTCAGCATATGACGCTCCCTCAGTCCCATCAAAACTTCAGGAAGGTGATAGTGGACTATATTTTTTAGTCCTGTTAAATACTAAAGTAAAAGATACATTTTTACCTACATATATGTTGTGGTCGATACACTGTGTCGACTTGAGTAGTTTAGAAGCTTAACTCAGAGACTCAGCAGGGAGCGAGGGTTCTTACTTTGTAAATATCCTCATCCTGTGCAAAGGAGGGCAAGGAGATTTTGTGAGTGCTATATCTGCCCTGGGGAGTTAGGGTTGCCTATACCCTACACCCTATACACCATACTCTATACCCTATACCCTACAACTATAAGGGGGAGAAGGGGCCTGTCCCCTTTTTCTCTGGCTGCTGTCTTAAACTGTTGCCCCTGTGTCATACCACCCTGCCTTGGAGCCAGCTGATTATGGACTGAAACCTCTACAAACAGTGAGCCAAATAAACCTTTCCTTCTTTCATTTTGGGTGGTGGGTATTTTGTCCCAGCAACAAGAGAAAAGTAACCAAGACCACATCTATAGATTTTTTATATAGAATGCAAGGAATCTTGTAATAAAAATTGACATTAAAAATTATTTTATGAAATATGTTTCAGAAACACAGGTTTGGAAAGAACTCTGTCATAGGGGAGCCACAGAATGTTTGAGACCACAAACCTGGGGAAGTCTACAGGGTGGGTGTGGTCCCTGCCCTCCATGCCAATTAAGTCACTTAACCCTGTGAATTTTTTAACAAAAGTGTTTCCTCCTGACCTGGGTGACTCCAGCTCCCACTGAGTGAGTCCTTCAGTCTCTGAGTGCTGAGGAAAGCCAAGTAGACTTAGCAATGGTTCTTTCATCACAGGACACTTGAGGACTATCATCTCCAAAGACAGAAAAAAGAAAAAAGAAAAACCAGACTGACAAGGAGAACTGCAAACCCCACTTCTGAAACCAGACACTAGACCGAAGGTGAATCCCTCATAACAAGCCCTGTCTTCTCCATCTGCTCAGAGGCTTGAGTCAGCCTTGAGTGAATGAGCAGCACCTTCTGCAGAGTGGGTCTCACTAGGGCACATGCTGCCAACTAGGGGCCTAGCCTGTGCCCAGGGAGCCAGCCGGCTTGGTGCTGTGGACAGTACAGTAACTCAGGATGGCTACGGCAGGGGTAAGAGAGGAAAGAAACGTGAACTCCCCGCTGGAATTGTCCGGAGGTCTTTGTGATCCGTGTGTTCACAGTCAGCAGCCCGTCCCAGCCCACTTCACACCTTTCCTCTCTTGCTGCTCCTTCTTAAGGTCTTGAACTAGAAAGAGGGATGTGGAGGGTGAGGCTGCCATGATCTTCACTCCTCCGAGGGTGGCTCAGGGAGTGAGATTCTCTGGGTACTGAGGACAGTCACAACAGGCTTGTTCTGTGCTTCTGGTTGCTTGATTTGGGATCAGCGTCTAATCCTTGTGAACTGAAGTTTCTTTATCTCTAAGATGATTATCTAAAGTCCTACTCTCAGGAGTTGTGCTGAAAATTAATGAAATAACATGTGCTTATTTTAAAAGGTAGACATTATTTTTTAAAATAGTGATATACAATCTGTGTCTATATGCCTCTATGTTAACCCTTATATATTCCTCCAATGTTTTCTAACTTGGGTTGAGTTCGGCTACAGCACATGTTATCCAGTCGTGCTGTACACATCAGCATGAATCAAGGAACATTTATTATGGTCAGGATTAATAACCTGGGCCCTTGACTTAACTGTTTTCTCATTCCTGACTCAAGTATGCACCCTTATGTGACTCTAGAGAAATGGCTTGTTCTTCTCAAATCTCTGTTTTCTTATGCATGGACTTTTGTAAGGCAACACATTTAAAGCTTGTAGAAGATTACTTGGGACAAGGATAGGGTTTTTTGTGTTTGTTTGTTTTTTGTTTTGCAGAGTCTCACTATGTAGTGGAAGTTGACCTTGAACTCACTATGTATGCCAGGCTGGCCTCAAACTTGTGTGGATCCTCCTGCTTCTGCCTCCCAAGTGCTGGAATTACAGGCTTGCAGCACTACGCCCAGTCATAGCAAGTATTTATAAATGATCATAATAGGTCTTCACCTCCTCCTATCTATAATCTATTATATTATAGATAATATAATTATCTATATTGATGTGTCTTGGATAATCTAAATCAATTAAATTACTTTTGCCAGCTCAAAAACCATTGAGCTGTTGGATAACTGATTTATTCATGATAAATCACACATAAGGTGGTGGAAATGTGCAAAATGCTATTGTTACAATCTGGTGAGTCTGCTAGGAGAGACATTGTTTTAAAGTTTTAAAATGTGTATGTTACAGAAAATTGTCTCCAGGATATTTTCTCTGTCTCTGTCATCTCTCTGTCTCTGTTTTCTCTCTCTCTTTCTCTCTCTCCCTCTCTTTCTCTCTCTCCCTCTCTTTCTCTCTCTCCCCTCTCCTCTTCTCTCTCCTCTCTCCTCTCTCTCTTCTGGTTCCAGCTTACTACTTCTTTCAAGAGTACTCAGTCTCGCCTTTCATTTTTTTCCATATAAATTTCTCCAATTTACTGAAAACTATCTCCCAAAGGGACCAAGAGAGGCAGGAAATTAAACTGTGGTGCTGAAATCATTTCACCACTCTGGCTTTACCCCACAAATGTAAATTTAGGGAATTCCACTTGTCAAAGTCCTCTTTGAAGCTTTGAATAATTGGATCCCAATTATTCTTAACCACATTATTCAGGCCTATGTTCAACTTAATACCTAAATAGATTACATTTTTTGCCATCTACTAAAATTCCCCAAAGTGAATATTGCCATATTATACTCTTCAGTTAAGAGTGAAATTTCTGACTAAAAGTGTTTTTACTCATATCCCGAGATGGCTGCAAAATCCTCCATGATAAAGAAAGCTGTGAGAATTGGTATCACGTTTGAATTCATATTAACTTGTAGTAAAAATATGTTCAGGAAAAAGGAATCATTGTACTTTCCACCAATCACTTTAATACCTGAGACATCTTCTTTCTCACTAATAGCTCTTCCTAATGGTTATGAAGTCAAAACAGACAGCAAGGAAGATAAAGAAAAAGCATAGTAACTGGAAAAGGTTCTTTGAACTGATTAAATATAACATAAATTACATGTTCTCGCTCCACCCTTAAAAGCAGGAGTTAATGTTTAAAACAGTGGCACACATATTTCTACTGTTATATAATGCTCTTTGGGTTTTCTGTTTCATACAGAACACTTATCAAATGGTTACACTACGTTTTCAGGAACTCTCATCAATTTTTCCTTTTAGCTTTGCCAGAGAGAAAGAATAACACACTTTCCCACCAAAATAGTAATGAAATAGTTGTTTCAGTGGAGCATACAAAATAAAAAAGTATTATCTTTAGCGTTTGTTAAGCAAGTATGTGCTGTTTGTGATTTCTCTTGTCTTCCAGGTGCTTAAAATCAAAATAGAGTATTACTGTCTTGGACAAAAACAAAGTGTTAAGTGTACTTGTTAAGTGTCTATTCTGAGGCTCACCCAGAGCTTGCTGTGTATGTCTCATGTCTAATCATGTTTACTCTTTGCAGCATTTCAGGGTTAGAGATCAGTGATGTGCTTCGGTTTCTATCAAGAGGAAATAGAAGAATTGTGATTCATGCTCCAACATTCATAGGGCAGTTTACCCCACTGCACTAGTTGTTCTTGCCTGGTGGTGACATTTCTCTCAAGGAAATATTTGCCACTATCTGGAGGAATTCTTAGTGGTCAGGACTGTGGCAGCGCAGGTGGCATTGCCCCTTATGACAAAGGGTTATCTTGTCCAAAATCACAGTGAAGCTACATTAAAGAACTCTTGCCTCATATCATAGATGAAAATCTTGATAATATATAATCAAATCTAATGCCAGACATGAGTGAACAGTGGGTGTATATTTCGTGATTACTTGGGATATAATTATTGCATGCATTTATGGATCATAATTGAGTAGCCCAGCCAGTGGTGAAAGGAGGAGAACAAGAAGCACAAGGTGTCATAGAAACCAGTCACCTGTGAGTAAATTTTTGATTTTGCATTTCTTGCCCCTTGGGATAGTTTGAAAAGTGAGCAATCCACGTGTAGCAAGAAAAAGTTATTTTCTAGAAACTTATTTAACTTTTGCATTTTCTTCCAGTTTTAAGTTCTAAAATTTTCCAGACAGAGTAAGTCAATAGATTCAAAATTTTCATGACAGGGTGACTTAATCAATAGATTCAAAGTCCAGAGTTCTTAAATCCATAAATTATCAGGAAGCATATGAGGCTGGTATTAGTAATAGTTTTGTACATAGGATGGTATAACCACATACTGTTTGCTGTTTAAGTACAAGGAAAGAGATAAACATGGGTAAAAATAATGCCTAATTTACAGAGTACCCATAAGCCCCAGGCAAGGTTCTCCATGAACTTTCCAATGTGCTCTTGTTTTCCTCAAGTACCGCTAGACAGACGAAAGTCAGCTCAGCCAGCAGATTTCCTGAATTGAGAAGAGGCAGTTGAGACATCTAGAATTACCAGGACATCTGGAGTCATGGGACAGAGTAACAAAGAGAAGAAGGCTCAGCAGAGAAAAATCTGGAGATATGAGTGTTAAGCTAGGAACTGATCACTATGTGATCACAAGAAAACTGATGGTAGCAGAGTATGAAACTTGAAAGAATTAGAGGTAGCAATACCCTGAGCTCATATGGTGCTGGGAATAGTGCCTTATCCTATTATTGGTAGAATACTCAGAAAAATCTTGCCTTAGTGGAGAGAAATAGCACTGAACTGAGCAAGGCTCTGGCCTTACCTAACATCTTAAAATTGAGATCTTGGAGGTTTATCATTTTTTAAGCAACTTCATTGCACCCCCCCAATAAAGTTTGAGAATATTTGTAGGAATTCAAAAATAATTCTTATCTAAAAGGCAAAATTCACCATGTTTGGCATCCAATAAAAACTTGCTTGGCATACGAAGCAGCAGGAAAATAGCAACTATTGTGGGTGGCAGGATTAATTGCAACATACGTAGAACTGACAGAAATGTTGGAATTAGCAGATAAGGGCAATCAAGGCAAATTTGAAAACTGTATACCATATACCCTCAAAGCTAACTTGAAACAATGGATCTACTTTAAAGGAGCAGATCTAATTCCTGGAATGGAAACTACAATGGATGAGAATAAAACTACATTGAATAGGATTAAGATTAGATTATACGATGAAGAAAAGATTAGTGAATTTGAGGAACAATAAAAATAAAATGCATCTAAAAATAATAAGTAAAACACATTCATTTGAAAAACAAATAAAGCAGTAATGATTTTTTGGAAAATTTAGGTAGACCTGATAAGTGAAATTAAAGTATTTGAAGGGAATGTGCTAAAATATTTGTTCATTGCTTCTACCTTAAGAAAGAGTAAAAGGTTATCCAAGTAAATACAAAGTGAGTAGAAGAATGATAAAAATGCAAATCTGAGTGGAAAGTGGTGAGTTAGGAAACAAAAAATCAATAGAGGAAAAAATTGAAGCCAAAAATTTGTTCTTAAGATCAATAAAATTGATAATCCTCCAGTTAGAATGATATTTAAAAATAGAGCAAAGACATAAATTATTGATATGAAGATTGAGAGAAGTGAAGATTGAGACAGTATCATTACTAGATATTGTACGTGTATGAAGGAAATGTATCTATAACTTTATGCCAATAAATTTGACAACCACAAGGAAATGGCAATATTCCCTGAAAGATGTAAAACGTTCAGCTTTATTCCAGAAGACTACATAATCTGCATAGTCCAATATTAAGGAAATTATATATATATTTTAAAAATATCCACAAGGAAAATACTAAACTCAGGTTGGTTAACGAATTCAGGCAAACATTTAAAACATAAATAATACTATTCTTCCCTTGCAATTAAAAAGAAAAAGATGTATTCAATGCATCTGATGGGAATGCTTTTTTCTTATGACAAAACCAAAAATACAATAAGAAAAGATACTACACACTGTCTCTCTCATTAATACAGATGCAAAAATTGGAAATAAATTGGAATACTCAAATTCGTTTCAACAATATGGAGCAAAGATACATAGTACATGTGAATAAATGGGCTTATTTAAGGAATGTAGAATTAGTGTAATATTTAAAAACCAATTAATTTATGCCATTTTATCAGCAAAGTGTAAAAAAGTAAAAAAGACAACAAGGTTCATTCATGCTGGTTTTAAAAGTACTCAACACAAACAGGGATAAAAATGAAGTTTTCAATCTGATTGAGAACATGTAATTCAATACTTAAGAATAAAAGACTGAAATGTAACATAATAAACAAATTACTATGTCTTCTTTAACGCTTTCTATTTGACATTCTACCAGGACTTCTAGATCGCTCAAGCAAAGAATAGAAAGAAATAAAAGTCATCTAGATTAGAAAGAAAGAATCCAATTTTATCTCTTCTCAGAGAACATGATCGCCTATATAGAAAATTTAACAAAATATTTTTAAAAGATATTAGAACTAATAAATAAGCTTATTATGTTTTAAAAAATAATTTCATGGCATTTGTGATACACTGAGTTAGAATCTCAATTCTATAAAAATAAACAATAACAACAACAGTAAAAGTCAACTTTATTTCTATATGCTAGAAATAAGTTATAGGCAATTAAAATATTAAAATTGCAATTTAAAATAGCAGTAAAATTATAAAATACTTAGAAACTGGTCCAATACAAGATGTAAAGTCCAGCACATAAAAAAGGTGCAGAGAAATTTAAGTAATATCAAATAAATGAAGAGATATATTGTGTTCTGTATCAGAAAGCTCAGTATTTTTCAGATACGCATTTACCCCGACACTGCCCTATTAATATGCTCCCAGTGAAAATCCCTATAGAATATTCTGCAGAAATTGCAAAATGATTATTATGTCTCATATAGCAATGCAAAAATCTTAGAAGAGCTAAACAGTTTTGAAGATCAGCTAAGTTGGAAGACCAACTCTATCTACTTGGTAGGCATCTACAAAATTTCAGTAATCAAGATAATTTGATACTTGTGTAAAGATAGTTCAATGGGACCAAAAAAAAAGTTCAGAAAATGACCTAAACATATAGAAAAAATGCAAAGGAAATTCAATGAAGAAGGTATAGACTTTTCAACAACAGGAATAGAACAATTAGATCTTCATATGCAAAAGTAAATTTTTAAAAAATCCACATTTTTGCATTCTGTGCAAAAACCAAATCAAACTGAATCATTGATTGAATAATAAAACTTAAACAGTAAAACTTCTAGAAGAAAAAATAGAAAAAAACCTTGTGATCTTGTATTGGGCAAAAGCTCTAAAATAAAATATTTAAATCATAACCCATAAAAGAAAAAATTCTTAAATGGTACTTCACCAAAATTAAAAATTCCTGTTGTCTTAAAAATAGTTAATACAAGGTCATGAATTCGATCCCTGGTACCAAAAAAAAACTATTGTTAAGAGTATAAAAATATGAGCCACGTTCAGGAAGAAAACATTTGTAATTAATATGTTTTAAAAGATTTACATTGAGAATATAAGAAGAATTAAGGCCATGAAAAGAGGATTTACGATGCATTATATACATGTGTCAACTCCTCACAATGAATGCAAATATTATGCAAACATGTACAATAAAAATTTTATTTTTATTTTAATTTTTTATTTTTTTTATTTTAAAGAGAATAAAGCAAAAAAGGGCAGAACAAAGCATATCAGAACAGAGCAACATAAGCAACACAACACTTTACAATAAGACAACAGGACATTAACAGTAGCTATCAAAATATCTCTGTCTCTGCTATAGTTGAACATAGTTTCAAATACAATAATATCAAACATACCAAAATAGTATAAAATGATTAAAAAGAATGAAAGAATTACAGGACATTATTAACTGAATAACAGAGAATGATCAATGGCTACTATCTCATTTTCAATAAAAATATTTGTTTATACTATCAAATATATTAAAATCCCAGTAAGACACAACCTGATAGAACGCATGGTAATAGCAGGGTAGAAGCATAGTAGCACTTCTAAGCAAGATGATATTAAATCAGCAATGGCTGCCATAATGTTTTGTTTTCTGCAAAACAGCTGTTAATACAATCACACGTAATAAAGTCAAACAAAACAGATTAAAACCATTCCAACTGATGAATGAAAACATTGAAAGGCTTCAAAGCAATAAAATGGGAAATCATGATTACCATAAAATCTAATATACTGTTACCAACTCTCATACTAGGGATACTATATGGTATTTACACATGTGAGTTTGGTTTATTTTGCTTATGAGAATGGTCTCAAGTTGTGTCCATTTATTTATAAGTATCTCAATGTGATCATTCTTTATAGCTGAGTAGTACTCCATTGTATAAAAATGCCACAACTTTTTTATCCATTACTCAGTTGATGGGCACTTAGGTTGTTTCCAGAAACTGGCTATTACAAATTGTGCTGCTATAAACATGGGTGCACATATATCACTGTGGTATGATGTTTTCAGTTCTTCTGGGAATATGTCTAGAAGTGGAATAGCTGGGTCAAATGGGACTTCCAATCCCAGCTTTTTGAGGACTCTCCAGACTGACCTCCACAGTGGTTGCACCAGTCTACAATCTCACCAACAGTGCAGAAGAGTTCCTTTTTCCCCACAGCCTCTCCAGCATTTGTTGCTGTTACTTTTTTTTTTTTTTTTATCCTGGCCATTCTTTCTGGGGTGAGATAGAACCTCAGTGTGGCTTTCATTTGCGTTTCTCTAATGACTAATGGTGATGAACATTTTTTCATGTATTTATTTGCCATTTGTATTTCTTCATCTGAGAACTGTGTATTCATTTCAGATACCCATTTTTGAATTCGGCCTTTGAATTTTGAGGGTCTGATTTTTTAAAATTCTTTTTAAGTTCTAGAGAGAAGTCCTTTGTCTGAGGGACACTCCATTAAGATTTTTTCCCAATTTGGGGGTTTTCTTTTCATTTTGCTGGAAATCTCTTTAGACATGCAGAAACTCTTTAATAAGATATGGTCCCAGTTATTGATTCTGGAAAATATTTCCCATGCGGTTTGATTCTTGTTCATGAATTCTCTACCTACCCCTATAGCTTCGAGATTTTTACCTACTTTGTCTTCCAACAGATTTCATGTTTCTATTTTAATATTTAGATCTTTGATCCATTTAGATTTTAGTTTAGTGCATGGTGATAGGCATGGGTCTAGTTTTAGTCTTCTGCATACAGATAACCAATTTTTCCAGCACCATTTTTAAAGAGACTGTTGTTCTTCCAGCAAGCATGTTTGGGCCCTTTATCAAAGAGAAGGTGGTTGAATGAGTTTGTGGTTGTGGTTGTATCTTCCAATCTATTCCACTGATCTTCAGTTCTGTTTTTATTCCAGTACCATGTTGATTTTATTACAGTAGCTTTGTAGTATAATTTCAAGTCAGGGATTGTGATGACTCCTGCCTTACCTTAGCTGCTTAGAATTGCCTTTGCTATTCTAGCTCACCTCTGGTTCCAGATGAATTTTAGGAGTGATTTCTCTAGATCTATGAGGTATGTTAGAGGTATTTAGATTGGGATTGTGTTGAATCTGTATAGTAATTTAGGGAGAATGGCCATTTTCACAATGTTTGTTCTTCCTATCCATGAACAGGGGATGTCTTTCCAATTTCTGAGGCCCTCTTCAGTTTCCTTTTTCAGGGTATTATAATTTTCCTTGTGTAGCTCTTTTACTTCTTTCGTGAGATTAATTCCTAAGTATTTCATTGTTTTGGATGCTAGTGTGAAGAGTGTGGCTTCTCTTATTTCTCTCTCAGTATTTTTGTTGTTACTATATAGGAATACTATCAATTTTTGAGTATTGACTTTGTATCCAGCTACATTGCTGAATTTATTTAATATATCTAGGAGTTTTTCAATGGAGTTCTGGGGGTCTTCTATGTAAAGTATCATGTCATCTGCAAATAATGATAATTTAACTTCCTCTTTTCCTATCTTTACTCCTTTTATTTCTCTCTCTTGCCTAATTGCTCTGGCTAGTATTTCCAGTAGTATGTTGAATAGGAGCAGTGATAGGGGACATCCTTGTCTTGTGTCTGATTTTAAGGTAAAGGCTTTCAGTTTTTGGCCATTTAATATGATGCTGGCTGTTGGTTTGTCATAGATGGCCTTTATCATATTGAGGTAAAGACCATCTATTCCAATTCTCTCTGTTCTTCTTATCATGAATGAGTGTTGGACCTTACCAAAAGCTTTTTCTGCATCTATAGAGATGATCATGTGGTTCTTACTTCTGGCTGTATTGATATGGTGGATTACATTTATTGATTTACATTCATTGAGCCATCCCTGCATTCCTAGGATGAATCCCAATTGGTCATGATGTATAATTTTCTTGATGATTTGTTGCATCCTGTTTGCTAATTTTTTATTGAGAATTTTTGCATCTATGTTCATTAGGGAGAATGGCCTATAGTTCTCTTTTTTAGTTGGGTCTTTCTCAGGTTTTGGTACCAGAGTAATATTTGCTTCCAGGAATGACTTAGGAAGAATTGCTTCCCTTTCAATTTCATTGAAGAGTTTGAGGAGTGTCAGAATTAAGTCTTCTTTGTATTTCTTGTAGAATTCCACAGTGAATCCATCTGTGCCTCGGCTCTTCTTTGTTGGCAAGGTCTTAATTACATTTTCAATTTCATTAATAGAAACCGGGTTATTTAGCAGCTTACATCGTCCTGATCCAGTAGTTCATATGTATCTAGGAATCTGTCTATTTCTTCTGTGTTATTGAACCTATGAGAGTAGAGGTTTTCAAAATAGGTGTTGATGATGTTCTATATTTTAACCAAATCTGTAGTAATTCCATCTTTTTCATTCCTTATTGCATGAATTTGAGTTTTTTCTTTCCTTTTTTAAATAAGATTGGCTAGGGGATTATCAATCTATTTATTCTTTCAAAGAACCAATTCTTTGATTATTGATTCTTTGAGTTGTTTTCTTAGACTCTATTGCATTAATTTCTGCTTTGATCTTTATAATTTCCTCCCTTCCTTTGGCTTTGGGCTTGGCTTGTTCTTCCTTTTCTAGATGTTTGAATTGTAGCATCAGGTTGTTTATTTGTGTTCGTTCTGTCTTCCTGACGTGGGAACTCAGTGCAATAAATTTTCCTCTGAGGACTGCTTTCATTGCATCCCACAAATTTCGGTAAGTTGTGTTTGTATTTTTGTTTGCTTGTAGATATTGTTTAATTTCTTCTTTAATTTCCTCCATGACCCACTGATTGCTCAAGAGTATATTACTCAGTTTCCATGTGTTTGTGAGGTTTTTGCTGTTGCTTTTATTGTTAATTTCTAATTTCATTGCACTATGATCCAATAACATGCATGGGATAATTTCAATTCTTTTGCATTTACTTAAATATGTTCTGTGGGCTAGTATATTGTCTATTTTAGAGAATGTGCCATGTACTGCTGAGAAGAATTTATATTCTGATGTTGTTGGATGGAAAACTCTGTATACGTCTATCAAGTCCATTTGTTCACAGGTGTGATTGAGTTCTGTTATTTCTTTGCTGATTTTCTGTCTAGTTGATCTGTCCCTTTGTGTCAATGGTGTGTTAAAATCTAATGTTATAATTGTGTTATTGCTTATTTGATTTTTTATTTCTGTTAATATTTGCTTTGTATAGCTGGGTGCTCTGGAATTTGGTGCATATATATTTAAGATTGTTATCTCTTCCTCTTGAAGTTTTCCCCTAACTAGTATGTAGTGACCTTCTTTACCTCTTTGGATCATTCTTGGTTTGAAGTTCACATTGTCTGCAAACAGGATAGCTACTCCCAATTTTTTCTGGATTCCTGTTTTCCATCCTTTGACTTTTAGTCTATGGGTTTCCTTTTGGGTTAGATGGGTTTCTTATAGACAGCATATGGTTGGATGTTGTTTCTTGATCCCTTCTGCCAGTCTGTTTCTTTTGATTGGTGAGTTGAGGCCATTTACATTAATGGTTATAACTGTTATATATTGGTTTATTGTTGATATGTTATCTTTCTGCTGTTGTGTCTTTAGCTTTCCATTCTGTCTAATTGTCTGCCTTGCTTGGTGGTTTTATCCTATGTGCATATAGAATATCTTTCAGTATTCTTTGTAGGGTTGGTTTGGTGGACATGAAGTTTTTCAGCTGTTCTTTGTCATGGAAGTATCTTATTTCTCCATCCATTTTGAAGGACAGTTTTGCAGGGTATGTCAGCGTGGGTTAGAAGTGGTTTTCCTTTAGGATCTGAAATACTTCACTCCATGCTCTTCTTGACTTCATTGTTTGTGTTGAAAAGTCTGCTGTGATTCTGATACATTTTCCTTTATAGGTGATCTATCTTTTCTCTCTAACAGCTTTTAGTATTCTGTTCTTATGGTGGATTTCTGGGATGGTGATTATGTGTCTGGGTGTAGTTTTATTTTGGTTATGGTTATTTGGAGTTCTATATGCTTCACTAAGCTGAATGTCAGTTTCCATTCTCATGTTTGGGAAGATTTCAGAAGTAATAGTCTGTAAATATCCTCTTGATATCATTTTGGCTGTCCCCTTCTTTTTCATTTATCCCTATTAATCTTATGTTATTTTTCTTTGCATCATCTTGCAGCTGTTGAATTGTTATTTCCTGATTGTTTGTTATTTTTAAAAGATCTTTCCTTTCCTGTTCACTGACTGTGATCTTATCTTCGAGTTCTGAAATTCTATCTTCACTTTCATTGAGGTGGTTTTGGCAGCTTTCAATAGACTTTTTGATTTCCTGTATATCTCTTTGAATCTGCTTTATGTATTCTGTTTGTTTCTTACAGTGTTCATTCAGGGATTCTATCTGTTTGCTGTGTTCTTCTAATTTTTTAGCTGTGTCTTCACTAGATGTGTTCACTATTTCTTTCACTACTTTTATCATTTCTTCTTTTATCTGGGCAATTATTTCTGATTTGAATTTCTCCATAGCTTCCCCTAGTTGCTTCTTTGTTTCAGTTGATATCATTTCAGTCCTTTCAGGTGTATGGCTTCTATTTTCTTCTATGTACATAGCTCCTATGCTTTCTTGAGATGGGCTGGAGATTTGAGCCTGCCTTTTGGTCTTTCCTTTTGGCATTTTTCTTTATTTCCTTGGTTTGAGTGGTGTTCCAAAGCTTCCTCTGGGTGTGTGGTGAATCATCTTTTGCACCCTTAGCTCCTGGAGCAGTCTCAGCTCCCCTGAAGGCACTTGGCTCCCTAAATTGAGAGGCAGAAGCTGGGCCTGGAGAACTGGGGCCAAAAGAACCCCTGAGGCACAATCCCCTGTCCTAGGGGGATGTATATCACAATAAAAATTTTAAAACTATACTATTAACTTGAATAAATGTTTACAAAATAAAAAGTTAATAAGGAAGTAAACCCTTTAATAAAAAATGTAGGGGAAGTTTTTAACATACATTTCACCATAGAAGATACACAGATGTTAAATAAGCACATACAAATGCTTAATCTCATCAATAATTAGGAAAACATAAATTAAAATGACAAGGAATTATTACTGAACATCTATTAGAATGGCTAAAATAGTTAAGGCTGTCTATATCAATTACTGGGAAAAATATGGAAGACTTATGACCCCCGTATGTTACTGGCGTGGATGTAAAATGGTACAAGCACTTTAAAAAACATTTGGTAGATTGAGAGCTGTGTTTTCCCTTAATATATGATCCAAATATTCTACTTTTTACCCAACAGAAATGAAAACACATTTGCATACAAACACTTGAACACAAATGTTCATAGAAGTTTTATTTTTAATAGCTAAAGCCTAGAAACAATTTAAAAGCCTATCATCAAGACTACGGTATAGCATATCCATGTCAAATCCACACCAAACCCATACAGTAGAGTACTAATCAGCAATAGAAAGGAACAAATAGATCTCAAAAGAGTTTTTATAAGACTATCTGCTGGGAGCCAGGGGCAGCCATCATGGGAACTGGGAAGAGAATCAAGAAGCCAAACCACACCTTCCCTTGAGCCTAAGAGTGCACAGGCTGGGAGACAAGAAAAGTAACACCCTCCTACCTCCTCCACCCCTGGTAAGCAATGGCCTGATTTGGAGGAAGTCAGACTGAGATGATACCAACTGGAGTAAAAACAATAACTTAATACTTGTATTGTCTGACTGACTTTGCAGGCCTAAAGCTGGTAATCTAGGCATCTATTTGGAGGATAACAGTATGCATTGTAGTACCTGTGTGTCTTTCTGTGTTATTCTTGAAATTCAATGATTTGTTTTGTTTTATTCCTGTATCTGGTAACCTGAGCAACTCTTTTGAAGGGAACAATATGTAATATAACAATCACTGTTAAATTTCTATCATTTTATTTTGAAAACCTATATAGCTATTGTTTTGTTTTGTTGTTGTTGTCATTTTGTTTTTGTTGTTTTTCTGATTTGTTTGCTTCTTGATTTTCCTGTTTTTTACCTTTTTCTCTTTAAAATAAAAAAGAATGCTTACTATAATACTGTTTATGGAAATTCCTGGAAAAGGCCAAATAATTGATAGCAACAGAAAGCAGATTGATGTTTCCTGGGGTCTGGGGTAGACTGTGGGAATGAAGAGGGTGTGGAAAGATGAGATCACAAAGCGACCCAAAAAACCTTTGAAGGTGGTGGATATGCTCATTATCTGGACTGCAGTGACGATTCCATAGGTACAGAAACATATCATACTTACAAAATGATACATACAGTTTGGTATATACAGGTCAGTATACCAACTATACTTCAATCAATCTACTAACATAAAAATTTTATAAGAAAAGACAAGTAATACATATATACATTATTTGTCTTTTATCATTCGATTTATGAATCAATGCTTTTATTCTGCTTTTCAAGATGACTTTAAATTGGTATGGCTGTTGCTTTGAGACCTTTTAATGCTTCTCTTGAGGGGAACTAAATCCTAGGTACAAATGCCACCAAACAGGACAGATTCTTCACACTGAAGCCATCTGCACTAATTGGTCAAGGATTCCTTTACTCTTGAGTCCTGACAATGGACATGGCCAGGGGTCACTTAGACTTTGGATGCACCCATCATAATCCCAGAGCTGCCACTGGCTGAGGAGGCGAGATGGGTGGGTGATAAGATCCAGGTGCTGCAGGTGTCCAAAGGTAAAAACACCTTTCACTTTCCACAGGTGAGCGCTCAGTAGGAGAAAAGATGCTCTTTGCTCAAGATGAGGTAGTTTGGTTGGACCTGAGATTGCTGAAGAAGCCCATTTATTTATAATACAGGGAGTGGAAAATTAGGCCATTGTATTTCTGCACAGGGGAAGAATTCATAAAAAGTCACACAGAATTATTCTTATATAACTGACAATGACATCGTTGTAAGGTGGAAACAGTGCTTTATTTGTCTTACTTAAAATGATATATAGAGCACTTGTCTGTTTATTCCACAGCAAACAGCTTCTGCAAAAACAGCCGTCAGTCCCTAGGGGTTTCTACTGATAGTTATAAGTTACTTGAGCAAAATCTCTCAAGCAAGTTGCTGCCTTGCAGGTACCCATTATTCTAAATTCAAAGGCCTTTTTCTTGTTGTTTGTTTGTGTTGAATGCCTGCCCCCCCAAATTTTGTTACATGCAATATTACTTTAAAAAGTATAAAATGTGTCAAAACATAGCTACTTTTCAAATCGGTAAGCATATTCACCTAAATCAAAACACACAAAGCCAAAGGGGGAAACACTGGATAAATAGGTTTCATAATCAAATCTGGCTCAGGTTAAAGTGAAGTTAGTTTGATGGATTCAGCTGGGGCCCCAGTAAATAACAGCCTCTGTAATTAAGCTACCTTTGCTTAGCCTCCCTGGGAGCTTAGGGGCAGCTCAAGGTATAAGAGAGACAACCAGGAGGCAAACTTCAGAAATGAGCAGACAACTCACCCACCCTCATGCTAGTCCTCCTCAGCCCTCGGCCCATTTCACCACGAGCTGAGCCAACAAGGCTGCCGCGATCCGCACGCTACCACAGATGTCAATGACATTGACTGCCAGAGCCCATGTGCAGCAATGGGAAAGTAACAAGCCCAAATCAACAAATGCTAAAGCCACTTGTCCCCTTGTCTGTCACAGCACCTGCCTCCTGTCATTGCTGCTGTTCATCTGTACATCTGTATCTGTATTTTTATCCATGAGCAGTTGTGAGGACATGCGCTTGCATACATATTCGTGCCCATGACCCTAAATAAAAAAACTTGTAGCAAAAAGGGCAGCAGTGACTTTGTAACTGGCAATTCTGGGCCCCAGCTTTAACTTAGTCACTTTTTTACTATGTGCCAGACATAGCAGGCACTAGGGAGAGTCATTGCTACCAGGAGCTCCCTAGCTGGCGGGATGAAAAAGCACATAAATAATTTTAATGTAGCGTGCCAAATGCTAAACTAGAAATAAGTAGGGCTGTGTAACCACCAAGGGAGAAGGGATTCAGACTTAACCTGCTGGAGGAGAAAACTGAACTAAATTTTTGAGGATGATGAAGGTACTTAATGGACATAAGGCTCACATATTCCTTCTCCATAAAATATACATCCATAGGATGCAAGTCTATAGTTTTGATAGGGGAAATAAATCATAATATAAGTCCTTACTAAGCAATTATTCTCTGTCTTGATGGCCTCTCTCTCTGTCTCTCTGTCTCTCTCCCCCCCCACCTCTCTTTTTGTTACTGGGGAATCGAACTTGGGACCTTGTGCTTGCCAGGCATGTGCTGTGCCACTGAGCTAGACCTATGGTTCATTCTCTCCTTTTCTTATCCATGAAATAAGAAGAATAAATAAAAATTATTTTTTCCAAAAGTATAAAATCATAACCAAATGAGGCTGAGCAGGAGAGAGTAGCAGTTGAAATAAGGATTCCTCGTTTCTCTTTATTATGGCAAATTAATTCTTAACATGGAAATAGAAAAACAGCATTCCTGCTCTTTCATTCTAAACTGCCTCTAATTTTCCTCCTTCTTTTCTTCCATCATCATGCTTATACCACCAGGAAACATATTTCTTCCCTTTTGATAGATGATCCAATCTTCTCCATCACTTGGTGCATATATATTACAACAGGCTGTCCCTAGTGTGACAGAAAAAGAGCTGCTCACATACCCCGTCAGGGAAACCATCATCACCCAGCATCAAGGACTGTGACTAGCTGACAGCCTTCAGCTGTAGGCCACTTCAAGCCTTGGGTTTGGAGTGGAGTCACTACCTACCCAGGGTGGTCTCCAGCCAGTGGTGTCCTGGCTCCCACCAGTTGATGGGAGAGCTGAGAAGTGCATATTTCTTCTCAATTCTGCATTTATATTATCTCCATGGCTTCAAATCAATCACGGTGCAAGGATTTAAACTGCAAAAATCGGCAGATGCTACAAACCAGCACTTCCTCCTTGGAAAGCCATTGTTAAACACTTGCCAGTGACTAGGGGAACCAGAGGTACAAGGACATTTCTATTTCTGACTAGATATGGAACTCTTCTTACCAGCAATCTTTGCTCTGGTGCTCCAGTTGAGCTTGCAGACTGTCCAGGCTACATTTCGCACTGATGAATCCCCAGGCCCATATGGCTTCCTCCCAGTTTCCTTTCACAGGTATTATTCCTCAGTAAACTTCTGTATCCCCAACACTGCATTAGAATCTACCTCCTGGAAAACTTAATCTGGGAACTGTCCTGAAAAGCAAGATGTTGCAATGGGGTTTCGAGTCTGGTTGCTCATCTCACGGCTGATAGTAATAAGCTACCCTTGGTAAGAGGATGCACAGACACCAAGATCAGTGTGCTAGCTACACAGAATGGGCCAGAGAGGATTATGGGATTGGTTCATAGAGTGAAGCCTCCATAGAGACAAAACAGATGACCAGCTGGCAAGATGTAAGGATCAATATCCACATATGTGTATTCATGTGTCTGTGCATATACATACTCCTATAACTGCACACATGTCGAAGAAGCAAGAATAAATGATCAAAAATATAAGGCTGTATGACAGCTAAGCACAACTATGCTACAGGAGGCCCAGATATCTGACCAAACATCATTTCTGAATATGTCTGGGAGGATGTTTCCAGAAAAGAGTGACATTTCAATTGGCTGAGGCAGTAAAATGGGTGGTTCTTCCTAGTATAGATGGGCATCTTTTAATCTGTTAAAGATCTGAATAGAAAAAACAATGCATAGGAATACTGAATTCCTCTCTGAATTCCTCTGAATTCAACAACTTGTTGATCTGAAACATCAATTTTCAGCCCTCAGCATGCCCGATACTTAGGTCATCAAATGCAAACGGGAACATATACCATCAATGCCCTGGCTCTCGGACTTTCAAACCACACCACTGAATTTCCTGACATGCTGCTCCATGAAAGTGTACATAGAGCGAATCCAGTGTGGCCCATGGACGTAGAACTCTGAGATGATCCTTCAGGAAAGGGCTTGCTTGCTTCCCAGTTTGCTGAAAGTTGAGGTTAGCTGACAGCCTCAAGATGTTAGTACCTTTAAAATCTGCCTCAGCTTCTAAGCAGGGATTGCATTCTTCCAGCCAACCACTGAGAAAAGCCTTATGGAGAAATCTTTGTCATCTCAACCCAATATGGAACTCTTATTTTGGGCAATCATTGCTTTAAGTTCTGTTCCATTCTGCATGCCTTGTTTTCTTTAATGTGTATGATTTTGCAATTAATCACTGACACTGGAAAGTTTATTTTAGCATTTTCTGTTGGAGAACCCAAACTTGACATGAAAAGGTGAGGCCAACAAATCCAACAGGCACTAGGGAACTGTCCTTCTGAAGTCCTGGTGTAATATAGAACTTTCCTGAAAACATTACTCCTTGGGCTGTTGTTCTATAGAAAGGAAGGGCAAAGAACCCCTTCCTGTGCCTGTGGGTTCAGAGTGAAACCAGTATGGTGGTGGGAACCCCAGGTTTTCACACAAATGCCTTACACCAACATTTCTATCCTCTTATTTTCCTTCTTCCCAAATTCTTGGCTCCCCAGACCCTTTAGGATTGTGCTATTACTGTCCAATGACCTCTGTCTCCTCTGGAGAATTTTCCTGCATTTCTTTTCTACTCCTTTACCTCAAGCTCCTATACTGATATAATTGCACATATTCCCTGTAGACTTACTACAAACAATTTCTGATGTATGCACAGCATTTCTAAACATCAAAATTGATTCATATTGATATAAATCTATGCTTCAAAAACCAATCATTAATCATTAACTGAGTCTTGACTATGTCAGCCCTTAGTCATTTCCATGTAAGTAGACCATAGAAACAGAAAAATTTGCAGGACTCCATTTTTGCTTCTTTGCTTTGTTATTCTTTGACTTTCTTTTGACCCTTTGTGTGGGTATTTTAATGTTTCCTGTTATTAAATTTAGGCTGTTGTTTAAAGCAGGTAGTACTGCTTTATGGAAAAAGTCTTACTACTGAAATTAATACATAGTTAAGGATGTTTTAGGAATACAATCACAAATCTGACCCATTTTATTGTTCTTTTCACCTCAACATTGCTTTTAACCCTCTCCCCCATTTATGGCTTGTCCTCTTTTTCTTTTTGAAAAATCTAAATTAGTTTAGAGAAAAAATTTCCTTCTGCGAATTACAATAGTAATTGTGATGTTTTCTTGTTTTTTTCTTCTAAAGAATTAAGCCCCCATAGTTAGATGAAACTCTAATTTTAATAGGGGAAAAGGGAAAAATTTTAACTCTAAGTGAAGCCTTCCAAATAGATGATGAAACTTTTAAGTCATCTACACCCCCACAGCTCAGGGTTTATGTTCACCTGACTGAGCATCTCAAATGTATTACTTTGATAATCTAGACAATTCTTGTCCAGGAAACTAATGTTGCAAATAATTTTATTCTTTATTTCTCCTGTTATTTTTTCCAAGCAATAGACTGCTTGCATACTCAGCCCTTAAAAGGGTAAGTACCTGCATAACTTTCCCATTGTTGCATACAAACTTGACACCCACAATTTAAAGGAAGAGAGACTTAATATGGATCACATTTTAATGGATCACCTGGCTCCCAGGCAGATAGGTCATAGCAGAAAGGTCTGGAGCAAAGCAAAACTGCTTTGTTCAAGGCATACCGGTAAAAGAGTAAGAAACTATGTAAGAGAGGAAAGAGTAAGGGACAGGACCAGGATCACCAAGGCCACTCCTCCATGACTCACCCAGAAACAAACTCTACTAAATCCCCTGGATGGATCCCCAAACCAACAAATTTGATACACTGCCCTAGCCACCATGATACCCATTCTCAGGATTCATCAAACAAGTATTTACTCAGTACTGCCTTAAAAATTTTTGCCATCTGGTATCCACCCATCCTAAATGATATGTCACCAAACTCATCCAAGCTTGGGTCACCCTCTCAAGCTAAGCACCTCCCTTATGTACCCCTTAAAGTTCAGAAATGTCTCATTTTTGCTTTTCCTGATCAGAGATGTTACCAAGACTTAACCTTGCTTTGTCACAGGTTATTTTGGTGCTTTTTCAGGAAATCAGCAGTCAACACTGGGAAGCATTTAATGGCTATCTAGCACTGCCTTACATTTTGTGAGGATCCATGATAAATAGTGCTGCAAAGGTGCTCTAAATCTAGTAGGTAAATAATCTCTGTGACCAGAATGGAAAGGATTGTTTGTGGACCAAAGTAATACTGTACATAAAAATATATATTTTGAAGGTGAATTCAGTAAATGTTATAATAAATACATAAGCAACCTATCCTGATGGAGCTTGGAGAAGGGTCTGTATTATGGTTTGTGTCTAGCTGTCCCCCCAAAGCCAATGCTGGGATTATGGGTGTGAGTTCTACAATCAACCCTAGGTGGGTAGGCTACAAAAAATATAAGGAACAGAAACAATCTTCTCTCACATTCCTCCCTTTTTGGTCATGTTACTTTCCCATTTTCCACTACCATGAACAGTTGCCCTTTTGCCTCACTACTCTGCCTTAGAGCCAGCTGATTATAGACTGAAACCCCCACAAACTGTGAGCTAAATAAACCTTCCCTTCCTTATTTTTCATGTCAAATGTTTTGTTGCAGCTATGAGAGAAAAGTAACCGAGACAGAATTTGGTACCAGGAGTGGGGTTGTTGCTGTGAAAATACCTGACCATGTGGTTCAAGAGTCTTTGGGAATGGCTTGTGAGAAGTTTGGAAATGTTCAAGTATATCTCCTGAAAGAGTAGTGCTGGAACACTTTAGGCTATTCTATATGGGATATTCTGGTCACGTCTCAGCAGGCCAGAAAACTGATAAACATCCTGCCAGTAAAGACCAGTTTTGGAAGGGTTTTTCTGGGAATAAGGAACGCATTGATTTGCTGGACTCCAGATGATGTATGCTATGGATTGGCAAAAGTTTGTCTGCATTTTACTTGTGTCCAGAGATTTTGTCTTGAATCTAAGATTAAGGGAGGGAGACTAATTAATCTGGCAGAAGAAATTTCAAGGCAGTTAAATATTGAGGCAGTGGGATGGCTATTGTTGGGGGATTTTAGCCAGATCTATGTTGTGAATCAAGAGCCAAGAGCCCAGCAGTGGTTTAAAATGCTGTGAGTATGGCCAGAAAGGGAGCTCCAGAAAAGCTGTGGACTGCAAAGATAGAGATGAGGCAATCTCAATTTTTGAGAAGGAGCAGCAAAATATAAAAGATTACCTGAGGGCATCAACAGAAGCAGCAAGTCTCCATCCTTTGCAGCCTCAAAACTGCAGAAGTGAGACTTTACTTTGAGAAGAAAACTGCAGAGCACCATGTTCCAGAATGGTGGCAGCCACATTATATTCTAGAATGGCAGCCACACTGGTTTCCAGAATGGTGGCAACTGAACCAGGTTTCATAATGGCTGTAGCATAGAAAATTTGTTCCTTAGAATCAAGTTCAGAGTGTTCAGTGATTCCAAGTACCACCCCATGCTCATCACTTTATGCATAAGGCATTTTATTCCATCTCTAAGAGTTACCAAAGTTTTAACAATTTCAGCAATGCTGAAAAGTTCAAGTTCCAAGTCTCCTCTGAGATCTGAGGCAAACTCTTATCTTTGAGTCCCTGTACAAATGAAAAGGAAGTTAAATGCTTCCAACATTCAAGGTAGACTTTCCATTCCAAAAGTCACACACAGGAGGATACAAAGCATTGGGACCAAAGAACGTCCAAAATTCAGCAGGACAAACATTGAGTCTTGCAATTCCATATGGAACATCTAAAGCAATCTGTGGAAAGTTGTGGCTTGTGTGCCTCCATCCCTGTGGCACTTTGAGTGACTGTACCTCCTAGGACTTTTCTCTTGGGCCTACTCTGTTCCCTCTTTGCAGGTTTCCGCAGAGGATCTACATTCATGTCTTCTCCAAACTTCTGGGGTCTCCACTGCACTTTTGGACTCACACTCAATCTTCACACACTGCCTTTTCAGGGGCAAACTGTTTGGCCTTGCAGGCCTTCTGAAACCTAGGTGGAAGTCTTCTTAACTTCGTAACTATCGCATTCTGTATGCACCTAAAACTAGTACCATGTGGATTATGCTAATGTCTGCTTTCAGCTGGAGCAGTAGCCCAGTTTTCTTCTTTTGGTTGTAGGAGTTGAGCACCTGGATCACTGAGCAACTCTGAACATGATTCTGAATAAACTCTGACCAGTATGCTGATGAAAACCCAAACAAGCTGATGGGGACCTGTGGCATACCACAAGATTGACACAGAAATATATGTCTTAAAAGTTTTCACCAAAGTGTCTCCAGAAGCTTTTTCTTTACTGAGGAGCTTTCTCACATTTGTACTTCCTTCTCTTTCCAGTTCTGATCCATAACATTACCATTTACTCAGTGTGCTAATCAACGTTCATGTTCTGTAACAAATATCTGAGGTGATTGGCTTATAAACAGAAAATTTATTTTGACTCACAATTTTTGAAGTTGCAACCTATAAAAAGATAGATTCATTTTTGTCAGACTTCCAGTAGGGGTAACAGAGAGCAGTGTGGCAGAAGCCTTTGGTAGAGTTAAGCTTCTCACAATCCCATAAAGGCATGCCCTCAGTAACATAAAGACATCTCACTAGTTCTGACCAGTTAAAGTTTCTCCTACCTTCCAGTAGGACCACACTGAGAACCAAACCTTCAACACAAGGGCTTTAAGGATCTTCTAGATCCAAACTGTAGCTGTCACCTTTTTCTTGTATCTGTGTTATGGTTTATATCTAGATGTCCCCCCAAAGCCTCATGCAGTCATGGGGGTAGGTTTCTAGAGTTTATAATTAATTCATGATCCAAAACTGGGATTATGGGTGTGAGTGCTGCATACACCCTGGCTGGATAGCATATGTACAATATAAGGAGCAGAAAAAGTCTTCTCTTGTACTCCTTCCTTTTTGCTTTTGTGGTTTTAGTTGTCTTCTTCCTCCATAAACAGTTGCTCCTCTGCCATGCCATCCTGCCATGGAGCCAGCTGAGTATGGACTGAAACCTCCATGAACTGTGAATTAATAATCCTTTCCTTCCTTTATTTTGGATGTCAGGTGTTTTTTCTCCTCAATGAGAGAAAAGTAACCAATACAATCTACTAACACTTTGTAGGAGGTGCCAATGGAATTTAGAGTGTTGTAAAAGAGAGCTGAGACATGATGGAGCGTTATACTTTGTGGTGAATTTTGTCTAATTCTCAAATAGATACCTTCTGGAGATGACTGAGAGAAACAATATGAAAAAACACAAATTTAAAGAGGTATCTCTAATTCTGAATACTATGGTAATGAGTCCTTTGCTTCCATCAATGAAGAAAAATTCATATGTATATGTGTAGATATAGATATATGTGTACCAAGGATGCAGAACCTGCTTATTTGCTCTGCTACTCATTCTACTACCTCTAGACCTTACCCCTGGCCATCTGGTGAATGCTAAATTATGAGACAGGGCACCATGTTCCATAATCACTCACCCATGCTTCCTGAAACCTTCTCCAACACTAGATAAATACATCATAGCACTTGTTTAAACAAAGTGTACTAAAGCTGAACTCTCACGGTCCTCTATTAGAGTTTTTTCACGGGTTTGGTTGGTAAGGTGAATGGGGAAACTGGTATTGTACCCAATGCATTTTGGTAGGTAAGAAGTACATTTAACACCAAAGTGAGATTTTTTTTCCTGCTCTAGCAATTATATCAATGTTCTTCTGGGAAAGTATAGGTTGTGTTTGTGCAGTTGACAATTGCTATTGAAGGTGCAATGTGGCGTACCATTGATTGTCTAAAGATAGTCCCACTTGGAGAATATATTGTGATATATTTTACAAGCTAAAGGAAAGCTATTGCCATTAGAAATAAATATTCTGGCCACATTTTAATTACACCTCTAAAATTTTAAAAACTCATTAGTGTGTGCACTGCAACTGCACTTCTAAATTGTCCACAAGGAAAATACCAACTTGACTTCCATGTGTTCTTAAAGTTGAAACGTCTTGCAGTGATCCAGCTCAACTCTTTTAAGAACCAGTCCAAGTATGTGGAGAAATAGCAGCGGGTAACAATGGTCTCATTCTGTTCTTGTCAAGACAACAAGGTCCAGAGTTCCATTAAATGACCAAAAGTTGATCAGGAGCATAGTAATTGTATCAGGGCAACACAGGAGCAACCTTGTATCTCATTAGCACTGTTTATCTCATATTGCGTTTGCGTTCATTTTCACTAATATGATACCAAAATGTAATGATGTGTAAGTGTTTTTTAATGTCATGTAAGTGAAAACAGGTGGGTAATTTACCATGCACTCCATACAGATTGGAGCTGGCATTTCACAAATAAAATACTGAATTTTTCTGTGTGTGTGTGTGTGTGTGTGTGTATGTGTGACTTTTTTTTTTAAAAACCTGGGTCAGATTTCAACAACCTTGGTTTTTACAATCACTTAGTCAAGTTCATGTAAGACGCCATACCACAGGTCTGTGGACACAAAGCAAAAATCAAGAGGGTGATTTACTGGGGCATATGCTTCAACGAACAACAAGCATGTTATATAGTTAACCTCCATTCAGAAAAGAAGCAAAGTGGGAGAGAGTGGTCTAAACAAGGTATCATGGGTATTAAAAGAAGTCTGTATTCAGAGTACAAGCCCCTGATTAGAGCATTTGCCCTGCCTAGTTGCCTGGCTGCTGAGCTAATGAGCAGCCCTTGAGGCATAAGCCAAGAGTGTTACTTTATAAGAGTCACAGTGCACATTGGGTGGTATTGATTACTCCCTGCTCTTTCCAGGAAGTTAGAATGGTTTAGGCTATTTCTACAGCTTTCCATAAGAGACTCACATTACTACTTTCTCACTGCCACCATTACCACCATCAAGAGATCAAAAATCTAGATTAATTTCATCTTTATCAATATTACTTAAGCTAATAAATTCAGAGAAGCCAGATGTTTCAGTACCTTTTTCTCGGATGGGTGTAATTGTTATAATCAATTTAATAAAACCAAAGGGAGTGAAGAGCTAATTTTGTAAGTTAAAGTGAGATTCTTCTTTCTACCCCAAACGTTTTTGGACATTTTATTGTCCAGCGTTTTTATTTTTCCATTTTAACATGCAAATAGAAGAGCAGTGTTCCCCACCAGCACATTTCTGCAGTCTTGTTCTGTGTCTCCCGTTGCCTGTCAGCCTGCGAGTCTGCATTCCAGAATCCCCTGTGGGAGAAAGCAATCGTGTCCAGACGCAGCCATGGGAATGGAATTTCCCATACCTTGAGAGTAACCTCCAATTTGACCTTAAAATTAAAAACTTGTTTGTGAACTCCTGAGAGAGAAAAAAGTATATCACAGTAGCTGCTGTTTAAAAATATAATTGGCAGGCACAATATAGAAACAACACATGAGTCAGTCGTGGGCTCCCTTAGATCCCAGCAACTCACAGCCCAGATTTCCTGTGTTTTGCTGCTCATGAATGGATGAAACACCAGTGTAAACATCCAGGAGGGAAAAGAACTATTACTTTCTAATCCCAGTTTGTGCTGGTAACTTTTCCCAAGTGTTTGTTTAAGGCCTGGCATCTCCCACTCATTCAGTCACAGTCTGAGAATTTGTCATGAGGCTTGTTTGTGCTACAGAGCACAGGCTGGGGCTTTGGCACTCACAAGAGAAAGGTTTGGGTCTTAACTCTGTGATTTGCCAACTGCATGACCTCAGTTTCCTGGTCTGTGAAATGGTGATAAACAATGGTGCATACCTGAGCCATTTGTTTTGAGAATAAAAGGGTACATACCAGTAGCTGTATTTCATTAATATTTTGTGTCATCACATTTTATTCTTAGAGAAATTGCTAAATGGCTGTTTGTTGTGCTCAACACAGCTTTGAGATGACTATATCCATTTCTGCCCTAAGAGAAAATGATAGTGTAGGATGCTAATGTCATCAACAGTATATCACAGTTTACAAAGAATTACATTATATTATTTAGTCCTTGTACCAATCCTGTTATTAACGTCCGAATGTTATCTGTACTTATATTGTCCAGATGACATATTATATAGGGGGAAGGTAAGATCTAAATATTGTAACTTATATATTCAAAATCAGATATTGTCTATGTAATGAGAACATGGATTTGAGGAAATCCTAAGAAGGAATTATTTTCCATTTTAACACAGCATATGGATGAAGTAACTTTCTTTTCTGGGAATTCAAAATTGATTTTCTATCATTGATAATCAAACAAAATACCATATCATGTAGGATGTATTGGCAATGTAGACATTGCCACGACAAACAAAAAAACTATAATTTAGAGTCAAAGTTTTTTTTCTGAAATTATCATAAACTGCAAGGATTTTACAGATGGTATGCTAGATATCAAAGAGATATTTACATGCTCATGTTTATTACTGCACAATTTTCAATACCCAATAAATGAAACCAACCTTGATGCCTACCAAAAAATGAGTGGATAAAGAAATGTGATATATACACATTGGACTATTATTCAGCTATTAAGAAGAATGAAAGCCCACTATATTTGCAGCAAAATGGATAGAACTGAAGAATGTTACCTTAAGCGAAATAATCCAGACAAGGAAAGACAATGCATATCTTCTGCCATGTATGGGTGCTAAAAATCAACCTGAAGGTAAAATTGTGATTATTAGAAGATGGAAAGGACACTGGAGAAGAGAGAGGAGGCAGGGTGGATATTTGTGCCAAAACACAGACAAAAGAGAAAAGTAATAAGATCTCGAGTTCTATAGCCAGGTGATAGTGATCACAGTTCACAATAACGTGTGCTGTGTTTTATCAACAACTAGAAGAAAGAGATGCAGTCTTCAAACATAAAGTAATAATGAGATGACTCATCAGGGTGACTAATTACCCTGATTTATTCAACACATTTTACATATGCATATATGTATATATATTGAAATCTCATACTGTAACCTATAAATATGTACATTTATTACATGTTAATTAAAAAAGTAAATGTTTGTGCAGATGGCAAGACTAACAATCCTGATGTGATCTCATATTGAACACATGTTTTTCACTATCACATGTGACATATAAACATGAAAATTAAATAACTGTAAAAAGATAGTATTAGAGAAATTGGGTTCATTTGTTGTTTTTGCGTTCTTATATGTGTATGCTCTTGTCTGGTTTTTTTTCATTGTTTTTGCTTTTTTGTCTCAAGACAGACTTGGCTTTCCCTAAGCTGATATATCACTGCATAGTAAAAGGCTAAGATGTCTTGGATTGTCTTAAGTATGGAAAACATTGTTTTTAGTATCAAAGTGATGGACAGATGAGTTTTTGAGAGCTTGAAAGAAACATTCTGTATATATTCCATGCTGCATAATAACTGCTTTAACCTGCTGGAATAGAGCTGAAATTCCCTAATATCCTAGTTAATTGAGGACCAGCTCTGTGTCCAGCACTCTGTGAGAAACTAGGAAGCATATTTTCTTCTTTAAGTGGCACAACATGGTTTCTGCTGCAAGGTGCTAAAAATCTGATATTAAATGTCTTCCAGACACAGGTCAAGAACAATATGAGACAAAATGAAATGTTCTATTGCATTTTGGGTTTTTTTTCCCATTTTATTTTAAAGAGAATAAGACAAAAGAGGGCAGTACAGAGCAGATCGGAACCGGACAACATAGGCAACACAATACTTAACATTAAGACAACCAGACATTAACAATAGCTATCACAATATTTCTTTCTCTGCTATAGTTGAGCATAGTTTCAAATACAATAATATCAAACATAACCAAAAAGTATAAAACCATTCAAAGAGTGAAAGAATTGAGACCATACTCATAAGCGAAATAAGCCAAACTCATATGTATAAATACAGTATAATCTCCCTAGTATGAGAGTTGAAAGGTATATATAAGATTTTACGGTAATCATGAGTCCCCCATCTCATAGCTTTGAAGCCTTTCAATGTTTTCATTCACCAGTTGGAATGGTTTTATACTGTTTTGTTTGACTTTATTATACGTGATGCTATGAACAGCTGTTTTGAAGAGAACAAAACATTATGACAGCTATTGCTGATTTAATACTGTCCCTCTTAGAAGTCCTACCAAGCTTCTATTTTTCTATTTCCATTGGTTCTATCTATCACATTGTGTCTTATTGGGATTTGAATATGTGTGAAAGTATAAACAAAATTTTTTATTGAAAATGAGATATTATAGTACCCATTGATCATTCTCTGTTATTTGGTTCTATTGCATTCTGTAAGTATCAAATACTACAGGAGCTGAGGGAGATGGCAGTTGGTGTCAGTAGCCAGGAAAGAGGAAGGAAGCCACCCTCCCCTGCATTAACCTACTCCCTTCATACTCAGTCAAGAAAAAGGCTCCTAGTTTTATAAGGGGACCCTCAGGAAAACCCCTCAGAGGGGCTTCTTTGTCTGTGAAACACAGACATGGTGAAGTAAGTTCATTTAAGAATCCAAGCAACCAAATTGATCAATCTCATGGTTCTATTAGCTGAGCTCAGCAACCACTCATGTAAACCCCTGTTTCAGAGTCAAACTGAGTGGCCCCAAACTGGAGGGTTACAGGGCATTTAAAGCAGAAAACCGCAGAGCAAGACATCCTCTTGGAAACAATTTATCTAGAATCTTACATTAATTTTGGTTGACACTTGTATCTTGCTTCCTTGTTGAGCAGGTTAATTTTTTCTCTTGTGGGTGCAGTTCATTCTGCTTTTCTCATGGGACTTGTACCTGAGTAATTTTTCACTCTTCTGGGTCAAATACAGGGCACAAGATGGCAGCAGTTATGTCAACCTACAACAATGGAACAAATCTTTCTCCATACAGGAATAGCTAGGTGACCCATTGTTCTTTAGTGCAAGTGTTCAAGCCAGCCGCCTTCCTCTGGAAGCTACTCTTCCATACCAAGGGAAAACAGCAACATCAAAAAAATCTTTTTCCCCTTTTCTTTCTTTCTTTCTTTCTTTCTTTCTTTCTTTCTTTCTTTCTTTCTTTCCTTTCTTTTTCATCTCTCACTCCTTTCTTTTCCTCCTTCTTTTCCTTTTATTCTCCTTCCTCCTCTTCTTCTCCTTACTTTTTCCTTTTCAAGGATTCCTGCTGATGAGGTCCTAGAAGTTCTGCTTCTTCTCTGTCCTCAAGAGAAATCTTTTTTGACTTAAACCAGTTGGTTGGCAACAAAACCATCTCTGAGGCATTCTGCTAAAGGAGCTCAGACGCGAGAGGACACTGTGGGCTTGGGCAGTGAGGGAAGAGCTCATGTCAGAGGGTGACGACGCTGGTGTCCCAGTGGAAACTCCTATCATGCTAGCTTTTCATTTAATCGTATGCGTGTTTATTACCACCCTTATGTTATAATGACAATATATGTCCATTGCATACCCAGGAAAATACAAAGAGAAAAACATATGTTCCAAGTATTAAGTATTGTTCATATTTTGTTTTAAATATATTTAGTCAGATGTATCACTTTTTATAAAATCGGGGTTATGATATACAAGCTACTTTACCTCTTTATCACTGAATTTTGCTTGAAAAAATAATAAATTATTGTAAAACATTTCATTATATTTCTTAGTTTTTCTTTTGTTGAACATGAAGACATTTCTAATTATTTAGTACTGGAAGGTATCCTAAAATAAGCATACTTGTGACTTTACATAATTACTTGAGTATATTTGTGATTATTTCTTTCACAGAATAACATGTTACAGTAGAATAACATATTAGAAGAAAATGTGTTTCTCAAAAGGTCTAAGGTAGACTTTGAGGCATTTCTAAATACAAAGGCAATAAGGTTTAGGTTTATGAAGATGGAAAAGGAGACTACTTATTTCTGCTTTTGCCTACACTTAACATGCTTTATTGTCCAACTCCAAATCTGATAAGTGGGTAGAAGATTTGGCCAGTATTTCATTTGTTATGTGGCAGAGGGGAAATGTGGATATTTTTTGTCAGCAAATTCCAAGGTACCAACAAATATGGAAACCAGGTAAACAAACAGGCCTATGAAAAACTAAAACATTCATGATGCCCTATCCTCAGAGGTCTCCCTTGGCTTTGGCTTTTCCTTTGGCCCCCTCCAATGTAACCAGCATGCTCAACTCCACGCCATATGCAGAATCAGGTTTCAAAGGAATGGAAGTAGAAATAGATGATCAACTATGCCTTTTAAAAACCCCTCAGTCTTACCATTTTATTTAGGTAAGAAAATTTTTAAAGGATGAATGCTATTTAAGCCTATTAAGAAGCTTATTTGTTCTAACATAACACACAAAAACACATTGGTGACTTATCAAGCTGACAGTGCACTTAGTAATGAGTGAGGATTAATGTCCTTGCAGAAATGTGATTCATGAATAAAAACTGGTACAAATTAAACCGTAGGCTTACACAGTCATTTGTAATCTTTAAAAAGAAGAGTGAGCTGTGTTGAGAATTATTTTTGCATGGGACTGAGGTGAGAGGAGGTACTGGGAGCCAGTCTCATCCCCTTTAAAGTCTCTTGGCCCATTGAGCCAGGTGCTCTCTGTTCTGCCTCTGGATATTAAACCAGAGCCACACAACCATCCAGAGGGCAGCAGGAGATTCCTCCAGACTGTGCCTAGGCTTCCTCTGTTTTTTTCCAGCCCTACTGTCACCAAATTCCAAACTCTTAGTAGTTATCATGAGTTGAAACAGAGCCTCCAAAAAGATGCTAAAGTCTTAACCCTTAGAACTGTTAAATATGGGATATGGAAATAGTCTTTGGAGATGATCAAGTTCTTGTAGATGGTCCTATCTAATACAACTAGAGATTGTGAGTCCTTCTTTCTAGAAGGGGGCATAGACCCACATACTCACAGGGAGAAGACTCTGGACACACAGGCAGAGGTAAATCTACAAATTGAGGAACACCAAGAATTGTTAGAAACCCAGCCAGACCTAGAAGAGACATGGAATAAATTCTCCCTCATGATTCTCAGAAAGAACCAACACTTCACACACTTTGATTTGAAACTTCTCCCATCTGGAGCAGTGAAACGATAAATTTCTGTTGTTTAAGGCACTTAGTGTGCTGCTCTTGTTATGACAGCCCTTGCAAACTAACACTAATTGGTCCATTAAACTTCATCTCTCTGAGGTTTTATCTGCATCACCCCTGAGAGACTCTGCTAGAATCTACAACTTCTGTGCCCCTGTCTTGGCTCCCAGGTGATGCTCATGGCCTTGTCATTTGTCTCTTATACTTTGGTCCAACCATATTTGCCTTCTTGTGCTTCTCTACCCGAAATGTTGTTTATGTGCAAGAGGAAAAAAAAGGAGTCTGTGCCCAGGGATGCAGGGCAAAAATATTACCAGAGGAGCTGAGGTTACCCTGAAGTCAGCTATGGAGCCCTTGCAGGCTTCCTACGGGACAGGGGGTAAGAGTTGATCCTGCTACTAGAAGCTTCCAGAAGGCAGTTGCTCCTTTGTGTCCTTCAGGAAAGATACTTCCAGCTTAGTCTTCTGGTCAAGAACATGGATGTTATAGTTCAGACCCCAAACTTGGCTTTCCGCCAAGGCCTAAGAAACCTGTCCCTTCTCTAGACAATATGACTATGATGCAGCCTCAGGTCAGTTCTCTGAAGGACAATGGAGTGCTTCTTATCAACAGTGAGTGATGACACAGACTCTGCATGGTGTGGTGATTGAACAGATTTTCCTTATCCTACTTGAAGATACTGAAAATCACTTCTCTTCCCAGGCATTTCTCTGGTGAGTCCTCAAAAATCTTACATTCTTTCTTTTTTTTCAATATGATTTTATTCTAAGTTGAGACTTTGCTTAATCAGATATGTGTTTTACATTGGTCTCTTCTGCTTCCTTCGTTCCTCCTTCCCACCCTCCTTCCTTTTCTTCTTTCTATCACTGTAATAAGTGTTTAATGACCCATTTATTATGTTCCAGGCATAGTTCTAAATGTTGGAGACACTGTGGTGAATAAGACAGAAAAAAAATGTGTCTTGTGTCTTGTGGAGTTTGCATTCTCAAGGAGAGTAGGAGACATTAGGCAAATTTACAAAATAGCATTTAAGATTTGAAGGTGGTAAATTTTTTCTTTAGAGAAGCAAAATGTAAATATTTTAGGCATCGTGGGTCTCTGCCATAATTCAACTCTGACACTGTGGTGCCAAATCAACCATAGACAACACAAACATGTGAAGCCATGTACGAGTAAAACTGCTCCTATGACAAAGGCAGGTCAGGTAGGTCTGTGGGCCATAGTGTGACACCTCTGATTTAGAAAGTGATAAGTTTCATGAAGAAAATAAAACATAGTGAATTGTAACTAAGAGGATGTATAGCTCAAGTAAAAAGGATGGTTAATGAAATCTCCATGGAACAGATTTTACACTGGATGCTGAAAAATAAGGATGAAGCCATGGCTCAGAGTATTACAGGAGAAGGGATCAGCTGGCATAAAAAATCTTAAGAGAAGAACATGTTTGGAATGTTCCAGAAGAGAAAAGAAGACAAGTGGAGCTGGAAGCTACTGGGGAGAGTGATTGGAGAAACAGTTAGAGGTAAGCCTTTTGCATTTTATTCTGCACTTAATAGGCAGCATTAGAGTTTTAAACAAAAATGTGACATAATTTGATTTGTGCTTTTAAATGCTCACCCTGATTGCTATGCAAAGGAGAAATGATAAGGGATAAAAAGGGACCATGGAGACCTGTTAGGGACCAGTAGAGTAGTCCCAAAGGGAGATCCAGGTTTTACTATTAGTCTAAAATGAAAAGCTGGTGGAACTTTCTCACGGCCTGCATTGTTCATTTGGAAGGGGTTGTAAACAATAGAAACCAATTGTGAATAACTTTAGTAGAAGGGGACTTCAGGTTGTTAGGCTTTAAACAAATTCCTCCAAGAGCTCATGTGTTGAAGACTTGGTCCCTACTGCAGTAATGTTAGAGATATGGCCTTTATGTGGTGATTGGCTGATGAGAGGTCTAACCATTCATCATTGATGGATTCATAGCTTCACTGGCTATTGAGGAGTGTAGAAACGTTGAGGGGTGAGGCCTAGTAGGAGGAAGTAGATCTGTGTGTGTGTGTGCCTTTGGAAGGTGTATTTTGTTCCTGCCCCCTTTTTCTTTTTTTTTCTCTGCTCTCTGACTGCCATGAGGTGAGCTACTTTTTTTCGACCACACCCTTCTAGATTTTTCTGTCTTCCTAGGGGTCTAAAGTAATGGAATCATCCAACTATGAACTGAAACCTTTCGAATCATGACCAAAATAAATCTTTCCTGTTGTAAATTAATACCCTCAGGCATTTTGTCACAGCAACAGGAAGCTGACTAAACTGGGGGAAAGGAATAGGAATAGCTGTCTAGAAATTCAGCCCAGGAAAAGGCCAGGGACTCTAGAAGTAGCATAATCAATGGGTTTGAAAAGATCCATAAATAAAAATCCTTGTATCACTTGGCTTAAGATTGCTGAGCCCAGTCTGCTGAGTTTTATCCACAAGACTGGTTTGGCAAGAGGACAGTCCAGGACCTGGACTTACAGTCCTAGCAAGAGTACTCCCAAGAAGGGAGGTGTGATCACTCTGAGAAAGAAAATAGATGCTTGCACCCACAAGGGAAATGGACCTGAGGTGCCCCATGTATAGCAAAGCCCTTCATGTTGTATTTTGCTTTTTGCCAGCTTCTACTAAGGGAAACCTCCTTTCTTCCTTCAATTGTTCTCTCACCATTAAGTTTAGAAAGAAGGCATTAAAAAAAAAAAAGAAAGAAGGCATTTGCTGGACTAGAAAAGCACGTCCTGTTTATCACTCCCACACTATATCCCACCTAAGGCCGATTTCCCTGAAAGGTGGCTTCTGTCCCCATAATCCTGTCACTTTAAGGTCAAGGCCTTAGCTATAGCTGCCTTCACACACTTGAATCCGTGCTTCATATGGGCCAATGGTTTGCTTTCTGCTTCTTAAATACAGAAAACCTGTTCTTTTGCACTTCTGGGCTTTTTGCACATGCTCCCACTCTCCCTAAAAATCACTCAGAAATCCTCCTGGTGTTTGTTGTATCACTGTGTGCAAAGTGATGTACTAAGCACAGAGGAGCTCTTCTTCCCCAACTTCAGTGTGTAGCATCTTGCCATGATGATCTTCATTCCCCATGTCAGGGCAAGGCCTAAAACCTGCATTTCTCACAAACTCCCAGGTTTTGCTGCTGTGTCTGCTCTTGATGGAAACATCATTACTAAATAATAACCACCATTTGAGTAAGATGTTGAATTTTAATGTGTTTTTTAAACATTATTTGTCAGATTTAACTTCTAGAACCATTTTATGAGTCAGCATAGTAGAGATCATTATGTCTACTTTAACAAACCTTGGGTCTCTCTCTCTCTCTCTCTCTCTCTCTCTCTCTCTCTCTCTCTCTACTTTACACACAGACATGAACACATACATTTGTATAAACATAATATCTCTAAACCACGTTGAAGTTGCAGACATTATACTTTAATCTTAAATATTCCAAAAAGTATCTCTTGAAAAAAATGCTCTATTTACTATCAATAGCATTGTCATACCTGAGAGATTTAACATTGATGCTAATATCCAAATATAGCACATATTAAAAATTTCTTCACTGACCCTCAAATCCTTTATAGCTGGGATTTTTTTAGGGGGGGGGGACTTCAGAATCTAATCAAGAATCACACGTTGAGCTTGGTCATTACATGCTTTTTTACTGTTTTATCTTTTTCTGTCTTTCATGTTACTGACATTTTTAAAGCTTTCATGAAAGCTGTTCTGTATAGTCTTATAGTTTAGATTTGCCAGATTATTAGCTCAGTTTAAACTTTTTTTTTGACAAAAGTACTATAAAGATGGTATTCTATACTGTTACTCCCTTCTATCAGGTAACTCATGATATCCGTTTGTTTCATAATAAATGATGCCAAATTTTAATGTTTTAATTAAATTGATGTCCACTAGACTTTTTGATTGTGAAGATAATTTCTCTGTTGTGATTAATAAGTAATCTACCAAGTGACACATTGAGATTTTGAGATACTGTTCCATCAGATTTCACATGTTTTAAACATTTTATTTTTGAATAATTATATAAAAATTTTGCATAACAAATGTACAGGGATACACTCTGCACCTTTTACCCCAACACTAAAGGTAGTGTAATGTATAATCATAGTACCATACCAAAACCAGGAACCCAACATTTGCATCATCACAGATCTTATTCAGATTTCTCCGGTTTTATAAGCACTCATTGGTTCAACGTGGAGTGATGCAATTCAGACTTACCATTCCACCTGAAAACCTAAAAACAAACTGCAGAACTATGGCTATAGTTAGAAATAAAAATGGACAAAAGATAATAATAAAGGAATCAGCTTATTACCAAGTAGAAATAGAAAAGGCTAAATGCTTTATTACCCAATAGCAGAGCTTCAAAATATATGAAAATGATGAAGTGAAATTGAGAAATCCATAATTACTTATAAAGATTTCAACACTCTACTTGTGGCAATTAATAAAATTTATTTTCAATAATAAAAATTTATTTTCAAAATAAATACATAGAGATCAGTAAAGATACAGAACTGGAAAACACTGGCAGCCAACTTGTTATACTTACAGAACATTCTTTATTAATAACAATAGAATACAAAATCTTCTCAAATGTGTGTGATATACTTGATACTCTCAATAAATTTTTAAAATATTGAAGATATATAGAGTGTGGTTTTTTATTATAGCAAATTAATTTAGACATCAAATAAAGAAATATATATGGAACTTTCATAAATATTTGAAACTAAGTAACATTTGTAAATAGTACGTTCTTCAAAGAAAAAGTTTGAAATAATTCTTATTTGTTCAAAAATTAAAACTGTCTACTAAAATTTATGGGATATGGTTTACAACATCCCCTGGACAGAATTTATAGCAATAAACACTCAAATTTTTAAAAAATCTCAGCTAAACATAAAGTCAAGAATAAGAATAAAAATTAATCACATATGTAGTATAAGGAAGTCATCAATCAAGAGCAAGAATCAATGGAATAGAAAATAAAGATTACTTATAAAAAACAAAAACAAAAACTATTTCTTTTAGAAGATAACAGAACTGATGAATCTGTGGCCTGATCAGACAAAAGATAATAGTTATTACTATCAAGGAAGAAACAGCCAGAACTGCCTCTGCATGTCCACTGCCATAGAAAGGCTTGTTTCCCTCAGGTAACCAGTGTGGGCAGGGAGAAACACCGTGGCCCATTCCCCTATACTGTGAAGGGGCAGCTAGCATGGAAAACTTCTGGGACCCACAACCAGCTCTTTGGGAGGAACTCGGGAAAAGAGGAGCATAGGAAAATGATAGAAACCTTGAATGAACAATATAGGAAAGAATTACAATGCATGGAACAGATTCAAAGAGATATCCAGGAAATTATAAACTCCATCAAAATCAGGCAAAACCACTTGAAAGAGACTGAAGATAGACATTTAGACCTTGAAGACAGAATGGCAGCTAGAAATTGTGAAAGAAAAGATTTCTTAAAAATAACAAGGAACTAAGAAATAACAATTCAACAGATGCAAGATGACATAAAGAAAAATAATTTAAAACTGATAGATGCCAGCAAAAAGCAGGGCCCAATGCAAATTACCCAAAAGACTGTTTACCAAAGTAATAGCAGAAAACTTCCCAAACATGGGAAAAGTACCTGACATACAGATAAGTGAGGCATATAGAGCCCCAACTAGCCATAACCAAAATAAATCTACACCCCGCCATATAATAATCAAGATCTCAGAAATTCAGCACAAGAATAGAATACTAAAGGCTGTTAGAGAAAAGAAATAGATCATCTATAAAGGAAAACCCATCAGAATCATGGCAGGCTTATCAACACAGAACATCAAGAAGAGCTTGGAGTGAAGTGTTTCAAATCCTGAAAGAAAACAACTTCCAAACCAGATTAATGTACACTGAAAAATGATCTTTCAAAATTGATGGAAAAATGAGATACTTCCCTGGTAAAGAACAATTGAAGGAATTAATGACCAACAAACCAAACCTACAAAGAGCACTGAAGGATATTCTAGAGAGATAAATATGACCATGGTTCCAGGAATAGCAGCAGAGAGGGATCACCAGACGGGACAGGCAATTGAATGAAAGGGAAAAGTGGGGGGGCAACAGCAGGAGGACAGCATGGCACAGACAAGCCAATGCATGCCAACTGTAACCATTAAATATGATATGTTCATACAATGGAAAGCTACTCAGCTATAAAGAAGGATAATCAAGGCTTTTGTAGGTAAACGAATGCAACCTGAGATCATGCTCATGAATGAAATGGTTCAGACTCATATGAGAGAACATTGCGTTTTCTCCTAGTATAAAAACTGAAGGAGTTAGTGGGATCCAACATGTACAATAGATGTTATGAAAGTGAGGGAGAAAACATCTAAAAAAGGAAGGTGGTAACCATTATTAGTTTCCTATTATCTTGTTTTGAATTCCTGTAATGTTTCATAGTTTTGGTTTCAGTCTACCTTGTTCTGTTTGATTTTACTGTGTCTGATGGTATGGACAGCTATTTTGAAGATAACAGGATGTATTATGGTAGCCATTGTTGACTTCTTATTATCTGGTTTTGAAGTCCTGTGATGTTTCCATTGTTTTTTATGATTGGTTTTGTCCTGTTTTGTTTTGTTTGATTTTATTATGACTGATAGTATGGAGTTATTTTGAAGAGAGCAAGAGACATTGTGGTAGCCATTACTGATTTCCTGTTGTCTTGTTTTGAGGTCCTGTGTTCTGTTCTGATTAGCTTTATTCTGTTTTGTTTTGTTTGGTTTTATTCTCTTTGTAATAAAAAGTTATTGCTATCAAAAATGACTATATAATCAGGAAAGAAAAACAATATTCAAGGACTATTATGAATAACTTTATGTTAATACATTCAACAATGCAATGGATAAATTCTTTGAAATATGCAAACTACTTAAACTCACTAAAGAAGAAATAGGTGACATGACTGGTCTTTTATATATGGAAGATATTTAATTCACAGAAGAAACTTTTCTAAAAGAAAATTCCAACAATGAATGAATTATCTCTGCTGTTTAAGAAAATAAAACAAGTAGTACACAAAGTTTAGGAAAGACTGGTGGAAATTGATAACAAATTTTCTTAACATCAAACAAAGAATTTATAGGAAAATAAAACTAGAGATAAATATTCCTCATGGACTAGACACAAATCCTAAATAAAATTTTATCATTTAAATCCATTAATACATTGAAAAATAATGGATTATGACAAAGTGGCTTTTATGCCAGGAATGCAAGATTAGGTTACAATGTGAACACCCATCAGTATAGTTTAACATATTAGCATCCTGAAAATGAAAAATAATATTTCCATCTCTATAGACAATAAAAAAGCATTTAAAAATTCAGCACTGATTTATTAGGGAATGCCTCCAGCAAAGTTGGACTAGAAATAATTTTTTATGTTGAAAATGAAAATAAAATAATATAAAACAAAATAATAAAAAGCAAAACAAAAAACTATAGCTACCATTATATTTCATGGTGAAAACTGAATTCTTTTTCCTGAAATTGAGAAGAAAGCAAGATGTCTATTCACACAATTTCTACTTAACATTTTATTGGCCTTAACTTGAGCAATAATGTACAGAAAAGAAATAAAAGATATACCTACTGGAGAGAAAGAAGTAAGGAAGTAAAAATTGTATCCGAGAGCATTGCTGTGTAGAAAATTCTGAGAAAGCTCTACTTTTAGAGACAATAAGTGAGCCTATTAGAATCTCAGGACACAAAATCAGCATACAACTATATAAAGCATGCATATTACTTGATAATAATAAGAAAAGCTACACCATAGAAACATAAGCAAAAGATTTTATTAGCACACTGATAAAAATGACATCTGTTGTTTAAAAGATGTTTAAAAAGGTGTTTAAAATAACTAATCAACAGATGGAGGAATGTAAGAGAGATTGTACCAAATATTCCTACCAGAATGGTAAAAATGGAGAAGACAGAAAATAGTCAGAGTTGGTTAGGCCTCACAGAAACTGGAGATCTGACAGGGATGGTAGGAATGTAAAATGTCAATGTTACTTTGGAAAACTATTGGTCAGTTTCTGATAAAAACCAAGCCTTTGACTGAGAAATTCTTTTCTCAGGTACTTAGTTACCTGAAAGAAATGAAAATATGCCTGAAGACACACACACAAATGTTCATAACAATTTTATTTATAATGACAGAATGCAGTAACTAGAAGTTACTCAAAAGGCCATCAACTAGAGAATGAATAAATCAATTGTGTTACATACATATAAAGGAGTAAGCCTTATCAATAAAATGGAGGGATGTCATTGTGGTGACAATTACACAACTGCACATATTTGTCAAAACTAATTAAATAATACACTGAAGCATTTTTTGATATGTAGTTTATATCTCAAAAAACCACATATGTAGATGTAGATGTATAGAAAGCTTGTAAACTAATGGGTATAAATTTATTTGGTACTGAGGAATGGAGTCAAAGTTAAAGTGTAGACTTATAAGTCTACAGCCAAGAAAGCACTTGGAACTTTGACTTCTACAGGAATGCTGAGAGAAACACAAGACTTGGAACATGTTTTACGGACAAGTGAACAGGCTTGCATGCTCTGTGATGTGTCTACAGTCACACATTCTAAAAGCTAGAGCCAGAGTGCCATTATTCTATGATGACAATGGGTGTGATTGTGTGTGTCTGCCTGTATAGTCCAACCATCCAAAGGAACTGCAGAGAAGTTACTGATTTCCATCTATTAATGTTGTATCACCATCCACTGACCTTTTATGACCCATGCAATGCTTTTTAAAAAGCTGTAGAGGGGAAGTACTGACCAAATATTTTTCTGTACCTAAATATTTTCATAGACATCTTTACTTATGTAGAAATATACTAGTGAAGAAATAATATCCTTACTCAAACTGTCCTCACAAGAATAATCTATTAGATAGATATAAGTATTGATTGAAGGATAGGGTGTTGGGAGATTGCAGGAGAAATGAAGAATGGATGAAAGAATCCAGGGGTCACACGAATGGTTGAGGATAGGCAACATGGCCAAGAGAACCCAGAATTTCTGTGATCCCTAATCATCTATTATTTGTCATTTGATTGAGTTATATTTATAGCATCAAAAACTTTTTAATTATTAACTTTGGATTTACAGATATTAAGAAATTCATTATGCTAATTATCAAAAAATTAATATGGATAAAAAAATGTTAACTCTCTCTGACCAAAACAATTATCAGAGCTCATGGAAAGTACCTACTTAAAAGCCTTAGCTTAGCAGACAAAAGCACAGCACAGTGATAGATCTCCCGGCTGTGTTCAGGGTGGATTAAAACGCAGGCAAAATGAACACACACTAAGAATTTGACAAATTTTTGTGTAAGTATAATTTTATTCCATATAGGCAACATTTCTTTCTTTTGAAAATGGAATGACTTTAAAAATCTAGCAAAGCAGCTACTAACGAGTACCGAGCTTCTCATATTTCTTTTAAGGAATTAAACCATTTTTCATTCTGATGGGCAAAAAGAAGTAACATGCCCTGAAAACAAGAGCATTTTTGGCTTTTTGGAAGAGCAAGTAAGGTCTCTCCTATTTTGTACAAAGATTCACTCTCTGAGTGCGGCCTTGTCATCGTGGAATATCCATGTGTTTTTATGGCTCTTATAAACCCATGAATTCTAGGGCTGTGACAGAGAGACTAAACTGTCTTTAGTGATGGTGGCATGTAGAGTAATTTGAGATAGCATCTGCCATACTGCACAAAATAGATCATGCTTTGTCATGTTGCATATTAGGATGGAAACCTCTGCATATGTAAATATTAAAGAAGAGTAGGCTTCATAACCCAGCAGAGAAATTGCTGAGAAAAAAATCAACTGAAACACAATCTTAGGATTTGAAGAACGGGTTATCACAATGCAGTGGACCTGCTTTTCTCAGTACGCCAAAGAAAAGAAAAGCTACACCGTAGAGGAAATGGGGAGGGAACCAGCAGGTGACAAGAGGGGGAGCTGGGCTAAGGAATATTGGTCACATAAACTGGCTTTGTAGAAGGTCACTGTGGCACCTTGTTCCTCCTGTCACCCTAATCAGATATATATCATGCTATAGAAGGAGCTGGTAATCAGCTTGTGCAGGACATAGAGAGGTATTTATGAAATGCTAATTGATACAAATATTCCTGGGGGTAATTTTTTAAAAAAAAGTATAACCCAGCTCTGGGGAAGAGGCACCGGGAGGAGGAGGGGCAAAATGGAAGAGTGAGGAGCAGATGGCAGGGGGAAAATTTCAAGATTTTCTACTTCATGCGGTGCTGTCTTGCTCCATTACTTCCTATGATGAGCAAAAGTGTGTTCAGGGCTGTTTTTTCATACAGCAGGTCAATGTTTTCTGTAAAGAGAAACAACAGGAAGAGGGCAATGGTTTTGTGTTGTGAAGGAGGAATGCGGACACCCATTAGAGGGAAAGACACTGAGAATAATATTCTTCAGAATCTCTTCCCTCCCGTAGCTTTTTGTACTTGCCAAACATTATTTCAAGGACAAATGGTTGTCTTTTCATGGCATGCAACTAGAGCAGCATGGTATTTTGTGGAGTGGAGCGATGGAGGAAAAGATTTCATTTCTTTTACTTTTATCAAAAGTTCATTTGTTTCTGTAAACAATCACTTGTTGCTTATAATTTTTATATGGTAAAATTTATATGGTAATATTTGCTCACAAGGGCTCAAAGATGAAGCTACTGATGAAAACCCAGTGAATAGTTACAAGAATGAGCATTTGAGGAAGCAAAACAGAAATTCAATCTCAGCGAAGTTTTGATACCAATGAAATAAATTCTGCTAGTAAACAGAAGGAAGGAGGAAACAGAACTGCTAAAAAGAAAAAAGCCATCGTTTTGCACATTGCTGTCAAGGAATTGTAACAAGGTAAAATGTGGAAGAGCTAAGGGTACTAGTAGGCATCATCTTGAAGAGAAATCAGAGCAACAGGATTAGCATTTGTCTCCATGTCATGGGTTTCCTCCAATCACGCCAAAGTCTCTAGTATCATCTCTTAAGTATTTGAAAGATAAGAGCTGTTCATAATAGAAGGTGCTAAGTATTTGAATAAAGTTGCTTTGGGAGTTTGAAGCATCTGTGTGGGAACCCCTTAAAATCAAGTGGCTTCTTACTTACGTGAAATTGTCAGAAGCCATTGGTGTTTTAAATTTTGCTTGCAAGAGAATCACTTAGCAGGTTCACTGAAACAGGGACTTCTGGTCTCAATATAGGATTTTTGAAATAGTAGGTCTGGAGTTGGTGGGAAGTTTATGTTTCCAGAAAGTTCTGAGTGTGGCTGATGTAGCTGTAAGAACTGGACACTCAAAATCCCTGGTGTTGATGTACCTCTATCTAAGAAGGGTGACAATATATTGAGCTCTAACTATGTGAAGGTTATGTGTACTTTATTAGGTGGATACATCTTCATCTCTGTTGTTTCAAGGGTGAACATGAAGGTGAGAGGCAGAAAACTATTATTCAAACCACTCAGCAAGCAAAGGGCAGCTTGGACATGCAAACAGAAGTTGCTAGAATTTCAGTCCTTTACATTAAATTACTACATTATGCTGATTAGAGGCAGGGATATGAATACTTGGTGAGAAATTGTCTGAAGTTTCAGGCTATAAATCACACTGTTGCAGGGGAAAGTATAAGTGTTAAACTTAAAGAAAAGAAATGAATTTTTGAGGGTTTATAATTTTTCAGCTTCACTTTGATGTGTAAGCTCACATCTCTACTGTCGTGTTAGTTGTGGATGGCACTGTTACTACTCAAAGACCAGTCATCACATTATTCTTCCTTGCAAGCTTCTCTCTGTTCTTGGCACTATAAAAATTAAAAACTCACTGATAAAAGGTCATCTTAGGGTGAGTAAGTTTTCTAAAGGATGGAGGAAATAGCTCATCAGTTTTGGCCCTTGCATTACTCCATTGGTCCCCTGGTCCTACTTACTCTGCTCTCCTGGATTCTTTGTTCTTTTCTCCAATTTCCAAATCATCCCCTTTTAATATGCAGAATTTCTTTCCTTCTCTAAAAATGGACACTACCCAGGTACCCCAGATACTGGACACTGCTTTTATGCCACACTAGGATTATGAAAACCTTTTGCTTTCAATTTTACAAAGAAATTTTCATGCCAGCAGCTTGACAACCTAAACCTCAAATCCATAGCTTTCTTCATATCAGCAGCTTGAGATAAAATGTTCTACATAATTACCAAAAATTTTTAAAATCCTAGTAATTTCAAATGAAGCATTTAAACATCTATATATTTACTATGTGCATGAGATTATTAAATTCTTAAAAGGCACTCAATCTGAAGTGGACTAGAATTATACAATATATACTGGAGTTTTACAACTTCATGTGACAAAAAGAACATGCAATATCTTATTAATTTTTTTACATTGTTTACACATTGAAACAATAAAATTTTGGATATACTAGGTTAAATATGATATGTTACTCAAATAAATTCACCTCTTTCTGTTTTTATTATTGTAACTACTAGTAAATTTAAAAGTATCTATAGTATGTGGCTAGCATTACATTTTTCTAAGACTACACTGCTGTGCATACTTAGGATAACTATGCAACTTGACAAGTAGAAGAACTAGAAGGCTATTTTTTTCTGAAAGCCAATGGATTAAAAAGCCATTCTTTGGCAGCAAAAGAGCCAGCCAGATAAGGTCTACAACATACTTATCTCCATGTGACAATGTCAAAAACTCTGCTGTTAAAGAAAAGAGCTCCCATTGGTAGCATATGATTGTAGGACAAGCAGAACAGACTATAACTTTAGCATAATTTTGTTCGTCTGTTGAAACACTTGTATTATTATATCTTACATCGTGTAATACTGTATACTGTTTGACGAATGGATGGATAAATGGATAGATGGATAAGTGAATGAATGAAGACAATCTTTCATAAAGTAAGCACTTCATAAACTAAGATTTACATTTTTTATTCATTTCTCATCCTTGCATTATGTTATTTACAAAGCAAGGGATCAGTAAATATTTGTGAATGAATAGCAGTATGGGATACTGTTAGTAAGGGTGGTGGTGATGAGAGAAAGGCCCATCTCACTGGGAATATTTGCTTTGGCAAATCACAAACATGATACAGACTAATCAACTCACTGAAAATGGCCAAACTTTATCATTATTAAAGACCTAAGTTAGGGTTATGGTTGTAATTTAATTACAAAATTTGTACTTCAGCACACCATTTAATGTTTGTAATGCATTCTCCAGGTTGCAATTTGCATACTGAGAAATGAGTCTGGGGTATATTTTTTTCATGAAGGATACTAGAAACTTAGACTATCTGAATTCCCTGTTGGTAACTCCAAAGAAAGAAAAGATTAGGCATTTAGAAATTTAATGAGCATCCGTAAGTCAGCAGTGGACAATCTGGTTCAGGCTAAATGGAGTGCTTCTGTAGATTTTTATGACTCTTCACACTTTTCCTGTTTTGTTTTCTCTTCATTCTACCCACATTAAAGCAATAAAATTCACTCAGATATCATGCAGTGACAGAGAAATTTAAAAATTGAGGTTTTTCTTTTTCAGGAAATACACGAATGTAATTATTTGACAAGAGTAGGAAATATGAATAAAATAGTTCTAAATACTATAGAGATAGGTCAAACATGCGCTTCCACTATCAGCAAATGTAGAGGAATAGTAAGTTGCTTTATTAAGGTGATGATATTTCAGATATGAAATCAATTCAGGTAATCATCACCATTAGACTTATTTACTGTGTCAGTCAGCTTCCTGTCAGTTTGACAAAATACCTGGTACCTGGAATTTAAAGGAGGTGCGGTTTATTTGGATCACGGTTTCAGAAGGTAGAGTCCACAGTGAACTGGTTCCAAGGCAAAATAGTGTAGTAAAAAGGTCTGGTGGAAGAAGGTTGTATAGCTTATAGCAACCAAGAAGCGAGGAGGGGAATGGTCAGAGAGAAGGATACACCTTTCAAGAAATCTACACCTCCTGCATGGCACACCTCTTCCAACCAGGCTCCAGCTCCTAACAGCACAGTCAGTCATGAACTCATGAATGGGCTTATCCATCGATTAGTGTACACCCTCCTTGACCACATCATCTTCCAGAATCCTAGCTCTGAACACTTAAGACTTTTGGGGAAAATTTTAGATCTAAATCGTAATACTTTTCTTTCTTCTATGGCTTAATTTTACTTTAATTTTGAATTAAATATAATAATAGACTTCATAATCTTAATAACACTTGGATCTTAATGTGGCCCTAGGAATGCCAAATTATAACATAATATCAACAATTAAAAATATCTGATTTAATTTAGGGCCTCTACACTATAACTTTTTACACTAAAATTAGATGGAAATAGTTATCACAATACCAAGCACCTTCAAAGGTGTTCCCCTTGTATGTTAAAGCCAATGTTGTCACACATATTGGCCCCTAAGAATCTATCATTGAGATTATTAGAGGACATATCTTGTCACCATTGCGTCTTAATTTTTTTATTTTGGTATAGCCAAGGAAAACAGAATCTATCAGCAAGTTCTGGAGACTAAAATAATTTCTCTATGAGGAGGTTTAGGGTCATGAAATCATTCTATATGATGTTTAAAAATAAATACATATCCTTATATATGTTTCTTGAATATAACACAAAGAGTTAATCCTAATATAAGCTGTGGATGATGATTAATAATGATGAGTGAATATTGCTTCATGAGTAGAGATCAATGTGAGATGCTGTTTTTTGAGGAGGCTATTTGTGTGGTGGGGAGGGAACTCTCTGTTTTCCAATCACTTTCACTGTGAACCAACAAATGAAATCTATTAATTAAATATATATGATATTTATAATATGGTTATATATATATATATCCATCCTTATAATAAATAAGACATTTAAAACTAGTTTAAGCTCCCAAGCCAATGGAGCTTTCAGTACTAAAAATTAGGAAATTATATGGATAAGAAGAGAAGAAATAAATTCTGCCTTTCAAACTAGAGGATTTAAAGAATAATTTTAAGAACAGAGAAAAGAAAAAGGGAAGAGAAACAGGAAGGAGGAGGAAGGGACAGGGAAGAAATTCGCCTGGAAAATGTGCACCCTGAGGTCTTAACATCCTCGCAATTGGCCTATGTGACCGAGCGATCTAGTCGTGGGTCTTGGTGCTTGCTCTCAGTTGTTGGAGATTCAGACTGACAGCACTAGTCATGGCAGGGCTACTCAGAAAATACTCTCAAACTAGTCAAACATGGGCTAATAAAAAAGGCATTTAAAAATTAGTTTTAAAAAGGCACCTAGAAATCTGCTTATTCCTAGAAATATGATACAATTGCAAAAGAAGATAATAACAGGAATAATATTAGTCATGAGGAGGGGGACCATAGGTACCTGCAACGAGAATCTATCCTAGTACATTATGAAAAGTAAATGAACTAGATACAGGAGGAACATTTGTACCACTGCAAGGGATAATTTTTAAAACTAGCTTCCAGTCAGGTTTTTTTTTTGTTCCTTTTTGTTTAGGGTAGCTCTTCCTTCTTCCTTCTATTTGGAATCATGAAACAATCTCAGGTAAAGGAAAACTTTAGGCTGAATATCAAGAAAAAAATTCCTAACTGTGAGAAATATTGGACTACAAACTAGCCTCTCAAGGGAAGAAGTAGAAACTCCATCTGCACTGTTCTGGGAATAGGTTTGTCAGTTAAATTGTACTCCTTTTCTTAGTTGACTGCTTGACATTTCAGCAACAGAGCCAAATAATTCATGGGCCAACTAAGAAGAAAACTTATTACAATCATTTTTAAAATCTCTAACAACAGCAGTGAATTAGAAAAAATATATAGTTACAATTTTATTCCATGTGATAAAGGCAATCAGGTTATTATAGTACAAAAATCTCATCTTCAATACTCTTGAACTGAGTTTTAAATAATCACTGATACCATAAGAAAAGAATGGCCCAGCAGTGACAAGAAAAGAGCATTTGAGAGTTGACTAGAAATAATGAAGGGAGATTGTGTCCACACCGTGCAAAACTGATGATAGATTCTAAACATCTTCAGACTTTGAATAATAATCTTGCTAATAATAAACCATATTAAAGCCAACAACAAATCAAGTGACTTTTAATTCTCATGGAAGCAGAGAGGGAAAAACACAGTTAAAGTAAAAGAAGGCTTGCAGAGAATCAATAAATTAAGAACTGCAGATTGTGACATTATTATTCTGTAAATACCCCTTAGTGATTCTTCCAGGTTCTCTTCAAACAAAGAAATAGAAAATTAACACCATCCCATCCAATATTAGCACAAATGAATGTAATAAAGGTGAGATACCAGTGCTCTCAGGGCCTGGGGTAAATTGCTCTGTGCTCTCACCTCACACTAACTAACTCTAATAGAGTTAGGAGTGGTCATCAAGGACGGCCTGGAAAAAGACAAAAGAAGGCAAAAATACCCAAAATGATCACTGTGTAGTCTGGCCTTTTTGTGAGATAGCCCCAACTGCCCCATAAAATGCCATTTACTGCTACATAAATAAAAGTTTTAGGTTATTTGGGGCAATGTTGGCACCAATTTTGTCCTACCTGCCTCTTTGTCTAGCACTCCAACTACTGGAATCTCTGATTATGAATGATTTCAAACTACCCAGAATGTCCTTCCTGGGACAAGAAGAGGATTAGCTAGCTTTGGTCACTGATTTAGAAGACACATGTCAGCTTGGAATTTAGTTAGTTTCACTCCTGATTTGGACTTTCTTGGATGAAATCACAAGTGGAGGTGACATCAGATGTGTGCCGAGGCTGTGATGTCTTACACTAAAGTGCTGTGGTGTCCTACGCTGGCTGCAGAATATTTTTTTTTAATTTTAAAGAGAATAAAACAAAAGAGGGCAGAACAAAGCAGATCAGAACAAAACAACATAAGCAACACAGCACTTTACAACAAGACAACCGGACATTAACAGTAGATATCAGAATATCTCTTTCTCTGCTATAGTTGAGCATAGTTTCAAATACAATAATATCAAACATACCAAAATAGTATAAAACCATTCAAAAGAATGAAAGAATTACAGGACATTCTGAATCGAATAACAGAGAATGATCAATGGCTACTATAATATCTCATTTTCAATAAAAAAATTTGTTTGTACTATCACATATATTAAAATCTCAATAAGACACAACATGATAAAACCGATAGTAATGGCAGTGTAGAAGCATGGTAGGACTTCTAAACAAGATGATATTAAATCAGCAATGGCTGCCATAATGTTTTGTTTTCTGCAAAACAGCTGTTCATACCATCACACGTAATAAAGTCAAATAAAACAGATTAAAACCATTCCAACTGATGAATGAAAACATTGAAAGGTTTCAAAGCAATGAAATGGGAAGTCATAATTACCATAAAATCTAATATACTCTTACCAACTCTCATACTAGGGAGACTATATGGTATTTACACATGTGAGTTTGGTTTATTTTGCTTATGAGTATGGTCTCAAGTTGTGTCCATTTATTTATAAATATCTCAATATGATCATTCTTTATAGCTGAGTAGTACACCATTGTATAAAAATGCCACAACTTTTTTATCCATTCCTCAGTTGATGGGCACTTAGCTTGTTTCCAAGATCTGGCTATTACAAATTGTGCTGCTATAAACATGGGTGCACATCTATCACTGTGGTATGATGTTTTCAGTTCTTCTGGGAATATGCCTAGAAGTGGAATAGCTGGGTCAAATGGGACTTCCAAACCCAGCTTTTTGAGGACTCTCCAGACTGACCTCCACAGTGGTTGCACCAGTCTACACTCCCACCAACAGTGCAGAAGAGTTCCTTTTTCCCCACAGCCTCTCCAGCATTTGTTGTTGTCACTTTTTTTTTTTATCCTGGCCATTCTTTCTGGGGTCAAATGGAATGTCAGTGTGGTTTTAATTTGCATTTCTCTCATGACTAATGATGATGCACATTTTTTCAGGTATTTATTGACCATTCCTATTTCTTCATCTGAGAGCTGTGTATTCATTTCAGATGCCCATTTTTGGATTGGGTATTTGAATTTCAAGGGTCTGATTTTTTTTAATTCTTTATAATTTCTAGACAGAAGTCCTTTGTCTGACATACAGTCCATTAAAATTTTTTCCCAATTTGTGGGTTTTCTTTTCACTCTGCTGGAAATCTCTTTCAACATTCAGAAACTCTTTAATAAGATATGGTCCCAGTTATTGATTCTGGGAAATATTTCCTGTGCAGTTTGATTCTTGTTCATGAATTCTCTACCTACCCCTATAGCTTTGAGATTTTTACCTACTTTGTCTTCCAACAGATTTAGTGTTTCTATGTTAATATTTAGATCTTTGATGCATTTAGATTTTAGTTTAGTACAGGATGATAGGCATGGGTCTAGTTTTAGTCTTCCGCATATGGACAACCAATCTTTCCAGCACCATTTGTTAAAGAGACTGTCGTTCTTCCAGTGAGCATGTTTGGCCCCTTTATCAAAGAGAAGGTGGTTGAGTGAGTTTGTGGTTGTGGTTGTATCTTCCAATCTATTCCATTGATCTTTAGGTCTGTTTTTATTCCAGTACCATGTTGATTTTATTACAGTAGCTTTGTAGTATAATTTCAAGTCAGGGATTGCGATGCCTCCTGACTTGCCTTTGCTGCTTAGAATTGCCTTTGCAATTCTAGGTCTCTTCTGGTTCCAGATGAATTTTAGGAGTGATTTCTCTGGATCTATGAGGTATGTTAGTGGTATTTAGATTGGGATTGTGTTGAATCTGTATAGTAAGTTTGGGAGAATGGCCATTTTCACAATGTTTGTTCTTCCTATCCATGAACAGGGGATGTCTTTCCATTTTCTGAGGCCCTCTTCGATTTCCTTTTTCAGGGTATTATAATTTTCCTTGTATAGCTCTTTTACTTCTTTTGTGAGATTAATTCCTAAGTATTTCCTAAGTGTTTTGGATGCTAGTGTGAAGAGTGTGGCTTCTCTTATTTCTCTCTCAGTATTTTTATTGTTAGTATATAGGAATACTATTGATTTTTGAGAATTGACTTTGTATCCAGCTATGTTGCTGAATTTATTTAATATATCTAGGAGTTTTTTCAATGGAGTTTTGGGGGTCTTCTATGTACAGTATCATGTCATCTGCAAATAATGATAATTTAACTTCCTCTTTTCCTATCTTTACTCCTTTTATTTCTCTCTCTTGTCTAATTGCTCTGGCTAGTATTTCCAGTACTATGTTGAATAGGAGCGGTAATAGGGGACATCCTTGTCTTGTGCCTGATTTTAAGGTAAAGGGTTTCAGTTTTTGGCCATTTAATATGATGCTGGCTGTTGGTTTGTCATAGATGGCCTTTATCATATTGAGGTAAAGACCATCTATTCCCATTCTCTGTATTCTTCTTATCATGAATGAGTGTTGGACCTTATCAAAAGCTTTTTCTGCATCTATAGAGATGATCATGTGGTTCTTACTTTTGGCTCTATAGGTATGGTGGATTACATTTATTGATTTACATATGTTGAGCCATCCTTGCATTCCTGGGATGAATCCCACTTGGTAGTGGTGTATAATCTTCTTGATGATTTGCTGCATCCTGTTTGCTAATTTTTTATTGAGAATTTTTGCATCTATGTTCATTAGGGAGATTGGCCTATAGTTCTCTTTTTTAGTTGGGTCTTTCTCAGGTTTTGCTACTAGAGTAATATTTGCTTCCAGGAATGACAGGAAGAATTGCTTCCCTTTCAATTTCATTGAAGAGTTTGAGGAGTGTCCGCATTAAGTCTTCTTTGTATTTCTTGTAGAATTCTGCAGTGAATCCCTGTGAGCCTGGGCTCTTCTTTGTTGGCAAGGACTTAATTACATTTTCAATTTCATTAATAGAAATTGGGTTATTTAGCAGTTTTATATCTTCCTGATCCAGCTTTGGTAGTTCATATGTTTCTAGGAATCTGTCTATTTCTTCTGTGTTATCAAACCTATGAGAGTAGAGGTTTTCAAAATAGGTATTGATGATCTTCTAAATTTCACCAAGTCTGTGGTAATTTCACCTTTTTCATTCCTTATTGCATGAATTTGAGTTTTTTCTTTCCTTTTTTTAATAAGGTTGGCCAGGGGCTTATCAATATTATTTATTCTTTCAAAGAACCAACTCTTTGATTAATTCATTCTTTGCATTAATTTCTGCTCTGATCTTTATAATTTCCTCCCTTCTTTTGGCTTTGGGCTTGACTTGCTCTTCTTTTTCTAGATGTTTGAGTTGTAGCATCAGGTTGTTTATTTGTGTTTATTCTGTCTTCCTGATGTGGGAACTCAGTGCAACAAATTTTCCTCTGAAGACTTCTTTCATTGCATCCCACAAATTCTGTTAAGTTGTGTTTGTATTTTTGTTTGCTTGTAGATATTGTTTAATTTCTTCTTTAATTTCCTCCATGACCTACTGATTGCTCAAGAGTGTATTACTCAGTTTCCATGTGTTTGTGAGGTTTTTGCAGTTGCTTTTATTGTTAATTTCTTGTTTCACAGCACTATGATCCGATAGCATGCATGGGATAATTTCAATTCTTTTGCCTTTACTTAAATATGATCTGTGGGGTAGTATATGGTCTATTTTAGAGAATGTGCCATGTGCTGCTGAGAAGAATGTATACACTGATGTTGTTGGATGGAAAACTCTATATACGTCTATCAAGTCCATTTGTTCACAGGTGTGATTGAGTTCTGTTATGTCTTTGTTGATTTTCTGTCTAGTTGATCTGTCCCTTTGTGTCAATGGCATGTTAAAATCTCCTGTTATAATTGTGTTATCAATTATTTGATTTTTCATTTCTGTTAATATTTGCTTTGTATTGGCTGCAGAATCTTAAGGGGGGAAACCTGGGAAGAGTGTACAAAGATGCCTGTTTATTTTGCTTCTTGCTGGAGAGTTTTCATCTCTTGAACAGGAAGACTGCATGTCAATTATTCTCTTTTTCACTCACTCATTCTTTAACTCAGGAGTTATTTATTGGGAATTTAGAGGTAACCAAAAGCAAACTACTGTAGTCTTTGTTTTTTGGGTACATAAAGTCTAGCTCCATGCATACCTGAATCCTTGCTCTACTACCAACTACATAGAGGACTGTAGCCAAATAAACCTTCCTGAAACTCAACTTTCTCACCAAGAAAGTGGAGTTATTAACACCTGTCTTCAAGTGTGGGCTGAAGAATGAGTTAAATACCTGTGTGTAGATAATATCTAAGAACATACCAAGCATTTGGTAAATGTTTTCTAAGGAGCTCCCCAGGGGTCCATTCATGATGTATGTTGCTGTTTGTGTGCACTTTGCTCCTCAGATTCTAGCATTATCTTCTCAATATTGTGTAGACGCAAGGTGTGCCTCTTTCAGAAAAGAATTACTACTGGTAGTAGCAGATAAATTCATCATACTTAAAGAAAAGACAAGCACAAGGAGGGACGTAGATGACAACTGAGAAAGTTAAGCAAGTTACAGATTAAATAAACTATAAGAACAAATCCTCAGGTTCACGTGATGTCCCTCATACTGAAACAAGGTCGGAAGGTGCAGCAGAAAGATGTAACTCCATGAATACATCTAAAATTATTGCCATAGCTAACTCCTTTTCTATACTCTATTGGGAAAGCTAATGATGCAGAGATGGGAGTCAATATTAAGGTATTCGTGACATTAGAAAGCATACTGAAATATCTGTTCAAACACATTGTTACTCACATTTGGTAAGATTATAACAGACCACAACAAATACGTAACATATAGAAAAGTACTTACAATGCTAGGCTGCAAGAGATACCTAACACCATCTAGTTTCACTTCTTTACAGATGCCACCTTATCTAATATTCACAAAATGAATGTAACATAGCTGGAAGAGACTTGGACCACACTAGAAATGTTCAATCACAATTTCTTATAGTACCCTTTCTCTTCCGCATATATAGAAACATGTCTGAAACCTTTTAGTTAATTAGCCATGCCCAGACACATGGGAAATAGACTGACACGCAAGAGAGATACAGCTGTCCTTAGAGAGTATGTGATTGGCTGGGAAGACAAATAGGTAAATTAAATCAATCTGATGGTGAAGGTGCAGCATAACTTGGAACAGAGAGCTCCTTTCATCTGCAGACCACAGAGCCTCAGGGAGACACTAAGGTGAAGCCTAAAGTAGGTAGAAAACAAGATAAGAAAATGAGGATGAGGCTGGTCCTAGACCGTGACAGAGGCCTCAGTGTAAGACAGAGAGGTTTCTGAGTGGAAAGACAGAAAGATGGAGACGAAAAGGCATGGGAAGAAGACCAGAGAGAGAATCAGAAGGGATAGCTCTTAAGAGACCAGCAGGAAGGGTTTGAAAATCAGAATAGAGTGTGGAGTGCTTCCCTAAAGGGAGTATGCACTGAATTTAAGATGCTAGAAAAAAATGATAAATTTGTCCCCAAAACCAAAGAACTTTCACCATGGAGCCCATTATATAGTGCTATTATCATATGGGGAAAATAGTCTTAAAAATGGAGGCTGAAAACATTTTCCCAGACTTTTGGAGGAAATGAAAATTCCCTAGAAACATATTTGCAATCTGAGCCAAATTTTAGGGCAGATGGAGTTAGGTGAGTTGGAAGAACATTCCCCAAGCAAAGCTCGCAGGGTACTGGTAAGTGACGAATGTGTTGGGAGCTTGTGAAAGATGTATTTGCAGTTGGGTCCAGAGAGTAGAGGGAGACTTGGAACTAGGCACACCTGTGCATAGCATAAAACACTGCAAAACAACACAGTGGTGGCCCAGACCACCAGAGGGTAAACAAATGACAAACGAAAGCTTCACACTGCCCCAAATCCTTAACACTTATGTAAAGGCCAATATGGCACCTGGCACAAATGACTTTTTTCTTTCTTTCCCCTGCTTCGGGCCAGCACATGTGCTATTTGTGAGTCATTCCAACTACGGAAAGAAGCCAATATGGCCTTTTGGACTATCCTGGCACAGCAGCTTTCTGCTTCTGACTCCCTGGTCACTGTTGAGGAAATTTAAATTGACCAGTGTTCTCCCTCTCTCTCAAACACAAACATTACCAAACCTCTTAAACACAAATATTTCATGGATTTCCCAGTACCAGCTTGCCAGCACATCCATTTAGTGTGATAGGGGTTTTCCCAAAGCAGACCTGGACAGATGAAGAAACACTTCAAATGAGTAAGGTCTGAGAGAAGGAAGGACAAGGAGGCAGTGAGTGGGCACATTACAAGCCCACAGCTAGTGTAGGTGACTGGAAATTAATCAGTTATCCCAATAGAGAGGTGAAGGAGTTGAACTCATAGGTTGCGTGATTTGAGTTAACATGTGGGGTAGATAAGGGCTATGAATTGGCCTCATGGCTGACTTTGGCCAACGAAATACAAGTGCAGTAAATCTGCATGCCTTCTGAGGAAGAGTTTTAAGAGCCACTGAATAGCTTGTGCTTTTCTGTCTGCTGTGGCAATCAGTGATATTCCTGTTAATGGCTATTTTCTCTTCTTTGGTCACAGCAGAGACGGTGACTCCATTGAATCATGATAGGCATTAGTGGAAATTAACCTTTGCCATCTTCTCCACTGAGATAAAAGGCTTGTTATTCTGGCAGCATAAACCAGCAAATCTTGACCGATATGACTGCTTTTGTGACATATGTTTTTGTTATGAAGGGAATACTTAATTCAATATTATATCCTGGCCTCCAGTTTCCTCCGCCACATTTCCTATTATTTTATCAAGGAAATGATTACATAAGATATGTGAGGATTTTTCTCATTAATAGTTAACTAAATGCTAATTTTGTGCAAAGGATGGAAGGAGTAGTAGTGAGGTGCCTTTTCTTCTCTACGTCTTTACAGCAATATAGTCTTTCATTTTATTGGTAGTCCAGAAACTGGTCATCCACATAGGACGGAGGGTAGCTACTTTCTCCGCAGTAGACCTAGTGCTGGTTTCTAAGATGTTCATTGCTAAGCTGAATAAAAGGGCATAATGGTAAACTCTGCCATATTTCAAACATTTTTAAATATTTGATAGAAGGTATGGATTTCTTGTCATGAGGGTCTAAACCAGTTCTTGGCTTGTACTATGAAAGCACTGAATTTTGACCAAACACCAGAACTAGAATCATTGAAAACTGCCTGCTACTAAATTGGCAGGACTCCAGTGCAACCCTCAGGACATTGTATCCAATCCTTGTGGGCAGTATGTATGTGATAGAAGCTATATAAAAATACTACTCAGCTACAGTCTGAGAAAACATTTTCTTAGCAGACTTGGCTCAAACTCAGTGATTAACTTTATTTCAGTGAAGGATGGACTAGAAAAAAGATAAAAGTACTAAAATGTAGTAAACAATTAAGATATTTTGACACAGCCACAGTTCCTACATTTAGACATAAGTATTGTAATGACCCATATATATTCCAGTCAAAGAACCAAAAATTTCTCATAGGAAGTATCTGAATAAATAAAGTATTTCAAACTGCAATTGGTACAAATGAAAGACACAAGCAAGGCATCTGGATCATCTCCAAGTGCAACTAAAGCCATCAACGAGAGTAAAGAGATCCAATGTAGGTTTGTATAACCTGTGTAACTACCACTCCTAAAAACACATAAGACAGAGACAGGCATGCTGGTTCATACCTGTTATCACAGTGTTGCAGGGTGAGGCGGCAGGGTTGCCTTGAGTTTGAGATAGGA
>PVJX010000214.1:149551-278464 GCA_004027295.1 Dolichotis patagonum
TTTTTTTTTTTTGTTCTGGGGATCGAACTCATGACCTTGCACTTGCCAGGCACATACTTATGCCATTGAGCTAGACCCCCAACCCCAGATTTCTACTTTTGGGTATCATATAAGTAGAATTGTATAATGTATACTTGTTTGTGTATGGTTTATTTGTGTATAGATTCTTTGGATTAAAAATATGTTGTTGAGATTCTTCCATGTAGTCTATGTAACAATAATCCTTTTCTTATTATTGCTACAGAGTATCCTATTGTACTAGATATCCCCACTGGATTAGTCATTCAGCTATTCATTGGACATGGTATTGTTCCCTGTCTAGCTTTATAAATAAAGTTTCTCTCAACATTCTCATTTAAAAGTTTGATGGGCATTTTTTTCATTGCTTTTGAGTAAACATGAGCAATAGACATCCTGAGCTACAAAGAAGGTACTGCATATGTGTAACTTTCTAAGGAATTTCCAATTTCCCCAAATAGTTTTAATATTTTGCATTCTTACCAAGTATAAAAATTGTGTTAGTCACACATCTTTAGCAGTTAGCAATCTCAGTCTTTTTGAATTTAGTCATTCTAGTGGGAAGGAAATAGTATCTCATGCTTATAATTCGCATTTTCATGATGACCAGTGATCTTGAATATCTGCCTTTTCTTGTGCATTTTGGACGTTAGTATATCTTATTTCATTTTTTAAAGTCTTTTTCCAGTGTTTGTATGAGGCTGATTAGTGAAGGAGTTGTTTATATATATAGACATGAATCTTTTGTCAGATATATGTTTTATAAATACATTTTCCCAGATCCCCTGTAGCTTGTCTTCTCATTTGCTTAATTGTGTTCTTTTAATTCTCAAAAAGATAAATGTATAAATTTTTTCTTCTATGTGTCCTAAAAAATCTTGATATGTACCCATATTAAATGGATCTCATCCATGTTTTGTTTGTTGTTCTAATTTTACTTCTAAACCTGTGGCCATTTCAAATTAATTTTAGGTTACATGGTTTTATACATATGCACATATAAATTATATGGATATACAAAGGTTAGATTTCTCTTTTCCTTCACATAGATATCAAATTGTTTCTGCATTATTTGTTGAAAAGCCTGTCCTCATTGAATTGATTTAAGGGCTTGTGAAAATCAACCAACCATATTTTGTGATCTATTTCTAGACTCTGTATTTTTGCTTTATTGATCTGTTTCTCCTTCTTCCAATGCCACACAATCTTAAATACAGCTTTACATTTTATTTATATTTATTCATTTTGAAGGGAATAAAACAGAACAGTAAAATGAAACAAAATAAAAGTGATAGGACAATAGGAAACCCACAACTGTTACTATATTACATATTATTATCCTCTAAATAATTGCTCAGACTACCAACCCTAGGCTTGCAAAGTTAATCAAACAACACAAATATCAAGTTGCTTCCCTGTTGCAGTTATTGTCGTCTCAGCCTGTGTCGCATCCCTTGCTTACAGTTGGGGAGGCGGGGGGTGGGGGAAGCTCCCTTGCTGATTCTCCCCAGCCAGCAGGGCCACTGCAGACACACAGCGGTGTGTGTGTCTGCACAACTTCCTTGCTGCCTTTTCCTGGCCAGCAGGTCCTCTAGTTTTACATTTTAAACCAAGTATAGAAGCGCTATAAATTTGTCCTTCTGTCTCAGAATTGTAATAGCTGTTCTAAATTATTTACATTTTCATAAGAATTATAAATCAGCCTCCTGAGAATTTGATTAGAACTGGGTTGAATCTTTATTTGGGGAGAACTGTCGTTTTGGTAATACTATGATTTTCAATTCAGGAATATGGCACCTTGCTAAAGTGTATGCTTAATTTCTCTTATCAGTGTTTTGTAGCTTTCAGTGCAGAGTTCTTGTATTGTGCTTGACACTTTTATCCTATTAGATTTATACCCAAATATTTGATTGTTTTGTTACTATTATGTTTTAATTTATATTCATATATATTATATATTAATCTATAAGTTGTGCTAGAGTTTAAATCCAGGGTCTTGAGCATGTGGACAAGTGTCCACCCCTGAGCTGCATCTCCATGCCCGCTAGCTATACATAAACCATGCATTCACTGACTGTACCAAATCTCTTGTTAGTTTTAATAGGTAAGTTTCTCCTTCTTGAGCTCCCATCATGCTTTTTGTGTACACAATCATGTCACCTGGAAACACTGAAAGTTTCACTTTTTCCTTTACAATATATATCTTTTGTTCATTTTTTATTGTCTTACTTTATAGATGAAGATTTTCAATATCATGTTTTATAGAAATAGTTGATCTTTTATCTTTTGCTACACATAAGTCAAAATTTAGCAAGTTAGTATAATAATGAGTCACAAAATATAATAATTTTGTGACTCATGAATCCATGGGTTAGGAATTCAGGTAGAGTTCAGCAAGAATAGTCTCACTATGCTATAGTTTTGCATGTAGCAAATGAGCCATGTTTAGGGAGGGAGTATGATTTTCTAAAGATCGCTTGCTCCATTGTTGGCCACTAGCATATTACTCTTGTGCACTCAACAAAGGCTCACAGGAAAGAATTGTCAGATTGGTGCAGACTTGTTCTATGCTTGTGGCTCATCTGAATTGTAGCCCTTCATATCAGCCCACACACAGCTGCTGAAAATCTGTTACAAGTTTGCTTTTAAATAATATACTATTAAATCAAGCAAAAGCTTGTTAAAAGATTGCTTTTAAATAGCGAGTAATTAGGCCAAATTGACCTACTCATGGTAAAAAAAAAAGATATCGCTTTCATCATATACAAGAAATTCATCTCCTTTATTCTTAAGTAGCATTGAGACAATGGGATATAATTTTAGAAAAGATAAAAATTAGATCCATTCCTCATCTAATACTCTAAATAAACTCAAAACAGATCTGAGATCTAAACGTAAAAAGTGAAAGTATAAAACTATTAGAAGAAAACTAATTTGAATAAAGGGAAAGAGTTTTCTATGACTTATGGTCTATATTTAATATAAGAAAATATTGATAAATTTATTACCAAAAATAATCTTTAAAATGAATAACACACTGTAAGATGTATTTCCAACATATTTTACAGTTCAAGGATTGCTATCATTAATATACAAATAAAATGTAAATATTGAAGAATAAAATTCCAGAAGTTTTATAGATAAATAGATCAAAGACATGACAAAATATTCACAAAAATGTAAAGTGGTCTTTAAATATATGAAAATTCTGTATGCACAACTTTACACAAATGTAAATTAAGCCAAATGTAAATTAAACTACCTTAAGTAACCCCTTTTCACCTATTAGATTGGCAAAACTCAAAAATTGTCCACATACCTCATAGGTAGCACTGTGGGGAATAATCACTCTCCTGCAGTGCTCACTAGAATATTAAATGTCATGACATCTATGGAGGAAAATTCATTATATATCATTAAACTACAATTGCATATATTCCTTGACCCGGTAAGCTGACTCCTAGGTTTTCCACTGAAGATACAGCTCCACCAGTATAAAAATACCTATGTGTAAATTTATTCATTGCAGTATCATGTGTAATTGCAAAATATTAGAAGCTCCTTCAATGTCTCAAGACTTGGCATGACAAAGTATGATCCATGCACTCAACAGTATCAGACACATTGCACAATTAGGAAAAACTCCATGAACTGATTTGCAGGGATTTCCAGGAGATATTCTTTAGTGAAAAAAGCAAAGTAAAAAGGGTATATATTTTATGCTGTGTTTTGTGTAAGAAAGGAGTAAATATGTAGCTACAAACATGTCTGCTTATTTAAGGGGCACAGAAAATACATATGAAGCAAAAAGCTTAACTTTTAGGTTGGAGAAGGGAGGGCAGGGAAGATCAAAGGAAAAAGAATGTTTGGGGAGTGATGCTTCTCAGAAACTCTTTCCTTCTTGTACAGTTTTGACTTTTGGAATAATGTTAATGTTCTAAATATTCAAAAAATAAATCTAGCCGTATAAAGATGGAGAGGGTAGATAATAAACTAAACAAATGAACTGAATATTATCTTAAAAATACCATAATCATGCTTAGGGGTGGGAGCAAAGAAAAACTGAATAACTTATAAATCCCTAAATGTTAGCAGAGAATTACAAACAAATCTTGAATTCTTTTTAGTTGGCTTGGATTTGAACGGATATTAAATAAACAATTCTGGGAGGGGGGGAAGCATAAGACCAGACCATTAAAGGACTGAATAAATAAGTAAATGCATTGATATTGTTGCTGACCAGAGATCTCACTGTGAAAGAAGGGTATAAATACGTAATAGAAATAAGAGAACCATGTAGAGATGGGTTGGGATCATGGGGAACAATATGAACTCAAGTGGTCTAAAATGTGAACACATATGTGCTTATATGTGTATATATGCACATGTATAGACAAGTATTTGTATGAGTGTAATTGCATGTACATGGATATATATATATATATATATATATATATATATACTCACTCTGTCCTCTTGAAGAAGCCATGTATTCAATGACTAATGAGCACATTTAGCACCCAGATCTTATTCTTGCCTCAAAGAGGTAGAGGAGGGATCCTAGAAAGATTTGTCATGGCATATCTCAGGAAGTATGAGTGTTACAAGTAGTAATAAAAAAGAGCAGGTCACTGAGATGTAAAAGCTTCATTTCAAGAAGCTGCCAAGATCAAATATGGGACAAGTTGAGTATCAAAAGAATTAAATGTAGTGAGAGATTGTGGACCATTGAAAAATAGGAATTCATGCTCATCTAGACCCTAACCAGAATTGAATGTCCTCAGCACTTTCAGTACTTAGTGGGGACTGGAGTAGAGAGTTAAGAATCAGAGGTATGCATGGGGACAGAGGGCTGCCCCATCTCACCAGGACAGAAATGAAAACTATCTGGATATTAGGTGGAGGCAAGAAAGATAAACAAAAGAAGCTAGTTTGGAGATGCTTTACCAGGGTAAGAAAGACCTACAGGACTTGCTCATGAATTTGTGAGAAAAGAAGGACCTTGGGAAAGATTATAGTGATTATAGGGAGAAAAGTTGGAGGAAAAGTTGATAGCAGAGGTCTCAGTGGGAGTGGGGTGGGCATGGAGTTAGCACTTGGCTTTGTAAGTATGCTCCATATCCAAGTGGAAATAGCAAGAAGTAGACTGTTAGATAATGCACATCTGGAGCTCAGAGAAGAGACCCATGCTAGAAATTCCATCCCTGTAAAATAGTCATTTTTAACTTCATATAAAAGTGAGGCTCCAAAATGTAGCTCCTTGGTACAAGGTCACCAACCTAATAAGTTGATGATTCAAAACCCAGGTCCACTGGGCTTTAAGCACTTTGTTGGAGGATGAGAACTCTATCTCAGATGTCTCATATCTCCCAGAGCACTTAGCAAAATACTGAGTGTACAACAGAGACTCACTAAGTATTTGTTGATTGATTAATACACCTTGGGGTATTAGAAGACTCATCAAACTCCAAACCTCGAATTATATTTACACAGCTATATTTGAAGTGTAGACTTGATTAATTACACTGGCAGTCAGCAGCATACCAATTTGGGCAGAAAGTGAACAGAGACAGAGAAAACCAAGTAGCTGACCTGAGTCCCAGTCTAGATGGTCCCGAATGATTGGACCTGGCCACTGGTCTCTGTTAATAATAATGATTTTTTTAAAAAAGACAAAACTTTTCTATTTTACTGTAGGTCTCTTGATCTGCTGTCATTTGCTCATGAGCAATAAAAGCACCCTGGAAGCCATGTTAAGACCATCAAAGCTGACTGTCTTCTTGCATTGTGGTGTGGCCCAGGAATACTGCCTCTGGAACATAGTTTCTACCAAGGAAATAAACTAGATTGACAGACTCTGCTTGGGTAGTACAATGAGTAATTCAAGGAATCTTTCCCTTCCAATTTTTATCCACTTTTTTCTCTCCATGTCTGTCACTGGGTGTGAAACATTTAGCATCCTTGGTGCCTCATCAGCCAGGACGTGAAACACTGCTTCTCTCCGCTGATGTCGAAAGCAGAAGTTCATCTTTCTTTTTTAAGGTACCCATTCACTGTGTTCGGGAAGAGCTATATTTTCCACCAAACATGATTACCACAGAAAGAGTTGTATTAAACTGCTGATATGTCACGAGTTCCTCTCTTCGGAGCAGTATTAGGATTAGCAACCCTGAGGTTGTCATGCAGTAATTAAGGGACTGTGAAATGTTATATAAAGGCTCACAGCTGGCTCTTAGGGACAGCAAAATTGAAAGGCAGATTGCTATCACCAGGGGAGATCAACTCTTCAAGGTCTGGAATATTAAGGCCTGTTGCTTTCTGGAAAAGCTGCAGGTTAGCCAAGAGTTAATTTCTGGCCATTGTCTGACCCTCAGGGTTTTCCTGCAGTGGGTCACAGTCCTGAAAGAACACCATTATCACATCGGACTGGGATGGTGAGCGAGTTTCTGCCAAGATATGAAATACATTTGTACTGCTGGCTCGAGTTCCTTTATACTCACACCCTCTCAATCACAGGCTCTCACAGAGGAAATAAAACAGCATTCAGAAGACAAAAGTTGTCTGTCCCTGGTCCACTGGCTCACCTCAGCCCTCCCAACAAAGGAAAGCTGCATCCTTGCTTAGGAAGCTATTATTATGCTACTTGGGGTTTCCTGCTGTTGGCATTGTCATTGAATCCCTGATAGTGTTATTTAGAAATAAGGGATAATCGCTATCAGTATATTGTGTATGAGACAGAAAACTGTTTCTGAGATAGACTAATAGCCATAGCAAACCGAAATCATTTAATCCATCTCCAAAGCTGTTTGTTGAGAGTGAACTACAAAGCTATAAAGATCATTACTATTACAGAGTACATCATAAATGAGAAGTTTCTTTCCCTGGAGAGTGCAGGGAGTTATTCCATTATGCTAACTCCATCTAGCACTTTCTGGGTATACCGCAACAGGCATAAGAATAAGATGAATGTCTGGTTAGTTTAGGAGTAAGAAAAACATCATCATTTTCACTGTGTATTACTTCCCTCCAGACTATAGGTCTCCCTGCCAGAAAACTTCCAAAGCGTAGAATTTTGTTGACTGTTGATCATTCGTTTTCCCAGCAGCTGAGCACCAACCTGACACTTTTTCTGAAATGCTGGAGGTGGAAGGTACAATCAGGCAGTAAAATAGTTTCCCATTTCTGGCTTGATGAAGGCTCTGCTTCAAAACCCAGCAGTACATGGCCACCATAAATGTAATCATAGAAAGTAACTGTGCGCTTTGAATTTTGGACACACATATTTAAAAAACTAACACTGATGAAACACTATCTTGAATAGTAAGTAAGCCTTGCCTCTGCAAAGAACTAAAATATTTTATGTCTATGAACTGTAAAGTTATTTCCAAATAATCTATGCAATGCTTTGTGTAGAATCACACAGAGTTAGGCACACAGTAAAGGCTCTTTTTCAGGAGAAAGACAGTGAAAATCAATTTTTGTTATAAACTGTACAAGAGTAGCAAAAACCATCTTAATATTATTGTATATGAATCAATAGTTTTAGTTCAAATACACTTTTATGATCTACAAGAATGTAAATGTTTTAAATGTTTGTCAAGATCTATCTAAAAATATGTGACTACTTATGAAATGTTAAACTCTATTTTTCCCCAGAATTTTTTTTAAAAAATTACATTTGGTCCTTATGTCTATAATGTTGAGAGGAAGAGGAAGTTAGAAAGTAGTATCATAAAGGAGGGGAGGTGAATAAGTTGATTTCATATGCCAGGTCTATTTAATTAATAATGCCCACCTGCAGTGTGGGTTAAGAAATAGCCTGAGCATCTTGATTATTTAATGATGTCCACCATGGGTGTAGGAAGGAGCAATCGGGTCTATTTACATGACATTGCACAGAGGGTTTTTGGAATCCACACCAAATGGAAGGAAGTTAATATACAATTTGCTGCACACTCAAGTAGTTATCCTGAAACCTGTTTATTTTTCTTTTTAGATGACAGGGAAGAGATTAATTTAGAAACTCAAAAGGCTAAGTTCGACAGAGTCAAGTTTAGAGAATGACAGTGCAATAAAGACCCAGCTTCTCCTGACAAACACTGAGTAGGTAATTGGCTACAACCTAAATTCAACACACGCACACACGCATGCATGCATGCGTGCACACATATGCACATTATGTCATTCAAATAAAGTAGTGATTAATGATGGCTACAAACCCTTTGACAGTCTTCTGATGGAAAGATAGGGTCTTTGTAGATGGTCTTTAAATCTGGATGTCACCTTGAAATTAAAACAAAGTTATAGATAAATAATATAGTACGACAGTTAAGTGTTCAGAGTCTAGATCTTAATGTCTGTCCTGACAAAAACTATCTTACTCTGAGAAAGTTTTAAATGTTCCTGTGATTCCCTTTTCTCACCTGTGACAAGAGTACTTTAACATGCCTATCTGAGATGCTATGAGTGCAGTGATTAGAACAGGACCTGGCACTGAATAAACACTCAGGAGTAACAGGAAGTCAACTTACCCTTCTCATGAGCCGGCTCAAATTATGCAGGTACCAGGAGGAGAAACAGGCTAATTTGCCCTTCCAGTGAGTTGGCAGAAGCCATGACAGGCCTGGGAGGTGGAACAAGAAGCCAGTTCACTCTTCCCATGAGCCAACCAGCACCCAGGTTTGGAGACATGAGGGATTTCCTTCTGTCTTATTTTTGAAATCCATTACCATTCTCACTGTTTTGTTTTGTTCTGTTTTATTGTTTTGTTTTCTTCAATGTTCTGTTTTGACTGGTTTTATTCTGTTTTGTTTTGTTTTGTTCTATTTTATTATGTTTGATAGAATGGGCAGCAATTTTGAAGATAGCAAGAGGCATTATGGTAGTCATTGTTGATTTCCTATTATCCTGCTTTGAAATCCTGTATAACTATCACTGTTTTGATTGGCTTTATTCTGTTTTATTTTGTTTGGTTTTATTTTCTTTTAAATATGCTTTCATTCTTTTGTTTTGATTGACTTTGTTATGTTTTATTTTGTTTTGATTTTACTATGTCTGATGATATAGATGGCTATTTTGAAGAAAACAGAGACATTATGGTAGCCATTGTTTATTCCCTATTATCTTGTTTTGAAGTCCTGTATTACTTTCATTGTTCTGTTCTGATTAGCTTTATTCTGTTCTGTTTGGTTTGGTTTTATTCTCTTTAAAATAAAAAAAATGCTCAGTGAGTATATTATCAGTGTTATCATAATAGTATTAAGTGCAGGTATTTTGGAAGCAAACAAGAGACATGTATCCAAGTGATGGTCAGAGGGATCAGAAAGACCTCACAAAGAAGAGCCTTACCCTCGAGGTGAGCAGGAAGGCAGAAGTTGTTTTAGGAAGCAGAAATTTAGGGACAAGGGGTGAGAAGGGGAAGACAGCAATTTCCAAAGGAAACTGTTTATACCAAGTTCCTAGCAGTGAGAGAAAGCACAGTGCCATGATGGTTTTGACTTCTAGCCCTTAGACATTACTCAATTCATCATGGATTCAAATATCATTGACTTTCTAAGCTTTAGTTTCTACTTTCCAGGCTTTTAATCATTTTTTACCTTTTAATACAACACTTCTCTAAATGTCAATTAATCATTTTTCCAGACAAAAATGCTAAGCTGTTCTCAGACCTTAGTACAAGTTTGGCAGACCTCCTACTCTTGCTTTGTGGTCTGCTCTGGTCCCCAGGTCTTTAGGATCTGTCTGGCTATCTGGGCTTTAGTGTTGTTGTATTGAGGCCATTTTTCCTTGTTAGCCTGCTAAAGGTCAGTCCTTGGCAAGTGATGACCTTATCCACACACCATGCAAACATTTGGGAATGGAGGAGAATAACTCAGTCAATAGCTTAAAAGTACCATGAAGACTTACGTGCATGGGAACAGCTGAAACAAGGTAATATTCAGGATGAGTGACCAGTTTCTTCCTCATATCAAAACAGATGATGTGTATAGAGTGGCTATCAGCTGGCTTCTCTCATAAGGGGACAAAGCCATGGAGGAGGGAACTGCAAGTGCAATGGATGCTGTGAGAAAAGCAATCACACATTCCAAATCACAGAATGTGTGCTCTACAATCTTCAGTGTGCAGGAGGAAGTACAAATTTAGTAACTGATGTGATTATAAACTTCTTGTCTTCTTAACACACACCACCATACAAAAGGATAAGCTCCAGGGTGAGATCCCAAGGACTTCCTTGTGCAAGAATTTAACAGCTGAGCCAAGTGGGCAGAGCCAGTGCTGACTTCGGAAATGCCCCATGTAGGGAAAAAGCTTCTCAAGTCAGAATTAAATGCAGGTCACCAAGGGAGTTTGGAGCTGTGCAGACTTGAGTGAATCACAATCAGAAACAAGGATTAAGTTGTTTAATTTTGAAGACTTCTCTCCGAATTTTCTCAAATAAATGTCATTTCTAGTGATCCCTGCTCTGAGCATTGATGCAATAAGCATGCTGGCTAATAGAATTCATAGTAGTAATGGAATATTTCAGTGGTAAATGTATCTAAATATCCATTTCACAAAATAACATTTGTTAAAATGTAAAAATAGGTAAAAAAGTAAAACATTGCTTTTTCTATTGCGTTTGATGGGTTTTTCATTAAGCCTACCACTTATAATGATAAAATGATCCTGGGGAATTACCAGTCTCAGAATTTGTAAAGCGTACTTCCAGAGTGGAAAAAAACTGTCGCCTCATTGGTGTTTGTTCACAAAGTAGGATAATGGTAGGGCCTTTCGTTAGGGAAATAGCACTTCAATATCCTAAAGTAGACCCATCTTGCAGGTATCTGGACACAGTGGATTATGGTGGCTGTACCCACTTTCTTGACTATAATAGAATTCATTCTATTCAGTGATTCTAAGCAAATAAATATTTCTCTCTGTTGGGAGAGAAGACACACTAGACCAGTGTGGTAGTATAAGCTTGCAGCATTTATTAATAGAAAGAACATCACAATGTAATTTCTTTTAACAAAAAAATCTTCCTTAAGACCTATAATTGAAGCTAGCTCAAAAAACCATAAAGAAAATGTTACTCTTGTGGGTGAAATGAGTTGTCAGAGACTGATAGAACATTTAGTACCCATTCTACATCAGGTCCTGTGAAAGCAAAAATTACTAAGACAGAAGCATGTACTATTTTATTAGGTACAAACTTTTAGTTAATATATCAGCAGTGGAGGGGGTGACAAGGGTTAAAATGGGGGTGATCCACTATCCTATCCCATCCCATCCTATCCCATCTCATCCCATCTCATCCCAACTTGCTCCATACCAGAATATTTTGCAGGTACCAACACCTGGAAAGAGTTAGGATTTCCCAAGTACCAACACCTGGATGAGTTAGTCACCTCAATGAGGGAGTTTAACAAGTAGATCAGGAGTAGAGGATGGAAGGCTTAATATGCCATGCAAGAGAGCTTGGCTTTGACTTTGGGTGGAAGGAATGTTGGGACTGTGTTTTGGAACTCAGACTTTTGAAAAGAAAAAATAAAGGAAAGAGAGAGAGAAAGAAAGAAAGAGAAAGAAAGAAAGAAAGAAAGAAAGAAAGAAAGAAAGAACCTTAGTCCTGCAGTCTAGCCGGATATTATTTCTGACCATCATTTCTGTTGAAGTCCTATTGCCCAGAAAGGAGACCTCATAGACCTCATAGGTTGCAAGGTAGGAGGGTCTTACTGCCTCCCTCTAATATCTATGCCATTCCAGCTGACCAAGACACATGGCAGCCTTCCTTGACTCCGTGAGTTCATCTCCCCCCAGGGAGCAAGAGCACAGAAGGAGCTGACTTCCCTATCCCTGTCCTTTCTGTCTGGAATCCTTTCACTTCTTCTTTTTTCTCACACCTTGTCTTTCTCTGGAACTATAAACGTAAGAATCATGGTTTGCAGAGGATAGACATGTTTTTTAATTCTATATTTAAAATTGTCACAATAGTATCTCTTACAAGCAAAATTAAACTTTTATGATGGAAATCAGAGAGTAGTGGCTTCTGGGGATTGTGACTGGATAGGGGTATTAATGAATGTTCTGGGGTGATGGAAATATGCTATATCTTGCAGGCATGTTAGTTACACGCATGTGTGCATTTGTTAAAACTCACTGAACCATACACTTAGGATTTGTGCATTTCACTGTAAATCAATTACAACTCACTAAGAAATATTCACAAACAAAAAAACTTAAGTGTTACCCTTATAAACGTTCATTAATTAAATCTTTGAATATATTCATGATCATAGCCTTAGAGTAAATTTCTTAAGTAGAATTTGGGGGCACAGCTAGATAGCAGATAGATAGATAGATAGATAGATAGATAGATTTAGGAATAGAGATTTTGATACATTTTAAAATTTGCCTCCCTAAATGGTTGCTTTCCCTTTGTATACTTCAACTAAAATTGAGAATAGACATCAGGATCTTGCCTGCCATAGCTTCATCTGTTATTTATACAAATGCAAAGGAAGTAGCTTACTCAGAAATGCATAATGGTAACGTACTATTTGAGAAGTACTAATCCTATTTGTTTGACTATGGGAGATTGTATATTTACTAAATAATATAAGAATAGCCAGGATGAATTTCAGTTATAAAATCAGGTATACCAGAAAGATAACCTTATTTGTTTTCTGTATCTTCATTCCTGTGTTTAAGTCGCTATTTTTTGCCACTGGTAGAAGCTACTTCCCAAAAGGCGTTTGCCTTGAGGACTTAGTGTACAGACGGGTCCTGCATGTTGAGAGCTGGCCTTTGCCTTCTTGCTCCTCATTTTCATTTTCAACAGGTAGCACATTCCCCCGGAACCTGGCTGCTCTAGGTCCTGTGACTGCTTCCTAAGGACCATGCTCAGAGCCTGTGCTCTCTTGCCAGAACCCTCTACTGCACAGCCTGTTTTCTTGCAATCCTCCAGCCTCTGGATTTATATTACCTGTCCCTCCTTCTGTGTCTCTCGCTATTTCTGACTCCCTCCTGCCCATAGATTCTGTTCCAAGGACTGAAGCTTTGAACCTGGTAAGCACGAAAGGCTTGGAGATGATTCCTGTTTTCTATGCAACTCAACCATAGCTTCAGCAACGAAAGCAGGCCTGAATGCTTACCTGGCGGGAACCAGGAGCATCCTTCACCTTGAGGGACTTGAGTTCCTACAGCTAGAAGTGTTGAGGAGGGGATTTATGTAGGCCTGCATTCTGACATGGGACCGCTGGGCTTCATAAATAAATACAATTTCATGGGTGACCACTTTTGTCCTGGCAGCAGCTTAGACTCAGAACCGATCCTAAAAGAGACAGCATCTACATCACTCCACCAACCACGAGAACCACATCAGGCAGCTGTTGGCAAGAGGCTTTTGCCCCTGCAATTTTCAGTTATCTCTGCTATGCTGTCAGGAGAAGTCTGGTGCTTGGGTAACTGTGAACCTGAGAACTTCAATCCCTTCCTCTGGGGAACTTGTACACTGAGCTGCTAAACTGCAGGTGGCTGGTGTAAGCATGACCTCGTGTACTGTCCCTTCCCCATCTCTGGTGGAAGTGCTAATGACAGGGAAATGGGCAGCAGCAGGAGGGACACAGAGAAGTCACGAAAAAGCCACAGACAGAGCGAAAGGCAATAATTAGCTCTTGGATAATCACAACTTGAAATAATTTGAAACTGAGTGATTTTAAGAGGTGACTCTTTTGAGGAATCATTTTTTCTGAACAGGAAACAGGGAAATAATGCAATCAGAGCCAAAACCAAAGGGTTGGGGACACCCACAGCTAGGAGCCACCTCAGTCGGTATCACGGGCTGCACCTCTTCCATCTTCCACCACCATGGTGAACCTAAGCTGGGCCAACAATCATGCAGTCATGTAATTACTGGATAGTCTGTCTCTAACGTGGAGGAAAGACCAGGGTCATGTCTACTGCTGATCTGCTCTAGGTCAAGCTGGCATGGAGCACTACCCACCCACGGGCAGCAGCCTTCATCTTGGCATAAATCCGTGCAATCAAATGTCCCTGCTTGCTTCTGGCTGCTTCCCACCCTCTCCTCTCCTTTAGCAAGGAACCAGCCTTGCTCTGACTAGGTGCTATGCTCTTCCACATGGGCTGCCTCCCAAAGGATACAAAAAAAAAAAAGTCACACTCAGCATTAAAGCCATGGCTCACACTGCTATCCCGTGACCTTCCCAACCCCAATCTGAAATGAAGCTTCCTTAGTCAGCAGGGCTGGTGTATTGCAAAAGCCAGCAGATCAGATTCTCTCCCTCTGTCTATCTCTTTTCTAGTCTCAAAAACTTTCCTAAATAGAATTGGATTAAAGGAAAATTCCCCTCTGCTCTTTATCTTGGAAGGGAGAGGAAGGATGCAGGTTTTGGAAACCAGTTCAGACAAGTTTGAATACAATTAAACAGGTGCCTCTTATCTGCCTGTCACCATAATTTCTAAATTCCCTTTCTAAACCTAACATTGCACAGTGCCTTCCAATATGAATGTGACGCTGAAAGCCAGTCAGATCCGTGACTTTCTGGTAATGCCCAAGCAATTCTTAGAAAAGCCACCGTAGTATCGCAGTACTCCCAATTAATAGGTATTGACCTTGAAACCCATTTTAAAAAATCTATACTTACAGCAATAATATTGATGCCTTCATCTATCAAAAAAATTTTATCTAGTCAGCTATAGAAAAAGTATGTGACTTTAAATTCTTTCTTCGTCTTTGCAAAGTAAAGCTCATAAGGTGCAGAGAACAGAAAGAAGCCTAATGCTAAAGTTCACTGACCCATGTAGGGATTAGCCGTCCCCAAAGTGCCCTGGTACTGTTGCTTCCTTGAATAGAGTAAGAGAATGAAGGCACCTATCTTCACCGGTACAACTGGGGCCTGCCACTGAACAGAATTTTACAAGACTATTGAATATCCACTGTGTTCAAGTCACTGGACTAACCACTCAGTTGGGTGTGGCTTAATTCTTGGTGCTTTAAGGTGGCATTTTTAGGTACAACATGACAGGCAATGTTAACATGATGATCATTTGTTGAAGAAGATGATAAGAAAAATGAAGGCCTCTAAAGCAGGCTGGATTTTGAGCCCCTGTCTAGTTGCCTTATTTCCATGACTCTGAGAGTGAATCTCAGTTTCCCTACCTGTGAGTTCAGGCTAAAGTCTTAAATCTTTCACTTCACCAAGGCTAATAAAGTCATAAAAATGGAGGCATAAAAACTATCATATGTCATTGTCCACTGGCTTTTTTCCCCACCACAGAAACCTATCCACCCCTCCAATTTCTTCAAAAACAGCTCTGAAGTGACTTGGGGGAAGGGACTGACATGTGTGTCTGGGCCTCTTGGGTTCTCCAAGGCATCTACCATGTTTTGTCTTTTCTCTTGCTGCTGGTATCAAAGACAAAATGGTATGCCAGTAATTGTTTTCACTTCCTCTCAAAGCTCTCTCTCTCTCTCTCTCTCTCTCTCTCTCTCTCTTTCTATGTCTCTGTCTCTCTCTGTCTGTCTTTGTCTCTGACTCTGTCTCTCTCTCTCTCACGCACACACAGGCATGCTGCACTCACCATCATGGCACCAATGCTGCTTGATATTGAGGGTTCTGATGTGCCAGTTGAGAGTAAAGTTTGTGCCATTTTCAGAATTTCTGTTAGGGTTCCCTAGTGGGATAGATTACGCATACAATCATATATACGCATACACATATATATGCATACACATATATATGCATATATATGTGATTGTATGCGTAATCTATCCCACTAGTGAAGGTATGCATATATATATATATATATATATACATATATATATATATATATATGTGCATACCTTCAGCAGAGTCAGCTGGAAGAGTACAAAGGGCTGTCTATCTAGGAGATCTGAAGGGTCCAGTCTAAAGTCAAAGTCCTGTAACCCACTGTAGTGTTCCTTGTAGATCCTTATGAAGATCCCAAAGGTTCTGTGCTCCAAAGCTGAAGAGTCTGCACTGGTGGCCTGGAGACAGATGTCTTACCAAAGGTAAAGACTGGAGCTCCTTCAAATAAGGAAAAGTGAGACTTCTTTTTTTACCTTTTTACTCCATTCAGGCTATAAGCCCATTGGTTGATGCCACATGTACCCAAGATGGGTTTTCCTTCTTCAGTCCATCAGCCAGTCACTCTTAGAACTGTATTAAACCAATCAATGAGACATTTCTTATTCAAGCTGACACCACCGTTACCTATCACGAAGACTGACCCTGTAGATCCCTCGCATTGGAGCTCTTTGGGCTTTTCTGCCATGTATTGGATGAGCGAAAAGTTGGCTGACCTCTGGATCACCTCCTTGCTGTGTTGAATCTCAACTTTTGGCCTCCATCCTCTATTTCTAGCTGCAGAGAGGAGATTCCTATGTAAGCTGAGTCTGGTCTCTCTTGTTTGTTTCTGTTCCTCCAGTGCCTGGACTAATCCCAGGCACAAAGCAGATAGAGAATAAGTATCCATGTTAGAAATGATGAAGTTATTCTCCTCTCCTAGGTGCATCACAGTGTACATGAGTAAGAGTGGAATCATTAGTATGTTACAAAACTCCCTCCATAATTGCCATGTCCAAAGAATCAATGAGGGTATACCTGAATTTCAGTAAATCCCATCATGTCTTATTTTGTTCAGAGTGTTGAAAAGTACAGTAATAGAAATGGTTAGGCTTTGGCTTGTTCCTTGATTTGGGTTTTGTTCTCATTGGCTCACCTTTGGATCCTTACCTCATTCATTCCTAATCCATTGTTACTCCCGAATCAGAGCTTCTCACCCAATTTTTTCCACACCCTGAAAGCCTCAGCACGATAGAGACACCGGGATCTCCATGTGTGTTGTTCTCTGTCTCAGAATGTCGCCTGAGCTTTGTCTCAACTGTAAAGAGGGACTTTGTCCCATTTTTGTCTCAACTGAAGTCTCAGCCATAGTTTGAATGACTGTATTGGTGGAACTTTCTCTTACACTCTAACTCCAGCTGCTATTAGGACAATAAGTGGTTCCCTCTTGTTCCCAAAGTTGTAGTTCATTTGGCCAATATAATATTGGTTGTCTATTAATTATTTATGTTTATTTAATTTCCCAGGGTGTAAGTTCCCCAAAGGACATGGAGCACATTTTATTCATTACTGTCACTGGGTCTCCTGTGTGATAAATATTGTTAACTGTGTATCATGACGATATCTTTGAAAGAAAGAAAATGAAGAACCAATATATGCATAGCTGATTCATGATCATCATTTCCTCCGACCATCACTGTGCACACTCAGGTACACACAAAAACACAACACACACACACACACACACACACACACACAATTGAGAGAATGCCTGTAAAAGTCTAGTAGATTTTATGGGGTTACCAAGACCACTGCAGGAGTTCCAGTGTCCAAATCCCTCCCAACACTCTCAGGTGGGCATTTTGCATCTCTTTATTGTGAAGTGGTTCTGTTTTTATCTCTGCTTTTACAATTAGAACAGCTGCATCTTCATTTCTCTAAATCCCATTTCTCCCTTTTCAAATTTGTTGTAGGAGAAATAGACAAAGAGTAGTGCAAATTAAGGGAATGCATTTGGCACCTGCTGTAGACTGAATGTCTGCATCTTCCCAAAATGTATATGTTGGAATCCTAATTCCCAGTGTGAGGATGTTAGGATGTGGGGCCTTGGGCAGAACCCTCATGAATAGGATTGAGACATCATAAAGGAGGCCCATGAAAGCTTCTTCCCTTCCTCCACCACAAGAGAGGCACAATGAGAAGACAACTATTTCCAAGGTTGTGACCCTCGCCAGACTCCAAACCTGTAAGCATCTTGATACTGGACTTCCCAGATTCCAGATCTGTGAGAAATACAGTCCTGTGATTTATATGCCATTTAGTTTATGGTATTCTGTTGCAGCAGCTGAAAAGACTAAGGCAATACTGTAGAAAGAAAAAAAGAGGTTTTGGGAGTTTAGAGCAGCCAATGTCTAATTATGATGCTAGACCACTCCAGGTATTCTACAGATAAGAAATGAGAAACCAGGGCTTACCATGCTCCTCAGAAGGAGAGCTCCAAATTCTCTGGCATAAGTGCTACTGTAGCAATGACATACTAAAGTGCATATCTGTCCTTAAATGCTCTTTCCTCGCATGGCATAACACCGAGTTTTCATGCAAGCCTGAATGGTATGATGGCTGCAGTAAAATTATTTTTATTGTGATTTTTTTCATTGTTATGACACACAAGTCATTATCCTGCAGGAAAAATACCTACTGTTTTTAATCATGGTTGAAAAATTATTTTACAATTCAGAAAAAATGAACGTTCCCTGTGAATCCTAATATAACTCTAAAAACATGTTCTCTTATTCAAAGTTCATCTGATCACACTCAATCTAGCTCAAGAAGAGGGACGATTTTATTTTTTTATTTTAAAGAGAAAAATCAATAAAAGCAATGAACCAGAATTTCATCGCAAGTTAATAGGAAATTAACAATGGTTAATACATTGCATATTGCCTTCAAAGTTGTTGATCAGATCACAAGGTATAAGCATGCAAAATTTATCAAACAATATAATCACAAATCATTCTTTTCAATGAACTAAAAGAAATTAGTAGTATAATTATCTTAGCTATCATGTATATGTATATTTTTGTTTTCTTTTTCCTTCTTTTCTCCTTTCCCCCATCCCTGTTATTATTTCCTTTTGAGCAGTTTCTTTCTCTTTCTCAGTATCTATTGCAGACTTTGGATCTTATTTACTCTTTCAGTTTTTTACACTAGGAAGACAATGCAGGATGTCTACACATATGGCACTGATTTATTTCACTTATGAGTATGGCCTCTAGTTGCACCCACTGACCTTAAAAAAAGCCTCAAGTTTATCTTTTTTATAGCTAAGTAGTACTCCATCGTATAAAAATATCATATCTTTTTTATCCATTCCCTGGTTGATGGGCATTTAGGTTGTTTCCAACATCTAGCTATTACAAGTTGTGCTGGTATAAACATGGATGCACATATATGGCTGTGGTAGGATTTTTTAAATCTTCTGGGAAAATACAAGGTAGACAGCTGGGTCGAATGGAATCCTAGTTTTTTGAGGAATCACCACACTGATTTCTATGATGGTTGAACCATTCACTCTACACTCGCACCAACAGTGGAGAAGCCTCACCAGCATTTGTTATTGCTTGATTTCTTGATGATAGTCATTCTTTCTGGGGTGGGATGAAATCTCAGTGTTGTTTTAATTTCCATTTCTAGAATAACCAATGATGTTGAACATTTTTTCATATATTTATTTGCAATTTGCATTTCTTCATCTGAAAAGTGTATATTTATCTCAGGTGCTTATTTTTGGACTAGGTTTTGTATTTGGGGAAGGAAAGATTTTAAAATAAGAAAAAAGTCAAGATACATACATTTGCATATGTCATGGTTTATGTCAGTGGCCCCCAGGCCTCATGTATTTGCATTGTACCTTTGTGACTGGTTCATTGTCTAGTGCTTGGATTGATAGTGTCAGTGCTAAACCCTCCTAGGGGGTGGAGCCAGGATGTGATGTAATGGCAGGAAGAAGGTGTGTCTCTCTCTCTTGCCGGTTTCCGCCTTGCTGTTTGCAGCCGCCATGAACTGCAGCCCCGCCATGCCACCCTGCCTTGGAGCCAACTGAGTATGGACTGAAACCTCCAAAAACTGTAAGAAATAAACCTTTCCTTTCCCAACTTTGGGCATCAGGTATTTTGTCTCAGCGATGAGTAAAAAGTAACTAAGACAGCATAGAAGAGCCAAAGTGCAACCCTGGCTTTATAAAAACAAAACCAAACAAAAGGCAGGAGCCAAATTTTTCTTTTTTCTCAGACATCATGCAGTCTTTCTCTGTATGGTTTCCATCTGGGCTAGACTTGAGATTGTCTTGTTCTTCTGTGTTTCAGTTTAATGCCCGTGTAAATTCAGTTTGCATGCACCGGAAGTCTGAGATTGCTTTGGGTTGGCGCTGTAGCATCGCTAACCAGTTCAGCAGTTGGCTGGTTTTCCAACATGTCATTCTCCAGAGAGGAATCTGACCATTCAAGTTGAAGAACACAAGCTAATTTTGAGATAATCAGTTCTAGATCAAGCCACTTTCTTAATCCAAGCAGTAGTGACTTGGAAGAGGAGTCCCAAGGTAGATGTACTTACTCAGGTAGCGTGCATAAGAACAGATTCTCCTAGAACAGGGCAGAATCAGGGTTATGAAGACAGCCCAAAGTATATCCACAGCAGAAGCTGGCAAACTTTTACAATTAAAGGCCAATATATAGCAAATAACTTAGGTATTTTTAGTTGGAGTCTCTGTATAACTAGTGAATTCTGCCATTTTTGGTACACATGCAGTCATGCAAACAGATAAGCAGACTGTGCAATGAATCTTTTACTGTAATAAGTGTTTTTAAAAATTCAGTAGTTTTGCTGAAATGTATTCTTCGAGATTAATATTCTCAAATACCAGAAGCTCCAAAGCACATTTTGTCATTTTTAAGTTTTCATAGTTTTGACTCTTTTGAGACAAACTTTCACATGTTGAATGGCTAATTTTAGTTTTTGTGTAAATTTCTTTTCAACTCTTCTGCTATTTCTTCCCTAGTAGTCATTTGTTTTTGTGTTATTTGGGATACTGACTATAGGATAGTAACTTTTCTGGGCATATATGCTGCAGATACCTCTTTCTATTAGGCATCTTTTTTTTTCTTAACCTTACTTTATAAAGATTTTGTTTATAGAAGTTCTGCATTTATATGCAATTGATACTACAAATTTTTTTCTTTTGATTTTTGCATTTGAGGTAATGTTTACAAAATGACTCCATTTTCAAGAGTCTCAACATTTATTATTACTAATAAACACATTGATAAAAAGTGCTATAATAAAAAGAAATGAAAAGTGCTAGAAACATTATAAATGTGTTTATTAATAATGTTTCTAGCACTTTTCATTTCTTTTTAATAGTTGAGTATTTAATTTTTTGGAAGTGTGTAGCATGTAGGTTAATTATCTGATTCACTTATTTCCTAAACTGGTCTCAAAAAGCAAGCACTGAGCAAATATTATTTTGCTGAGTATTTGGAAATATTACCATTTTTACATTTTAATTTCATATGTATTTTAAAGTATTTTCTACATTCAAAAGTACAACATGTATATCTCAGTATTTGATATTTTTTAGATATATTCCAGTTCTCTTTAATTGAAGGTAGTAAAATGATAAATACTAGATATGTATTAAATAGTCTCTGAAAAGAAGAAAATATAAATGATATCCCAGCCCAGTAAAATTAATTTCAATTATGTATTTCTAACTCTTCTTGTTTGTCATTGGGCTCTTTACTGCATTTTAAAGAAAGTGATACTTCTTTTCCTTCGGGGGGGTTTCTTAACGCCAGTTTAGAATTATAAATAAGACATTTCTAAATCTCTGAACACATGCAGGAACAAATCATGAGGGATGAATTTTGTAAATCTTGCAATTCTTAATCCAACAGAGCTTCTCACTTATGAATGTTTAAGTGAAGAATTTTAAAAATTTAATAAGCAATATTTAATACCAAGTATAAAGAGCAACAGACAATAGATTCCCTACTGCCTGCAATCTTCAGGTTTGAAAATTCATGAGGGCCCAGGGCAGACTACATAGCTCCCTGAGAAAGGAGCAGTGACAACAGACAATAGGCAAGAAAGGCCAGCATCTGACTTTTTTTCATTCTATTTTTATGTATGTAGAGAATGGCACTAACAAAGAAAGGAAGACAACACGAACTTCATTAGAAATGCATATTCTTCTGTTTGCTACTAGTGGAATTTCAAATAAATTATTTCACTTCTCAGTGTTTCAGTGTTTTCTTCATCTGTAATACAGGGATCGTAATACCTTGGGGTCATGGTGAGAAATGAATCACTCCGTATGTTTAGTAAAATACATAGCATACAAAAAAAATACATAGCATACAAAAAGCACTCGTTGAATGCTACCTCATTTCCCTTTTGCTTCCTCCTCAAATATAGCTGTGCATGTCACTTGGGGTCTTGGGGTAAATTCCCCCTTTTCTTATTATCAAACAAATGGCAGGGAAAGGTACCTGTCTGCCTTCCTGACAAGTCTACCTAATATCCCATCATCATGAAAAATTATTCATGACTCTTTTGTGTTGTGTGTGTATTTTGGGTATAGACGAACCCTCATTAAGAGGTGTGTCACAACTCATTTTTTCTTTCTTTTTTAAGAATGTAGACATACTAGACCCCACTCAATGTGCTATACACTTTCATATGTGCTGACAAACTCATCACACTGCAAGTCCGCCAATACACTCATGATACAAAACGGCCCCAGCAAGCTCCTAACACTGCCCAACCACACGTTCCACCCATCTTTTTACTCACTTAGTTATTCCTCGTTCCTATAGTTTTTCAATTTCCACAGTGTCATATAGATGAAATCACAGGTTATCTAGAAATTTAGCCTTATTATCTGAGATTTATTAATACTGTTGTGCATATCAAAGGCTCATTCTTTTTGATAGCAGAGGAGGAGTATTTCATCTTATGGATGAATCATGGTTTATCTACTCACCAGTTGAAGGATATCTAGTTTTTACTAATTATGAGTCACGTTTCTATAAATGTTTAAATACAGGCTTTTGTGAAGTCACAAATTTTTATTTTTCATACAGTAGGGTAAATATCAAGTTGTGGCATTCCATATTACAATGTAAGTGTGCACATGTTTAACTTTATAAGAAAGTACCTATTTATTTTCCAAAATGACTATATCACATTTGCATTCATACTACTTTGAGAGCTCTAGTTCTTTATAGATCCCAGATTATGTATAATGCATATAAAAACAAAGTCTATATAATATGTATTATAATACCTGTATATTATGTTGCATATAATACCTACATAAATATTATCATATATATAAAATACCAAGTCTACATAATATAATGTATACAAATGATGTATCAGACTTTTCATTTATTTATTTACTTCATATTGCTTGAGATCAAACACAAGGCCTCATGCATGCTACGCAAGAGCTGCACAACTGAGCTAGTCCCTTAACTCCAGGTTTATTTTATTTATTACTTTTCTACTAAGTACACAGTGGTAGTTTCTTATGGTTTAAATTAGCTTTTCCTTAATGGTTAGTGACTGAATTTTTTCTATTAACTTATTTGTTATCTGTATGTCTTTTGGGGACTAGTTTTATTCAAATGTTTTGTGTATTTTCATTGAATTGTCTACTTGAGTTTAAAGAATACATAAAATACTCTTTCTGTAAGTATTTGTGAGATAGGCATATGATTTACAAAACAAAACAAGACAAAACCTAACACGTGTTCATTTTCTTAGCATGGCTATTTGTAGAATGATAACTTTTATCTTTAATAAAATCCAATGAGTCAATTTTTTTTCTAGATCAAGCTTTAAGATCTTTTTTTAAGTAAAAATTTAAGAACTTTTTACTTAACTATCATTCACAGAGATTTTGTTATACTTTATTACAAATGTTTGAGAATTTTGTTTTATATTTAGGTTTGTAATCAACTGTTAGTTCATTTTTGCATAAAATGTGAGCAATAGGTCAAGGTTTGTGTTTTTTTCATATTGAGCCAGCATTTGTTGAAAAGACTACCTCAGTTCCAGTAAATTACCTTATATTTTTGTAAAAAACCTGTTGACTTTAGAATTTTATTTTCTAATAAAAACATATATTGTTATAAATTGTGATATAAAAATTGCTTTAGCTTTATTCCACCAATTTTGATATGTTGAATTTTAATTTTTCTATGTTTCAAAATATATGCAAATTTTACTATGACCTCAAATTACTTGGAATGATGCTGTTTAATTTTGAAATATTTGGATATTTTAAGATTTTTTTCTGTTATTTATTTTTAATTTCATTCAATTATGGATATGAAATACAGTTTACACAACTTATATTATTTGCATTTCTTTGATGTTTGTTTTATAACCCAAAATGTATTCTATCTTGTACAATTCCATGTACCATGTACAATTAAAACAAACGTGAATTTTTCTGTTGTTGGTAGAGTCATCTGTAAATTTTTTGATAGTGTTTTTCAAGTCTTAGATCCTTATTGATTTATCACTCCAGTTTTTAAATTTTTTTAATCAATTGTTGAGAAAAAATGTCAAATTTCTCTATAATAACCAATCTGCCAATTTTTTAAAAATCTATCACCTTTTATTCATGTATCTTTTTACCTTTGGGATTTTTTTGTGACATCTTGGTAAATTTACCTTATTTTTATAATGCCCATCATTTTCCCCTGACTAATACTTTCAAATCTCCAGACTCTTTTACTTGACCTAATTAGCATCTATATCTTCCTATGGATTAGATTTGGCATGGTATAATTTTTGCATTCTTCAATTCTTCAGCTAGTCAATGTCTTTTATATTTAAAGTGTGTTTCTTATAGGCACATGTAGTTAGGTTTTGCTTTTTAAACCCATCTGACAATCTTGTCTTTTAGTTGGTATATTGAGATTGCTAAAAATTATTGTAATATTCAGATGTTTTTGTTGAAATCTACCTATTTGTTATATGTTTTCTATTTGTTCTATTTGATATTTTTAGTTCCTTTTCTACTCTTTTTTATTGAATCATTTTTATGATGCTATTTCATTTCACTACTGACTTATTATGTGTATCTCTAAAAATGTCTAGAAGATGCTCCATAGTTAACAATTTTTATATTTGGCTACATTAATCAGACTCAATATCCAAATGACAATATAAAATACATTGTTACACATTTGTTTATAAACCTTAAAATAATATATTCCCAATTCTTTCTTCCCAAATTTATGCTAATATTATAATTATTATATATGAGGTGTTATCTAAAGTTATGGCAAATGCTTAAAATTTTTAGAAAGTTTATTACAATGAAAGACACTGAAAATAATCTCACTTTAAAAAGTTCCTCTTGCTTCAAACACAATTAACCCATCATTCTTGCACTTTGTGAAGCACTTCTGGAGGTCCTTTCTCTTCAGTGTCTTTAGTTGTGCTATTGTGGCTGCCTCCACGTACTGTATCAATTAAAAAGATTTATTTTTCATGGTTATTTTGGCTTGGAAAAAGAATCAGACTACTTAAATGTCAGGTCCTGTGAATAAGATCAATGAGGACATATCTTAATGCTTTTATTTCACAGAAATTGCTGTAAACATTTTGAAATGATTTAAGAAATAAAGGCAGATGTGAAAAGACACTCATGAAAGAGGCTTCCAAAACTGCTTCAGAAAGTAGCAAGAATGATGAGAAAAATGTGTTCAAAGCAAGGGGAAGTTTTTTGAAGGGGATTAATGGCAGTGTGTCTTTTGCTGTATTAAGGTTTTTAAAAACATAAACATGCCCTGTATTTTTGATCACCCCCCTAAGTTTGCTTTTAGATATGCCATAAGAAATAATATGCCTAAATCATCTATAAATGCAAAATGCATGCAACCTTTGGGGTAATGAAAAGTAGTAAACAAATTTTATTATTGTCATCTTTTAGTGCTTTTCTGGCACTCTTCATTTCTCTGTGTAGATCAAACTTTCTGCCTGGTGTCAGTTTCCTTTTGCTAGAAGAATTTCTTTTACTCTTTCTTGTCATATAGTTCTATGGAAAATTCATTCTCTCAGGTTTTGCTCTAATGATAAAATCTTTTATTTCTGCTTTATTTTTAAAACATATTCTCTGAGTATAGAATTCTGAGTTGACTTCTTTTTTTCCTTTCAGCACTTTGAAAATGACAATCCATTGCCAGCTAACTTGAGTAATCTCTGAGAAGAAGTCTGCTGTAATTCATATCTTTAATTCTTCCTACTTAATGTGTCTTTATTTCCTCCGACTGTCTTCAAATTTTCTTGTTTCTTGTTTTTAGAGATTTACATAGAAAATATCTATGACCCTGCTTTTTTCAAAAAATCCTACTTCTAGATTTTTACATCTGTGGTTTGTTGTTATTAATTTTGGAAAATCCTCAGCCATTATCCTCTTTTCTTTTTGTTTTTAATTTATTTCTGTGGCCTATCTTCAAATTAATTGACCTTTATTTGGCTAGGTGGCTAAGCTCTAGTTATAAGCTTATCTCTGCTATTTATCAAAGTAATCTTTATCTCTGTGTTTCTTATTCCTATTCTTCATATTTTTGACTCTTAATAGTTTCCATCTCAAGATTCCTTTCTGATCTTGTGGGGGTTTTTTTCACATTTTTTTCATTATGACCTTTAATGTATTTTAGATTCTGAGTCTTACAGTTGCAACTTTTGTATCAAATCTAAGTTTGGCTCAATTGAATGATTACTTCAGGTGTTAATGCTGTAATGTGTTGTTTTTTCCTTGCTCTTTCCTTTCATATGCAAGAATTATCTTAAGCACTGTTGTTATTGTTGAAAATCTGGTATCCTGTGCAAGGTAGCCAATACTGTGGTAAACCATTTTTTGTGTGTTTTTGCTTTTGGCAGGAAAATGGATACAGCTTTTTTCCTGTGAAATTCTGAGTGTGGGAGTTTGAGTCAATCTAGTGAGGACTTAAGGTATTTTGGGGTGTTCGGTATAGCTTTATTATCTTTCTTTTACAGCAGATTTCATGTACTCTTGTTAGTTTGTCTTTATTGTGGGGAAAAGTTTCTCAGAGATTCGCAAGTTGTCTAGTCCAGCTTCAGCTCTGGTTCTTTACTTTGTGCTGTATTTCAGTAACAAACTCTGTTTTATAATTCCCTCAGCAATTCTCCACAGTTAACTTGTACTCAAAGCTTGCTAGCATGACAGTGGAGATGGGCAAGGACAGTAATCTCTGTTTTATCAGCTAAGCTTCAGCCATAGGCTGACACTGTGTCCCTAACTCTCAGGAGCGTGGCTTTCTTTTGCGCTCTGACCCTTGACCCAGTGTAACACTATGTCCTGCACATAATCTTCTGTGTCTCTAGGAGAAGAAGGTAATTTATATTTACTTCTATTACTTTCAGTCTAAGGACAACAGTGTTCCTTGCTTCTTTTCACCTTCTTTGTAGTGCAAGGCTTTGGTTTTGTGTCTGTCTCATAGCAGCTGCTATTCCTTTCCTCAGATTTACCCCCACAAAAATAGTTTCTTTGGTCTGTCCCCAAAATATTTTTGTGACATCTACAGAGAGGAGACTAAATGTTGGTGCAAGCTTTCCCTTTATCTGTGGTTCCATGGAGCGATAAACTCCTACCACCTCCTACCCATCCCCCCTCCACTCAGTATCTACCAATTCTTTGATAATCTGGATGGAATTTCTCATTTGTGGCAGTCTCTATCTGCTTGAGGAAAACAAAGGCTCAGGTTCTGTCTTTCCCAAAGTTACTGGCATCTGTTTAGGTTTAAAATTGGAGTTAGGTGTTTTCTGAATGATGTCAGCTCTCTGAGAAATCTTAAAAAGTTGTGAACTTGGAGTTTGTCCCAGATATTTGCATTGGTAAGGGTATGGGTGATGCTCCTGTAAACTTTCTACATTGTAATCAGAAACCAGAAATAGCTGATTTTTAATTATCTTTGTCTTTTCCCCAGTGAAAATATTTCAGCTTCTGGCTATAAATATTTTAGAATTCCTCCCTATCATTTTGAGGAGTATTATATCCCTTTGTCTTTCTCCATCAATGTTTTTCTTCATATAGGTGGAAGCATACTGCCATTATTTGGCATTTTCTAGCACCTTGCACTTATAAAACACTTTTGAATCATTTGGATATTTTTCTCTTTACTAATCACATGGGGCAAATGAGCAGCATCTGCCCTTGCTTAGACGGGGGAATTAAAGCATAAAGAAATGTAGTCATTTATTGAGGATCAAGGCAAAACCATCCTAAAATTCGAAAATTGGTGTATTAGTTATTTTAGGCACCTGCTCTGACATTTCACTGGGGTAAAACTGCCAGAACATTCTCCCCCAGAGCCACAGGGAGAAATCATGCCTCATTAGAGTAGTTACAATAGTAAATTTTTATGTATTTTGAACATTAAATTTAAATTCAGTCTAGATAAATGACCTGTGTGATTTCTAGAGAGCTTTGCCAAGTCTTTTACTATACTATTGTCCTGAGATCAGGGAAGACTGTGGTAGAGAAAAAAGAACTTTAATTCCCTTATCATTTTAGATCCTAGCAGGCAACAGATAAAAAGAGAGTGGCAAGAGGAGCCAGAATGGAAGAAATATAGTTCCATGCTGGGCCGACAACTAACTTCTTCATTTTACCTGGGGGAGTCTCTTGCTTCAAAGAGTGCCCCTCCCTATACACAGGGCACCTACGGTTCTCCAAACCTCTGGTGAAACACCTTTGTTCCAAGCTCTGAAGTTACCACCTGGTGTTCTCACTTTCAGCTTCTTTGTCTCTCCTTTATCATTGTCCTTCTCACAGCATATTTTGACCAAATCTTTTCCATAACAGAGAAAATTAGTGATGGATCTTAGAGCTTGATAAGAAGAGAAGTAGGAAAAACAATAATTTTCAGCAGTCTAAGATCAGCCACTGTCCTTTCTTCTATTTTTTAGAAAAAAATTTCATTTTAAACAGAAGAAAAATTTTAAAAAGGTAAAATCAAGAACCATGGCCTTACTCTTTTTTCATTAAACTTTTATTGTCTATACTACAAGTCAGTCAGTCATGACTGGTGAGCATATAAATCTGAGAAAAACACATAGTAGGAGGTACATCAACTGTCACAACCGGATAGGGCATAAGGGAGACGGGTGAATTCAAGCGCAGATGTTAGAAAGGGCTCCCTTTCTCATCGTGTGACTGTTAATAGTGACCTGTAACTTGACTGGATTAAGAAATGCCTTGCAGATTAACACAAAGCACAGTTCTGGGGGTGTCTGGGTAGGTGGGTCATGGACACATAAACTTGGGGTCTATATCAAATTCCCTGCCCCTTTTCTCTCTTGTGCCATTCTCCTGCCCTGCTTTCAGGCAAATTGATTAGCTTTGCTCTGCTATACTTTTCTGCGTTATGTTGCTGCTTGGAGTCAGTCGACTATGGACTGAATCCCCTGAAGTGGTAAGCCAAATAAGCCTCTCCTCTTTTATGTGAGGATGTCATATATTTTGTCCAGCAATGGGAAAGTTAACTATACACATGGTAACCTGGAATCAAACTACCCCTATAATCCAAGGGGGCATTTGGATTTCCATAGTACCCTCCCACATGAAACATCTTTATTTTAAATAGGTAAATGGCTTTCAGTTGACATAGAGTTGGAAATAACAAGTTGCAAACAAATTAATATAATTTTTTGAAACAGTACATCCAGAACTTACACTGATTGCATTCTAGTTTTGATGAAACTTGGAGGAACTTCATGTTCTAAAGATGTAAATACTCCATGTTTACAAGTTGACTGGGGCTTACCAATTATATTTCCTCAGCCAGTTTATCTAAAGTTATCAACTGCCGTGAGGTTTGCCTCATGCTCTAAACTTATTTTATCTGTGGCCCAAAGACCAAATAACATACTACTATAATGGGTCCAAAAACTTAATCTCTCATGAGGAAATATCAACCTTTCAGAAAAATGAGACAGTTGGAGGAGCCCACCCTAAGTTAATAATGATAACTTTTCATGGTGGCAGGTTCAGAAAAGAGTAGAGGAGGAAGCCATAAAGTTACTAGAGAGGAATGAGGGTGAATAATAACATCAAAAAGTTGTAATCCATATGCAAAAAATAAACCTCCACCTAAATTGCACCTCTTATTCAAAAACTAACTCAAATTGGATGTATCTCTAAAATGTAAACAAATGATACATTTCTAGAAGAAAATAGAGGACACTCTCTTGACTTTGAAATTAGGCAATGAGACATTATACATATCCTCTGGATTACAATCCTTATTGGAAAAAATTTTCATAAATTTAAAAATTTTGGTTTGAGTAAATCAGTGTTATAATGTAGTGAAACAACAACCTACAGACTGTGAATAAATACCTGTGAACCACAGATCCAACAATAAAAAAGAACACTTTTTTAATATATATAGAAACATAGTAGATATCAAGCCCATTATTTATTGTTATAAATCTCAATCTTACTTTTCTACATCTAAAAAGCCAGCTTCAAGGAGTTGCATACTATATAATTATTTTTATGACATTCTTAATAACACAGAAAGTAGGAATGGAGAGAAAATTATCAATGGTCTTTATGGAATAGAGGTGAGAGATATAAAGAGATAATATCAGATGACTTTGACAGGAGGAGAAGGGTCCAATATGTTAACTGTACTGGTAGTTATACCAATTTATACATTTGTTAACATTCATATAATCTGTATGCCCAAGAAGTTAATTCTAGTCTGATAATTTATAAAATAATTGTCTAAAGAGATGCAAAATTAAACCAAAAAGAAAAAAAAGAATTTTACAATATTAATTTCAAGTCTAGAAACCAGAGGCATGGAATGACTGTAGACTGGCATTGACTTCAGACTGGTATTATCACATAGCTGAATCCTGGTTCTAGAGAAAATGTTCTCTGGACCTCTAAAACAGCATTCAGTGAGAGACTGGCAATTTTAATATGAGTGGCTGGCACTCAGTGGTCACTCCATAAAACCCTGGTGCATCAAAGATATTTGTCTCAATTATTTAAATTATTTCAAATGGCTTCAAACTCCCCAAGGAGGGCCTAACATGACATTTTTTAGTATTATGCAGACTAATTAGTGGTAATTATTAGTGTATTCTAATATGGTTTGCTCTCTTCTGCCTGTGAAGTCCATGTTTTCTTGGTCACTTTGACCTGTACAGACCTCTTAACACTAGCAGAATCCTTTTCATGTAATATTCATATCATTCATTTCCTTAACTTTCATTTCTTTCCTGAAACCCTTTATCAACTGTTCTCTTTGCATGAGGTTAGATGGCCAAGGTCCGAAGAGGATTGTGGCCTTTTCTCTCTTGGGATTCTTCCATCATCAAGGCTCAGAGAAACCCACTCAAGGCCAAGATGTTCCAGCAACACTTTCCCTTTCCCCTTAGCCCCAGGAACAAGTGGCTAAGTCATGTGGATCACTGTGATCCCCCCCCCATCATTTACTAATAACAAGTCTATTAGAATAAACTAAGAAAAAAATTTATGGAGGTATCTCACTGTTCTGGTTCCTTTTGTTTCATTGTTGAGACAAAAATACCTCACAACTGGAGGTAAAGGAGGAAGGTTTATTTAGCTTACAATTATTAGAGGGTTTGGTCCATAATCAGCTGGCTCCCTGGTAGGGCAGCATGGCAAAGGAGCAACAGTTCATAGCAGCGGAAGATAGCAAAAACAGCAAGAGCAAAAGGGGAGGAGCAAGTCTCTTTCTTTCCTTTATGCTGTATGCAGGATATCCCCCACCCCAGAGCAGGTGCAACACTCACACCACCAATCCCAGCACTAGACAATGAACCAATCACAAACTCTAGATTCAGCCACCTTCCAAAGGCCTGCCTTCCATGACTACATGAGGCTTTGGGAGACATCCAGACACAAACCATAACACTTGTAGAATAACACCATCTTTTCCCCCATCTTGATATGTGTACCAGAGTTTCTGTATAAAGTATCCTAGTCACATGAATTTGGATTCATATTTAGCTAACATTGTAACTACCTTTTGTATGCCAGCATACTCACTGCATATGACCTCACTTAATGCCTCAGGACCCCCAGTCATCTTGAAAGTATTTGTTAAGCACAAGTTACATTAGGTGCTAAGTTACACTCAAGGCAAAAGCCAGTTAAAAATCTCTCATGCTCTTACAACAGAATGGCACAGCAGATCTATGTAAATACATGTACTTTTAGAGTATTTACTTAAATGTTCCCATTGTGTGTAACTAAGAGAGGACATCCTCAAATGTGGGTACCCTACCATTTTACCCAGAAATGTAACCTATCCACTTTAGGAGGTAGTATGCACTGCAACATACATAACCCTCTCTTAATGTGCACATCAACACAGTTTTTGGTGGTTACTTGCTGCTTTTTATCATCCGCAAATAGAAGCAAGTTAAAGATGCTGACCGCTCTGTATTTGCATCATGTACAAATCTGTCATAGCCTAGAAGCTTCAGAGGAGTTTCCATCATAGCCTTTGGCTAAACAAAGTTTGAGTGCTTGGCTGCTGCATGGTTGTGATATGTCTTCAGGTCTTGTTTCCTTTGTCATGGGAAAGCAGAACAACAGTGAAGCAGAAGCAGAGGAGAGTCGTGGCTGCTAATTCTTTCACTTAAACCACTGCCAAAATCAATTTTGAAGCATTATCTCAAAGTTGCTTTCAACTTGATCTGGATGTTTCCCTTCAGCTAGAATATCCCCCCCATACTAGAATCTTTATTACATCACACTAATCTAATTTAAATGCATTTTTACTGTACTTGGTTTAATGAATGTGGAATGTGTCACTATGAAATTGCATCATTAATTTGATAAATAGGACTTGAAGGTATAATTTTTTCCAGCATTGCAGACTAATGAAGCTAAAATACATATATAATAAGAAGTGTAAATAATAAATTATTCTTAGGAGCAAAAAAATTAATTAGATCTTACCACAAATTGCATCTCAATGTCAGTTTTTTTTCAAAAACAACATACTTTCAAACTATTTGGAACAGCATTGTAAACCTTGGGAAGTTTCTCAGGTGGTTACCTTCATCCTGGGAATCTGCTTAAGAAACTGCTGTTATTCGAAAAGCCCTTTCAAGATGCTAGTATGGATCCCCTGTTGTCATTTCCACTAGGTCCTTAGAGTATCTCAATGAATTAATCTTCTACTTTAAGTTTCATGGTTTTATTTTTTTCACAAAAACTTCTGAAATCCTTTCAGAAAGAATGCTGTGGAAATGAAAGAAGACAAAGAAAGAGAAAGAGGAAACAGAGTCGGGGGGGCTTATACGCAAATTTTTATGTAAAGGTAACAGAATTCCATTTCCAGTGATTTCAGAGTAAGTTCTCCTGCACCAAGAGCTACACTTGTATCATCCATGGGCTGAAAGATGTGATAACAGAGGGCAATGGATCACATACCAGTTACTTCTCAGATGTACACCCTGTGGTCAGATACACTAGAGATTAGCTGGTTAACGTGCACACTAGAATTGGGGATTAGATAGTTCTCTAAATGAGATTCTATAGCTTGGATGGAGAAGTAGTTCTGGACCTGACTGCCATAAGAGTATTTTCGCTTCAGGTTCAGCCTAGGAGCAGTGACTTTCATATTTATGCCTATTGCCCAGTAAATCCTAGAACTCTAATTGAGGGAATCTTTGCAGAGGACATTAGTTATAACTTGTCCAGTTGCTTAGAAACACAAAGATAAAGAAAGCCCAAAGGAAAGGTGATAGGTTGACCATTTGTAGACTCCAGTCTTTGTTTTTAGTTTCTGATTTAATTTTAAAAACCAAGCTTACATCATACACAATAAGTTTTTGACTTTTATTTATCAGATATAGGATCATTTTTAGGTTCATAGTCAAGAAGAGACTATATTATTTCCTTGTAGAAAGGTTTCAAGGAAAGGGGGAAAGAACTTTTGCAATGAGAATGGACTATGAAGGTCCATTCTCTCTATGAGGGTCACGCTCATAGACCCTCTATGAGGGTCACCCTCTCTTTGTCCCCAGCCGCCAGTCTACACAATCACAGACAGTGCTGACCCACTCCTTCCAGGCCTGATGCAGATTCTGGGCCAAATCCTGTCCTTGGCCTTACTTTCCATTCCTAGTGTGTAGTTTAACAAGCAATGTTTTCATTCCTTGTTATTTGATCTGAAGCCAAAATTCTGACGTGGCATCAGTTTTGTTGCCAGATAATGCATTAAACCTTACTAAGGGGTAAACATAATGATCTTCATTAAACCCTTTCAATGAACCCACCTCCTGCATCTTCAGGTTGAGAAAAGCACCGACAAGGAACACTGTAGAAGTTTCATGGAGCTATTTTCTTCTTGTAACAGGGAGAGGGAGGGATGAGTGGCAGCTTTTAGGGGGTAAAAGAAAGTTAGGTAAACATAAAAGGTTTTATAAGATTTCCTTTCCTAATGGCAAAGTTTTAGAGCAATAAATCACAATTCAGTCAATACCATTAGTTTTGGGGCATTATAGACCCTCATTAAAGTGAATAAACAATTATATTTATTGAAGGTAATGTACTGTGTAGTGCATTATAATGATGCTCATTAACATATGTAATCATCATTTGAATGGGCTTTACAACAATGTAAACTGATAATGGCATGATTACACACTGGGTTATTAACTTTTCAGTCTTAAGATAATAAAAGGTGATGCAAGAAACCAAGAGCACATGCACATTGCCCTTCATTGGTGAGTTAATGCATTTCATACCAAATTCTAAACTCAGGTATCCATGCTCAGGCACTGTCTCTTTATTACCTATTGTCTTGGCAGGATGCTAAGTTCCACTTGCTGCTTTGAATACTGGAGAAAACGTGAAGCAGGGGCCATTCTAGCCCCAATTATAAAGTTAATTCAGTGGGTGGCCCTGTTTCTGTCTTGTATTGTGGCTAGATCTGTTCAGACTGTGGTCTGATACTTTGCTACTCTGTAACGTGACAATATCACATACTTTAAGAAAAAAAATGAGAATTTCTTCCAAACCTTTCCTTTGAAAATGTCTTTTTAAAGGCATCTGGCTAATGGAGAAACATTCAGAAAACCCAGATTGAAGGGACAGAACAAATGTGACAAGGTCATGGACAACAAAGACTAAGCAACTGTCCTAAAAGTGACTAGAGAGACATAATAACTACATGCACTGCATGATTTTAGCTTGGACCCTGGACCAGAAATGTTCTCTTTTGTTGAAAAGATATTTTTATTAGGACAATAGGAAAAATTTGAATAAGATTTGTGAGTCAGATCACAGTATCCTATAAATACTAATTTCTTGATTTTAATAATTTTACTGTAGCTATATAAGACACTTTCCCCAGTGCATACCATATAAAAGTATTTTAGGGGATAGGCTCCTTTTGTCTGCAATTTATTCTCAAGTGTATCAGAACAATAATATACATATATGCCTATCATCAACAACAACAATAATAATAATGATAAGGGAAGATACTTTTAAAGATCATTTAAAAAGTGATGAAAATTTAACAAAATCTAGATGAAGGATATGCAGAAATTCCACTAGCCTTCTGATTTTCTCCAAATCTGAAACTATTTTGAAATTTAGAGCAGAGAGGCATTTAGAATATAAGCACTGACCATAAAAAGGCCATTAATTAAGTGGGTCTGTTGGCTGGTGTTATCTGCAACAAGTCAGAATAATCATCAGCAGTTCAGTCTTGATGTATGTCCTTTATCTGCCCTGTCAGTGAAAGCCCTAGATTTGAAATGACCTTCCTTAACTCTTTTCTTCAGGTCATTATTTATTTCCTATATTTTAGAGCCAGGAATGACAAAGGGTTTGTGATATGAAAGGTGAAATACATTGTACTCTAATTGTCTAAAGAGTTATAGCGGTAGCCACTTAAAATTCCCTCTTTATCTATGACTTCACAACTAAACTTGAATGAACTTCAGAGCTCTGCTGAATAGCATGATTGACCACCTCTCTGCAAATGCCCTAAGGAAAGTGCTCTTATTTTCCTCCTGGACAAAGAACTGTACCCAAATGCTAACAAATAGGTCCTGAGCATGAGGTATACCCTTAGCACCCACATTTATGAGGAGGAAGAATTAAAAAGCAAAAGAAATTTCCTATAACACCTATAGAACAAAGATGAACGTGATCTCAGAAATTTCTAGCGTTTGTCTTCTTTTGTCCCATTAGGCTCCATAACGCCATGGAAATAATAATTTAATATATTTTAAAGTTTTCTTTAGAATAAGTTTCCTTTAGTTGTCCAATTTTCACAAAACTTCACAGGAATCGAGGAGTTCTATAGCTAAAAGCTACCCATTCCAATGTAAAAGCAGAAGTACCTGTCTTCTTGAACTACCAAGCAAAATTGATCAATTGCTCTCTGTAAATAAGAGGAAACGCATATCTTCTCTCTGTATAGATAACTAGACTTAAAGACTACCTCTACTCAGCTGATGTTTTTATTAAATCACATTCATGTTGGCACAATCATCTATTCTCATTATAAATACTGTGCTCTTCTATTTGCTACAGGATATCGCTTTAAGAAATTTGCAACTGACTGACAGCTGCCTGTCAACTTCTGACTCTGGAGAGATCCAGGAACTCAGCTTGTAAAACTCCTCTGGAGAATTCTAGGAAACTCCAAGATGGTTAATGGCTGTCCATTAGTGTAAGGCCTAGTGGAGCCCTGGAACCTGTTAAGTGGGGAGTTCTTGCTGCAGAAGGTCATATAATTCCCTATTGCCATCTGAGAGAACTGGGAAAATTTAAGTTGAAGCAAAGACTGGGGTGCTATAAGTTTATGTACTCAGGGAAATCATTTCATGCAGTTTGGTATTACCGTACACCATGTTTTATTTATACTCTATCCTGGATGAGAAATTGAATACTATGCTCTTTTCTGGCAATGGAAACCTGCCTCATTCTCTCGGACTGGGCACAATCTCAATATAGCAGCTTGTAGCCTTTTTGACTATGTATTATAGAGTAGCTTCTGTGCATTATATATTAAATCTGATATGCACTGTGAGTTTATATGCCACACGCACTACATTTTTCTATATTACGTCCTGCAATCTATCATATTAAGTGAAAGGGGTGATGGAGTGGGCCTCAGGTGATGTAAAGAAGATTGCTAACAGCTTGCATGCTGTGTTGAGAGTAGGTAGGTATTTCTGCAGTGTGCTCTGTATATATTTCATGTGAGCACACGGCACTCTGACCATGTAGACAGTTCTACATATCTGGCAGTGGAACTAACCACCTAGATACTAGTAAAGCCATCGGCTGACTCCAAACAACATGCCTGCTCCATTGACAAAGCCCAGGGAATTTTCATGTTAGCCAAATGGTCTCTCCCAGAAGTGAGAACAAAATGAGGTCGGGTCCATTAGAAGAAAACTGGGCCCACCTCAAAGCAGTCAGTGAAAGCTAACAAAGGGCCTCAGCATTCAGCCATAATCACCTCTGAGCTGTTTATCTGTACCTTCTCTTCTTCAATCTAAGATACAGCCAAAACCTGGACATTCCAACTCCAAACAGTGTGTGTGCGCATGTGCACGCGCACACACACACACACACACACAATCTATCCATCATTAACAATTGATGAAGGAGGAAGCATTGACTACTCTTTTTGAAATAGAAGTGCACTTTCTTCTCACAGCCTTATTGGTTTGTTTGTCAGAATTCCTAAATCTGGGGATGCCCCGAATTGTGTCACTTGCCTCATCACTGCCCCTAACCTGTCTTTTCTGGAATTTTCTGGGATGAAAAAGTGCCTATAAATTGAACCACTGTTTTCTTAGCATAATCTTTAGGTCATGTTGCAAATTCTGATAGTGATTTTTTTCCTGCTTATTTTTGTCTTGGTTCTGCTTACGCAGTGATTTAAAGGTAAAATGTTTTCCCATTACCTGAGAGCAAGGTACATGACTGTCTATAAGGCCTTGACCTTGTATTCAGCCAGAGTGAGTTCCCCTGGTCCTCACTGTCGGCGATGCTGCAGTTACTTTAATCTATAGTTACTGATCTTGGAATCACACTTAAAAAGAAGATAAACCCTGCTATTCGACACTCATGACTGGCCACAGAGCGGTCCTGCCTTCTCATTGCCACTGTAGAATCTGCTTCTGATAGCACAGCAAGTAGTCACAAAGATGAAGGATCTTTGCTACCAGTGTTACTGAAAAGCACCGTCATTTAAGGCGCTATATAATCACTCATTATGCCTATTCTTCCAGCACTGATCTGCTTCATGTGGTAAGGGGATTGTAGCTTTTGTGGGAAGAGACACTTGGCCTTGAGTAGCAGGCTTTACAATACATCTCTGGTGCAATATCGTCAGGTGACACCAATTCATCCCAGAGCATTTTACAGCTTAACAGAAGGTTTTGATTTCCTGCTGGAATCTTAATTGATTCTGAATTCTTTAGCATTCAACTTTCCTCGTGATGACTGTTATAAGATTTAATACAGGAAATATTAAGTTTAAACAAAGGTGGCCCAGAAGGGATACTTTTGTGGACTGTCAAAGAGATTGCTCGCTATTAAGTGGAAGTGCCAAACTAACCAAGCAGACTTGGATTTTTTTTTTTATACAGACCTCCTTAAGGATTTCCCCAGCTGCCCCAGAAGAAGAAGACCAGAACTGTTCTGTGATTTATGCTCTCAGCTGCTAGATGATGTACAAAGGGCCACGAGAAACCCACGAAAGCTAGAAGGAGTTACTTCCGGGTTTCTTCCATCAAGGAAAAGTTTGTCAAAATTTAAAACTCTAAAAATGCAGGCGAGCAGGGAAGCACAGCATTGGGAAAATGGCTCTACCAGAAGAAGTCCCTGCCCTATAGATGGAGGAGACTCTATTACTGTTGAGCCACAATATTTGTTGTCATTTCTTCCCTGCTATAGTGTGTAGCCTGTGGCAAACTTGCCTTCATAATTCTTAGATGGACTAAGTCAAATTGGAAAGCTGTGAGGGTGATATCAATAAGATAACACCAGGGATGGCAAGTGTTTGCTTTCATATATAAGACAGAAGATCATTGGGCTGCTTAAAATCTCTTGAGTGTCCCTGTGCAGCTATCTCTGGTCCGTACTTTTCCTGAGTAAGAGGATCTGTAGTGCTCCTCACCAAAACAAGAGGGCAGGCAGAGAGGTCAATCTTCCAGCCACTCAGAGGAAAAGTGACTATTCATTCACCCTAAAGTTATTAAAATAAAAATTATGGAGTACCTACTATCTGTCACCACTCCAGTTATTGCCTCCACTCCACCATATTTCCAGAACATGTTGATCAGGAGACATTGGTCTTGACCCTAAAATGATAACGCAGTGTTGACAGGCATCTGTTGCCTACCACAACCTGGTATTGCTCAGCAAATACAGTGTTCCAGGTGTCACCCCACACACCACACCCCAGTATCTACCGACACTTACTGTGCATCCTCATAGCACCCACACAGGCAAGGCCTCCTGCTACGCAATCAGATATGTGTTTATCTCTACAAATGTACCTATCATTCTTCAACTCCCAGAAATGTCTGGAAAAGCCCACAAGTTCAGTATGAGAGGTGCTATTAGCCTGGGAAAATACCGTGGTGCATTTTTGCAATAGACCTGCGGTTTGGTTTTTGTTTATTTATTTATTTAAATTTAAACATAGTGGGCTTGCCTGCAGCATAAACAAGGCATATTCTCCTTGAGCAAATGGGACTGGCTTTTCAGAGGTGAAGTTTCAATCCGTCTCACTAAATTCTGATATTAATCACATGTACACACCTGCACATACAAATGCACACAAGGCAAACCATGAGTTTCACCCCTGAAGCTGGACTTTACCACACTGTTTCTCATGGTAGAGCTGGTAGTGTTTTTAGAAATAACAACAGCATTTTATCGTAAAGTAATACACACTCACACCTGGAAATTTGAAATACAGAAAAATCTATCCCCAAATTTTACTATATAAGAATATTTACAAATTTAGAAATTATATTATATGCCATACTGTGTCAATAAATTATACAAGTTAAAATATGACATATGAAATGTAACATGCTAATAAAAGAAATAACATGTTTCTATTAATATAAATAAAATTTTATTTATTGTGTGTATGTATACATAGAGTTAGACACAAATCCTCTAAAACAGACTTGTATAGCTTTAGTCACTGTCTTGTGTATGTCAATTGTGTATCTATTATAAACACATACTTCTTTGCATAGCTGAGTAATACTATATATAAATATATATTCGCACACCCTCTTGTTCATCATTTTTGTTACTTGATAGCCTATAAGAGGGACAATTCCCCAGCTCAGTAGTTACTTACATTCATCAAAGATTTTTAATGAATACATACTATTCCATTATGTGTAGGAATCCTAACTTTTTCAGGTCATCTACTATTATAAAACTCAAAAAATGTTTCCATTATTTTTATCTCTGTAAATGGTATTCTATTAAATACCTATGTTTACACCTTTGGCCATGTTTCTACTTGCTTAAGTTGTTAACAGAGGTTGTTAACATTTACAAGACTCATAATACACATGGCCAATTACTTTCCTCAAGACAAACTTTGTTCACTGGAGGTAAGAAATATTCCTGGTTCAACCACAGCCATGGTGCAATGGACCTGATTCAGTACAAAGCATGTGATTTTATAACTTTCTGTAACTTCCTGGGGAATGTCTAGCCTGCTAAAATTAACCAAACATAAATTATTTTCTAGCTGACAATTGTAACTCTATGGTGATTACCTAGATCTTAGACTGCTTTAATCGCTACCTCAACCCCTCACAATCAGCATTAATGTTTACATTACATTTTTAATCACCATCCTTCCTTTAGAGATACATCCCTGCTAATTACCTCTTAATGTTATAATGTCCTGAATACCCTCATTGTCAGGCCGTTTCAGATGGGCAAGCAGTTTTATCAGAAGAACGGCAGAGAAAATTCCTTGTTCATTCAAATATATGAAATATCATGGTCCCACTTGAGAAAGTCTCAACATGCTCCTGAAAATGCTATGACCATCCCCATCTCTTTTGAGATGCGAATTAATCTGAAAATGAGGAAGAACTAATTGTGTGTGTGTGCTTGTGTATGTTTAATGCAAATGGTAGGGCATCATTTCACCCCTTGATTTTGGAGTTTGAAAATCCATCTTCTGTATAAATACTCTGTGAGACAGTCCCTCTGTGATCAATATTATCCTTATCAAGGACACTAGCGCAGTGAACAGCTTGCTAGTTGAAGTCCCATGCAGACCTGCACGGGGCATGGGCTGGAACCCACAGCCTCCACATTTCCAACTCCGGCCCCAGAGGTTGAACCACTCTCCCCCTCCAGGATGATCTATGCCCTTTTGTGGGAAGTTTGATGGATAGAGACAGCTCAAGCACTAAACTGGAACCCAAAATCAATAAATGTATTAGGACTGGGTGCTCACAGATTGGTAGCCATTTAATTCCCCTGCTATTAATTATTTTTTTCCTTCTAAACACAAGCTGGGGTGAGGTATATGAACTTGTTAAACCATAGCTGCAGTCTGCCCTTGAAAGAGCCCTGGTAGGTTGAAGGAGGACATTTGCCCCCAGTACTTCAACTGGTCTTAGCAGCCATTCACTTGAAACACTGGGGAAAGATACCATTGTTCTTCTTGGTATAATGTGTGAAAGGAAGACTTCATATCACTTCATTAAAAAAAATAAAACTTTCATTACAAATATTTTCAACTACTCACAAATGCTGAAATAATAGTGTAACAAAACACTTTATGCCATTTATTTCATTTTCTCACCCATTTGTGACCTGTGACATCTTAGATTATGACATCTTAGATTTTGTTTTGTTTACTTTGTTTTTTATTTTCAGCTTATGCCTTTGGTGTTAGGAATCTTGGTTGGTTTCTGGGGACAATGAACTTCTCTTGTGATCTTTGTAGTACAAAGATCTCAATGTGAGGTACAACCATCTGGTCAATGGGCTAAACTAAAACATCCGAGGGTCCTCACTGACTCCCACATCCAAGCCTTTGGTGACTCTGCCCCTGCATGTGCCTCCTATCTGTGTACTTCTTCTCCCATCTGCTTCTCCCCCAGAATAAATCCTATTTCCCCACCCTGATCATTTCTGCAGCTTCTTAACTGTCTCCCTTGCTTCTGTCCTTGTCTCTCAGCTCCACTACAACCAGTCACCATTTGGAATGCAAGTGATCCTGTCTCCAACAGCTTCAACCTACCACAGGTCCTTCAAGGTCAGACTGCAGTTGTGGTTTAACCAGTTCATACACTGCACCCCAACTTGTGTTTAGAAAGGAAAAAATAATTAATGGCAGGGGAATTAAATGGCTACCAATCTGTGAGCACCAAGTCCTAATACGTTTATTGATTTTGGGTTCCAGTTATTGCTTGAGCTGTCTCTATCCATCAAACTTTCCACAACCCCTTGCCACTAATCCGTGATGACAAGCATCATCTACAAACACAAACAGACCATCTTGCCTCACCTGTGAATACCTTCCTATTGCACTGAAAGTCCATGATTTTTGGTGTACTGTCCCTATCTACCTCTCAGAAGCAAATTTCCTATCAGCTTCATCTTCTTGCTAGGTTACAGCTACAGTAGCATCTTTCAGCAACTTAATTAAATGTGTCAGACCACGCTCCTTCTCACTTCTGGGCCTTCTGTTTGTTTCTTACCCTGTGTAACTGCAGTCCCCATCTTCACTGTTACCTCCTTCTTGTTATCCAGGAATCAGCTCAGGTACCACGTCCCTGAGAAACTTTCCTTTCCCACCTGAATGAAACTGTTTCCCAGCCTCAAAACCTTATTACTTATGATCCTACCTTACATGGCATGGGCATGGTCATTCCCTAAAATTCTACTTACAAGCTCTGTGAAAAAAAGAAAACTTTTAGTTGTCTTATTCACTGCTTTGTCTTGAGTTTCTGGCACACAGTATGTAATGAGAATGTTACAAAAATATGTCAAAAGAAAGAATGACTCCCTTATCAAAGGAACTTTTAAATCTTATTTTAAGAATACTCTAAGTAGTAAGTACTTTTCTGAATGATAAAGGTAAACTTAATAACAGAGGAAGCAGTTTTTTTTTATCAGTACTGGGGATTGAACTCAGGACCATGTACTTGCAAGGCAGGTGCTTATACCACTGAGCTAAATTCCCAGTCCTGAGAAAGTAGATTTTAAAAGCTCATGATGGATTGGGGGCCATTTGAGACCCCGAACAATTTCTAGGAACAACCTCATGCAGAGGCAAAGACAAGAATGTAAGTTTGGAATGGTAAAGTGGTTTACTTACACTCAGAGAATATCTTCCCTTGCCTCAGTCTCTACCTAACATTCCTGCCATCAAGTTAATGACCTTAGGTGAAACATGTACACATCATGGGTCATTGCATAAGAGGTCTTGCCTGCTAATTCCTAGTAACTTACAAAGCTCTTAAGGCAGTTCTACTCTTATCAACTTCTCATTCTCTAGTACCTGACAATATTATATCCATTCCCCATCATCTACTGACAGTGACCTCTCCATATTTATATTGGCATTCTAATTTGCAATTCTAGTTCTACTTCTCCATCTTCATACTCTTTGGCCTCTATACATCATTCTTAACACTGACCACATCTTTTTTTGGTAAATATTCTTTACTTTTGGCAAGAGCTTTCAGGGCACTGAACTTCTGGTCTTCTTCCTAGTATTATTGCAGATAACTTGCTTCTATGGGCTGGATCTGTGTTCTTGACATGCTCCAAGGTTTATGTCCTGGTCCACTGCTTTATTCTATTCTGTGTAATACACATGTTAATTACAGAGTGGAATGATTTATTTGGAGAGTTCAACATTCAAGTCCAAATCTTGGAATCAAAACTGAGTTTATCTTTTCTCCAGAGCCAGCTTTCCTTCCAAATTTCCTATTTACATCATTATATACTTTAAATACTTTTTTTTAAAAAAAGGCTTTAAGAAGCATCTTGGATTATTTCCTCTCCTCCCAATCTCTCCTATTAGAGCATATTGCATTTTTATTTTTTTTCTGTTTTTCATGTTAATCCCTTTCTGTTACTACCACAATCAATTAATCCCATTACTCTTTTTTTTTTACCTAGTCCAATAAATCTGGTCAAGTTAATCTGACAACAATGTTTTGTCTACATCACTGCACTGCTCAGATTCCATTATCTATTCAATAAATTCTGGAACTTGTTTTAGAATGATGTCTGCTTAAAAAATCAACTTCCATCCTTCACTAAGGTCATTTTCCACTGCTCTTACCATCAAATTTCTACTCTGACTGAGCAGTTCTGCCCTGTGACTTCCATCCTTCCTTGACACATTCTCCCTCCACTCTAAGGCCTCAGTATAATAAAACGAAAAGGGTCTTAATTGCTACAAAACATAGACACACTAGCTGGGTGTGGTGGTGAATGCCTATAATTCCAGCACTCTGGCAAGAAAATTCAAAATCTGAGCCCAGCCTGAGCAATTTATAGACTTTTTCTGCGATTATAATTTGTTCCAATCTTGGAACCCAAATCAATGTCGTCATTACTTTAAGAATATTTTTATGCAGATGATATTCTGAAGAAGACTGTCCCAAACAAATATAACATAAGCCACATGTGTAATTTAGAATTTTCTAGTAACCATATTATAAAAATAAAACACAACAAGTAATTTAATATTAATTTTACTTAACCCAGTATACTTAAAGTAGTATGATTTCAATACATAATCAACATTTAAAAATTTAATGAAATACTGTCCATTCTTTTTTCAAATTAAATCTTCTGTCTCTGGCATATGTTTTACACTCACAGCACATCTCAGTTTGGACCCTCATATTTCATTAGAAATATTTGATCTCCATTTTGACTTCATAAAACTTATAGCTGACAAGGTAGATTCAAATCTAAGTGTTTCCAAATGTGTTTAAAATTTTCCCACTAACTGGGTTATTAGTGTTTAAGTTAAATTAAATTTAATTTAAATACAATTAACAATTCATCCTAAATCTTACTAACCACATTCCAAGTGCTCATATATGCCATGCTGGATGGCATAACTTCAGTCAATACATTTTTCTCCAGTGTGGGAAATTGAACTCATGACTCACACTGAGCTGTATCCCCAGTCCTTTGGAGTTTTTTTTATTTTGAGACAAGATCTTGGTAAGTCACTAAATGTTGGGTTCAAATCTAGGATCCTTCTGTCTAGCCTTTCAAGAGGGCTAGGATTATCAGTTCTGGGCCACTATGCCCTGTGTAGCTTTCATGATTAGAACTAACATATATTAAGTACAATATGTTAGTAAGATGCCAAGGACCCCGTGCTGAGCTCTGTTTATTTTCTCACTTAGCAAATTGTAGCACCTACAGCTCACAGAGGTGAGTGTTACTCTATCCTCATTTCAGAAAGAAAATAGGGATTTGGGCCAATACTGACTGGCAGAGGAAGGAACTGGACCTGTTCTGTGCAAACTCCAGCCTGCGCCTAGGACACTGCCTACTTGTACAGGACGCTTAGTGAATACAATGCTGATGATAACGGAGCACCTACCAGAGAACGACGGCGAGTCGCCATGAAGATCTAGAGGCCCCTTCGGGGTGTAGCATAGCGTGTGGAAGGGCAGCCTGTGTTTGCTTTATTGTGCTTAAGTCTCATGCATGTTCCTTGTCAGCAGAGCAACTGCTGTGGCTTCAAAGGCCCTAGTTTCTGAGGACAGTGCCTGCTTCCAGAACTCTGCCGTAGGAGCACCTGTTCCGGAGCCCCAGAGGGGCGGCTACAGCTCTGTGTTTGAGGGACTGGGCGGGGGGGGGGGGGCGCTGAGGCATTAGAACCGCGCAGAGCAGTTGTCGGTAGGCCAAGGAGGAGACCAGCTGACGCCACGATGCCAAGGAACATTCTGTGCAGGCTGCAGGGATGTTAAGATTCCCAGAAAGAGAAAGAAATGTTGGACTGGAAGCCGAAGCAAGATTCACCAGGCTCATACAAGGCATTTAGCTTTTAGTTGTTATAAAAATGAAAATAATTGTGAAAGCAGAGAGAAATGTGCAGCTGCTCGGGGCTATTCATACCATAAGAGATCCCACCAGGCCCTTTTTATTGTTGCAGTTTTGGCAAATTATTTTCTTATCACAAGCAACCTCCTCACTTCTGTTCCTGGGTAAGCACTTAGGCCCATAAAGTGGTGGGTCAGCCACAGTTGAGCATCTAGCACACGGAGCAGGTGGCCGTGGGGAGCTCCTGAGCCCCCCCCCCGCAAAACGCAGCAACTGGAGTCCATAAAAAACTGGCTGGGCAGGGCCGTCCATTGACCAGGGCCTGGGGCTCTGGCCTAGATCACCTGGCACTGCCACACAGCCTCACCTTCTGGGATGGCACCTTGTAGGGACCTCATGGATGGCTACAGCCCATCTTTACCAGGTGCTGTGCTCTTGGTGGCCTCAAGGGCAAGGGGCAGGTGCAGGAGTGGGCTGCCAGGTGCTGGCCGTGCCATGGACAGAAGGGGCTGGGTGCCCACCACACATGTGTGCTGGACAAATGCGCTGGCATCTCCAGCGTGGGCAGAAAGCATGCCGCTCCCATTATTGTGGCCCATTAGGGAAGCAATTGGAAAAAAAATATTTAGCAATTTGGATAGGAGCAAGGCTGCAGAATGGCTCGTTTTTCTGTGACAGCCTGCCACATACAGATGAAAGGGAAAGCTTATAACAAATTTTCATTACCCCCAAATAAAAAAGTAACAGCAGGCAAAGCAAGGGCTTTGAGGCTGAGAGGTGGGGCCAGAAATCTACCCAGAAGACCACAAAGGAGCCTCAGCAAAACAAATCAATCATCACTCATTCATGTCTACTTGCCGAGCGCTTCGCGTGCAGATGGCAATCAGGCCTGTCAGCCTGTCAGGCTGCGGCCTTCTGCTCCTTGCCTCCTGCTAGTCATGAAGTGCACCCAGATACAGCCCAGGGGCTCTGCGCCAGCTCTTCCCATGGCTCACCTTCCCTCCACAGCCTTTTCTTGGTGGTAAAACCCTCCTCAACCCGAGGGGCAGCAAAGGAGGGAAGTGCAGGTTCGCAAACTGCACCAAGTAAGGGCCTTTGCATTTCGCTTTGCTTCCAGCTTTAGTTAGCACCAGGGTGGAAATCAAACCTTAGATTGATTCAGTGGGGGTGGGGGGTGCCTGGGGGAGTGAGGAGCTCTGGGATGCCTGAAGCTGTGGTCCCTTCAGTGCTCCTCCCACTCCAGTTCCTGTTCTGCCCAGAGTCCAGGACACCCACTAAGCATAAACCCTGAATGAAACCCTGCCTCTGAATCTCCCACACAAGCCCCACAATCCTTTCCTGTTCTAATGAGCTGGCTGCCCGCAGAGCTAAGTAATACATTGCGCTTTTGACCTTATTAGAAGACAACTGCACAAACTGCCTTTTCCCGGCCAGGGTATCTGTCCACAGGTATCCCCAGCACATTTACTGTCTTGGAGAGAAAGGAATTATGGCGTTGGCTGCAGGCTGATATAGAACAAGATGGGAGCTGGAAACGGAGAAGCTTTTTCTTCCAAAATTTCTCTAAATCCCTGTCTCTCATGATGAACAGTTTCAAAAACACCAGTTATTAAATATTGGGGTTTTCATTGCATCCAAGATGGCATACAGAATGCATAAAGAGGATTTATGCAGCCTAAGTATTGCTCCCATTTGGAACAGCCTGGTCACAGGCCCAAGAATCCCATAGCAGAAACTAGTTCTACTGTCTTCTATTTGAGTGACACTTCATAAAGTAGTTTGTAAACAAATAGCAACACCAGGAAAGGTATGAGACTTTTAGTCTTCCAAATATGACGTAAGTTCAATATGGAGGATTTGCAATGTGTGTGGCACATATACGCCAGTGACTAGTGAAAACTAGGAGTGTTCAGGGAAGGAGCATCCCCGTAACAGTTGAGCTATCAGAAAAAGAGTCAATAATATGGAAATAAAGATTCACTGAGCCCCAGCTTATGTGCCAAGCTCCTTAGATATATTGTCTTTTTGAATGGTGAATTGAGGACCCAGTAGAGTGGGGCAGAGCTAGGAAGAGGAGTACAGTTTTCCTGGGAGGGTTGACCCAGGATTGCTACAAGACCAAGACAGAGACAGGAAACCCAGTTCAATGGTAGATTAGGTTGCCTGCGGTTGGAGTGGGAAGAGATGAATAGACAGAGCACAGGATTTTTAGAGCAGTGGAAATATCCGATATGATATTTTAACAGTAGATACATGTCACTATAGAATTTTTTTCAAACTCATAGAATATATAACATCCAGTGTGAAACCTAATGTAAACCATGGCGTTTGTGTGTTTACAAAGTAATCAGTATAGGTTTATCAATTCTATCAATGTGTCACTCTGGTGGTGGATGTTGGTAGTGGATGAGAATATGCATAATTGGTAGCAGAGGATAATTAGAAATCTCTTTTTCTTAGCTGCTGTCATGGTTTATGTCAGTGGCCCCCAGGCCTCATTTATTTGCATTGTACATTTGTGATTGGTTCATTGTCTAGTGCTTGGATTGATGGTGTCAGTGCTACACCCTCCTAGGGGGTGGAGCCAGGATGTGATTTAATGGCAGGAAGAAGGCGTGTCTCTCTCTCTTGCCAGTTTCTGCCTTGCTGTTTGCAGCCGCCATGAACTGCGGCCCCACCATGCCACCCTGCCTTGGAGCCAACTGAGTATGGACTGAAACCTCCAAAAACTGTAAGAAATAAACCTTTCCTTTCCCAACTTTGGGCATCAGGTATTTTGTCTCAGCGATGAGTAAAAAGTAACTAAGACAGCTGCTATAATTAAAAAGAAAATGATAGTTTACTGGCAAGAAAAAAAGAGAGAAAGGGATAAAGAAATTATGGACCAAACAGATTAGAGTCCAGAAATAAATCCAAGCATATATATACTCATCTGATCTTCAACAGGAGTGCTAGGAACACAGAACAGCAACGGGATAGTCTCTTCAATTGATGGCCCTGGAAAAACTGCACGGCCACATGCAAAAAATGAACTTGTATCCTTATCTCACATTGTATACAAAAATCAACTGAAAATGGATTAAAGACTTAAATGGAACAACCTGAAACCACAAAACTTCAAGAAAACAGGAAAAAAAAGGCCTCTCAACATTGGCATTAGCAATGATTTATTGAATAAAAAGCTAAAAAGACAGGCAATGATAGCAAAAATAGGGAAATAGACCACTTAAAATTTAAAAAACTTTTGCATTGTAAGACGGAAAATTAACAAAGTAAAATGACAACATATGGGATCAGTGATAATGTTTGCAAACTTTATATCAGGTAAGAGGTTACCACCCACAATGTATAAAGAACCTCTACAACACAATAGCAATAAAATAACCCAATCTAAAATAGACAAGAGGCCTGAATAGATTTATCTTCAAAGAAGACAACAGATATATGACATGGTTAACAGATGTATGAAAAAGTACTCAATGTCACAATAATAAGGGGAATACAAATGGAAATTGCAATGAGATATCACTTCATTCCTGTTAAGACTGCTGTCATCAAAAATAAAATAAATAGAGCAAATGTCAAAAAGAGGTAAGATACTAAGGATGTGGGGGAAAAAAGAACTCTTCTACACTGTTGGTAGGAATGTAAGTTGCTTCAGCTATTACTGGTAAACAGTGTGGAAGTCCTCAAAAAATTTGAAAAAAAAGAATGCTATATAATCTAGAAATTATACTTCTGGATATATCACCAAAGAAACTGAAACCAGGAACTCAAAGGAACATCTCCTCTCTTGTGTTAGCCACAATATTTAATGTATGGAAATCATCAAAAAGCCTATTGACAAATGAATAACTAAAGGAAATGTAGCATGTACATACAATGGAAATTATTCACCCTTAAAAAGAAGGAGATTCTGCCATTTAGCTCACCCACAACATGGATGAAATTGGACGACATTAGGGGGAAAGGCAGAGAAGAAGGACAAATGCAATATGACATCACTTATACATGTAACAGACCCAAAATAGCCAAACTGACAGAAGCCAAGAGTGAAAGGGTGGTTGCCAAGAATTGAGAAAGGAGGAAATGGGGAGATACCACTCCCCATATATAAAATAAGAGGGACTAAGTCTTGCTTATTCCAGATAAATAAATCCCAGAAATCTTCTACACAGAAGAGTGTCTATAATGAATAGCACTATATTACATATTTAAAAATTTGATAAGAAAGTTCCATAAGTCTTCTTAGCACCAACAATAATACAAATAATAATGACTTTCAAAAGGTGGGAGGAAACTTGAAAATGAGATGGAAAGGTTTATGACATTGCAACGTGATGGTTGCTGTACTTACCTCCAAACTCATCAAGTTGTATACATTATATATGTAATGCTTTCTGTACATCAACCATATTTCAAAAGCAGCTCTGTGTCAGTCATACCTTCTAAAGCAGTTATTTTTTAAAGGAATCCCTTTCTACACTAAAACACTTGCAAGCATTCTGATTCGCTTTGCCATTGTGCAACTCATCATTAAATAGAATTCCAATTTTAAAAAAAGGAAACAAGAAGACACGAGACTATCACTTGAATTGCAGCAATAAAGCAACCAACTTAAAAATAAATAAAGGGCCTGAATAGATTTATCTTCAAGGAAGACAGCAGACACATGAAATGGTCAACATGGATAAAGAAAAGTGTTCTATGTGGAGTGTGGGAGGGCTCTGAATTTTTCAGGAAACCATTGTATGTTTCCTCTTGTTATTGCTGAGACTTCAGGCTGGAAAGGAGGTCACGTGGTCAGGACAGATCTAAAGGTGAAGCCTCCAGTGGCCAGGTAAGTGCTGTAGTCACTTAAATATTCTGACTTCAAGGGCCAGTGGGAGGTGGACAGTTACTTATTTTCATTGCAGTACTATGCAGCACACCCTGGTCACCTCTCACAGTCATGGCTGCACACCAAATACCAGCATTCTGCTAGCCATTGGCGGGAAAGTAGCACAAAAAATGTAAACATATAAATGGATTTCTGGTGAGAAGAGAAGTCTTTCTTTCACAGGATTATCCTGATTTCAAATTCACAAACCGTGGTCCGTACATCATTTTGACAAGTATCACTTGGGGTATTAGTTAAAAACACAGATCCTCTGTATCCATCACATTTTCACCACCTCAGAATCTGCAGGGAGGGCTTCTAGGATCTGCATTTTATAAACTGCTTGGGAGACCCGGATGCACACTGATGCTCATGAACCACCATTCTAACCTAAACCAACCACGCTTCCATCCACAGTGCCTTCCTCCTTAAACAAGGACTCTGGCCAGCTAAAATAATAAAATAAAATCTGTACTTATCCCTGGAAACAGAATTGCTCCCCAAGGAAAGCAGTTGGCAGATATTCCTGCTGACGGGTGGTGGCTGTGGCTATAGCAGTTATTTCCAGGCAATGGACAATTCTTCCCGCCCAAATAAAATTTAAGCTTAAAATAACAACCATAGTTTTTATGCAACAGCCATGCTCCTTTTCATTTATCATTCTCCCAAATCATATGGGTTTCTTAGTGCCGTCTGATCCAGTAGTGCTACCCATAAGCAAGCTGGACTTTGATTTCACCTCAAATACCATGTTGGAGAGTCAGAACAGTACTATAGCCCCGGCTTCCATGTTCCTTCTTTTGATGCTGTGACCCCTGCTGACTTTCACCTTTTCTGATTCACTCTGTTTTGGCCCTTCTCTTCCTCAGGTGCTTTTCCAAATTCGTGATGAACATTTGAGGGTCTTAGAAAACAGGTTGCCCCTGCAGAGGCTAATGGGAGATGCCCAGAGCAACTAAGAAAAACAATAATTCCCTTTTCCAATTCCCTTTTCCAAATTTGCCCAGAGCGGGGCAAACCGCAGAATAAACAGATTGGTAAAGAATATAACATTTATCAGTCTGATTCAGAACAAGGCACAATTAAATATTTAGTGTGGACACAGGCTTTCCATAGCAAGGGGCAACAGTCAAGGACATCTTTTTCCTTCACTTTCTATCTGACCCACAAAGGACCAGAAGCACACTTTGTCTGTATAAAACAAAAACCTACCAGGGCATTTCTTCCTTACAACCAAATGCAAAGCTGCCTGCTGTGTAAGTAGATGGAACTAAGAGACTAAGTAAATCCATTCGCAATGCAAAAGATGTTAACCCTATGTTTTCACAGCAATGCCCTGCAGTTCTTGGAGTTTACAAGAGGCCCAGGAAGTCCTCTGCAAAAGTAGAGTGATCATTTCTGCCAGAGAGCTGCAGTTCTGTACACTTCACCTCCACCTCTGACTCTATGGGTGCTTGGTGTCAGAGGGCAAGCAAGGCTCCAGACTGGGTGGGAGATGATGTGGGTCAGGTGGATTCGCTTCACCAAGAGAAATTCATCAGATGTGCTTGCGATTCTTCTGTCTACTGTTAATAGCCGTAGACTCCCTCTGAAAAGTGTCATTGAGACATTTTGTCCCTTGTTCATGTGGTTTGTACACTTTGATGTTTATGACTCTTCCATTTTTCATACAAGTGGACATCCTGTGAGTCTGCCCTCATAGTCTTCTCATGTCAGCCCTTGCTATGGCCTTGCGCCTTGGCCATTGTTACGGATTAAAAACTGGTGGTCAACTTAACAGCAGCTGAATTAAGTCAGTATGGCACTGAGTGTAGATGGCTCACCTGAGGAAAATTGCCAGCATAAATAAAGACATGGAGAAGAGCTGAGTGTTGTGGGCTCTCTTAAGTGTTGCTGTTTTGAGCCCTTGGTTCTCCTGGAGGAGCTCGTTACGACTAGCTTTCCCAATATGAGTTTGACCATTATCATCAGAGGAGCTCAGGACCTTCTTAGTGAGAGTGGCTGCGGTTCACTTTGGGGGAGCTCTGGTCCTTACATTGAGCATCACTTCCTGGCTCCAGAGGGGAAGATGTGCCATTTAATCTCCAGGAGAAGTTTATCACACTGGCTTCCTGGCATGTACTTGACTGCTCTCATCATCAGAGGAGCTCAGGACCTCATTGGTGCTAAGGATGGCTGCAGTCCTTTTCAGGGCAGCCCTGGTCCTCATTTTGAACATGACTTCTCGGCTCCAGTGTGGTACCCTCAACCTACTGTCATAGCTCCTTCATCCCACTGTCATAGACTTTCTGGCTTTCACCACTGACCTTTGGGCCTTCCAAGATCTATAAAACAGACTGGCATAAATTCTTGTTGTGGACTCTAGACTTCCAGTTGGATTCAGGAGAGGCACTGGCACGGGCTCTAGGTCTTCAGCTGGACTCATGGAGGACATTGCTGTGGGATCCAGGCCCTTGGCCGAATATTCTGTGTCTTTAGTGTTGTGGACAGATTTCCTGCACTTTCTTGTGTTTAATTCTAGGTGACTATCATAAAATAATATTATATATTCTGTGTCCTGATTCTACTTGTTCTCCTGCAACTCCTGACTACAACAGCCATGTGCTCCCTTCACAGTAGTGAATGACCTCAGTCACCTGCAAAAGAGCAAACTGTAATTTGTGTTTTCCAGCTTTCTGACTGCATTGTCACTACTGCCACCATCTGTGGTCTTTCTGCTGAAAGAGAAGCCTCCCAGTATTTAGGGGCAAGTGAAACAGTGGGTTCTATCTTCCTGTTAGCAAAGAGCTAGCTAGTAAAGCACCAGAAAGAGGAAAAGAGAAATTCATTTCCCTCCAGAGAAGCTGCTCAAGGTGTTTTTACCTAGGTTATCTTCTGACAGCCTGTTCTCTGCATAGGGACAGAATTGAGTTCAGGAGATTTAATGATAACGAATGCACTGAAGCATTATACAAAATGGCCCCATTTATGGCAGGAAAGAGTTAATATATCCCCCCAAAAGTGCCTGAGAGGGACTTTACCCTGGCAGAGATGAGCTCTGCAGACCCAAACTCTGACAGGAAGTGTCAGTAATGAGACCAGGCATGCCTGTAATTCCATTATACAAGAGGCTGAGGCAGAAGGATCACCCCAAGCTCAAGGTCAACCAGGTTACATAATGAGTTCAAGACTGGTTAGGACTATATAACAAGACCCTGTCTCAAAAAAGGAAAGAAAAGTAGAAAGAAAATAATAGCAGTAAGACTAAAAAGTAGAAAGAAGGGTAATTTCTTTTTTAATCATGCATGATTTCACTCTGGTGGGTATTAACTCAATCATTTCTAGGAGAATGAGAAGATTTTTTTTAAAAAGGCAGAGGATAAAAGAAAAGATACCCAAAGAAAAGAAAAAAGACACAGAGGAAAAGACCCAAAAAGAAGAAAGAGCAAGTGACATGTATAGTATTTTTTATTTGTCCTGACTGCATTTGAAATTTCTGAGTTGCAGAAATTGAATCCCCAATGTCTCAAAGCCCCTCCAGGTAGTTGAAAACAGTCACCAACCACGTCCCAGAGGAAGGTGATTCTTGGCTTTTATCAGCTACAGTAAACTCTATTTTAGAATATGTTTTTTACAGGTATCAGAATTCCCTCTCTGGAATTATATTTTAAGGATCTCTGTATTTCTACCTTTTACAAAGGAACAATAAAAGACAGTGGTAAAAAAAAATAACTTTTTGTGGGTTTACATTTGTTTCTTTCTTTTTTTAATCTGCCAAAATTGGCTCCCTTAATCCTTGTAAGATTATTAAAAACTGGAATCTCTTTGAGGGCAATAATTTTCAGTAATAGTAGTAGTAATCAGTTTTTTTGGAAGAAATTTATTAAAGTATTTGCTTGGCAGAAAAAATAGCCAGATATAAACAAATGCTGCTTGGTATCAAAACATTCAGCAGTTATTTTCTACAATTATATTATATATATAGTATACTTTATCAGATCTGTTCTAAAAATTTTTGAATATACAGATATATACCAAAAAGAAAATTCTCACATACATCAATCTACACAATATAGCTATTCTTAACACTTTCAAGTCTATAGCTTAATATTTTATACATAGATATGTTAATTTTATTCAAATGATTCATTACACACTATTTTGTCAAAATGCTTTTTAAAATTTTTGACATAGTTGTCAGTGAGTCTAGTTTAATTTCATTAATTCCATTCATGAATTATTGTGTAAAATCATAAATATTATTTTTAATGGATGCACATATTTCATATGTGAGACATCAAAAATTATTTACCAAAGTTATCCAATATTTATGTTGGTGACAATTTCTTGCATTTGAAATAATGCTGACATAGTCTTAGAGTTTAATATTTGTTCACATTCATAATGATTTTCTAATTTTATGAAATGTAGTTATGAGATCACAAGGGTTAGCCATTTAAAGTTGGTTCTTTATATTGTCAATTATTATCCCAAAAATGTGTATCAATTTGCTTTGCCACCAGAGTGGGCATACAGATAATTTCAAAGTAGAGACCCTAATAGCAGATCCTATTCAAAAAAGGCCATTTTGAGTATTCTGATTCTAATCCAAATTTGCAGTAGATAGTAATAGTCCTAGCAATAAGATCACAAGTATTATTTATTAATTAGGTTACAATGATGATGACGTTGTATTCAACATACTTCATTAAGCAAAGAATTTTTTCTGTTTTAGCTATGTATTTTATTTTTAGCATATTGTAATTGTAAGTTTTTATGTCAGTTTTTACACAATGCATAAAAACAGGTAAGAGTAATTGGCATATCTATCACTTAAGATATATATTACTTCTTTGTTTTGGGGACATTTTGAATTCTGTTTACTAGTTTTCTATAGTCAATTATTGTTGATCATAGTCATGCTACAATACTACATAACATCAGAAACTTTGTGTGCCTCTGCGTATTCTAAACTTCTTTCCACCTCTACCCCTTCCAAGGACTGGATACCAGTACTCTACTTTCTACCTCTTTGAGATCAACTTTTTAGCTTCCACACATAAAGGACAACACGCAGCCTTTGTCCTGCCAAGCTTGACTTCTTTCACTTGGCAAAACTAAAACTTTTCTCTAAAACTAATTTGACCAGGATCAAGGATGAATACAGTCACCATATAAACATAAGAATGAAGATTACATCATTTTAAGAAGAATTTTTAGAGCCACAGAACAGAGAAATCTTATGTACAAAATGGCCTAGGAAATACCAAGTTGAAAACTGCAACCCCTTCTTTTGCTCTTTCTCCCAACACTTACTGACTATTCTTGTTTCCACCGTACTGTATTAAGCTTAAGGAAGCTCAAACTAAGAGACACTTATAGGCTAGTTCTTTTAATAATTCTGGACTCTCCAGAAAACTATTAAAAACTTTAGGAACTTATATTAGCTACCCCAAATCTTAATTGATCACTTTACAAAAACAAATCAGCAGATTGCATAGTTGATCAATTAATTAACCGAATTACTGAGCATCCACTAAACTTAAAGCACATCGAATGCTAAGAGATGAACTCTGTCCTTCAGTAGCTTTAACTCTAATTGCAAATGACTCTGTAGCAAAGACACACACGTCTCAGCTACAACCATTGGTACAGAAAGAAGGTGCTATCTGGAGAGATTTAGCTGAGGGCAAGTGTTAGTCTCGCTTGGAGCTGCTGTGGTCCCTCCAGCCTGGCAGAAGTGAAACTTGGGCTCAGTGTTAGGGACAGCAAAAAGTACCTGAATGAAGAAGGGCACTTGGGTACCTAGGGAGGGAGTCAGCAACAGAAGGCAGAGTAAGCATGTTGGTGCATGCACATTGGTGGTAAAATGAAGGGGGTGGCAGCCTAGGAAGAGCTGGCTGTGGTGGAGATAACAGTATGAAGAAAAGGGGAGGAAAATGCTGGAAAGCATGTGATAAAAGCAAGGAAGTTAGAACTGCAGCCTGAACCCATGGGTAACCAGAAAAGAAGTTAGAGGCTGGAGGTAACCGGGTGAGCACAGAGCTTTAGGAAATTAAGTCTACACTGTGAGCAAATCGAGATGGTGCTATAGGGTAAACCTAGCAAAGAAGCCACTTTAGAAATGCTGTGGCAATTGAAGCATGAGAGGATGAGGTGCTGGGGACTAGAAGGACACAGAAGAGAAGAAAGAGGAGGCATTCCAAAGACTGATGTTTCGGGAGTCCTGGGGGCTTTTTGTCCTTTGGCCATGTTTTCTTCCTAACATCAGTTTAAAACACACGAATGAGTAACTTCAGATTGCATCTCTGGTTCAGCCCAGGTCCCCTGACTCAGGGACAATACTTACATTAAGCAACTCTAAAACTGTGTGGATTTCAGTAACCATTGTTAGAGATATTTTTATCATAATTACTAAAAGATTTAGATATTTTTCAAAGGCTATTCTTCTCCTTTGTGAATGTATGCATTAAGTACACATTTACGCATTGTGCATTTTGTTATTATGACTCACATATTATACATCTAACTTTAGGGGAAGTACAGCTGTTATTAAATATTCCATGGTTGCAAATGTTAGGATAATTTACAGAAAATATTTCAAAGCTTTTCTAAATGGCTCAGAAGCACTTACAAGAAAAACTACATCTCTCTGAAAAGCATGAATTGTCTACTATCTTTTTTTAAATGAGAATTTAAGAATGTTTATTTTTTTTTCTTTTTCTCTTTTTTAAATTTTATTTTAAAGGGGATAAAATTAAACACAACAGAACAGAACGGGACATAAGGAAGCATAAATTTCAAAGCTAGACAACCAGAGATCTTCACTATCTCTCATATTGTCTCTTGTTTTCTTCCAAATTGTTGTCCTTATCTTTGCATATGGGGAGCTCATACTAAATACCATAGCCAATCTTTTCACAAGATGTGTAGTTCACTGGCTCCCACTTGCTAAGGTGGGGGCGCGGGACCGGGGACAGGATGACATGAGATGTCTGATTCTCAGCCCACGCGCCAGCAGGCTCACAGCCGCCCCCCCAGAGAGGGGAGGAGTTCCTTGTTCTCCCGGCACCCCAAGTCAACTGCACAGTGCAGGTCCCGACAAGCCAGGGTCTCTCCCCTGCAGGGCCCCCAAAATCTGCCACACTCACCTGCTATTTCTTTCTGATAAACTGACCATTCCATTTCCAAAGTTCTGAAATGGCCAACAGACCACAGAAAGAATTCTCTTTCGGCTCCTGTTTGAGACCAGCAGCTACAGCGATCTGCTGGCCTTGCTTCAGGGCCATAAAGAATGTTTATTAAAAAAGAAATAAATTTTCCATTTCAGCTCATTTGGCTTCATCTGCTATTAAGTCCTACATATACCCAGGAGTTTCACTGATGTACTTAAATATTGTTTCTGCGTTGAGATTGCCTAATGAGGCAATTAGTGGAACTCCTCAGATAGCTGGACCAAACACCGTTCAGTAGACAGCAGAGGTCCACTCGAGCAACGATACAAAGTGCTTACATTCTCTGCCCACTTCTGTTGGCGGTGTGATTTAGACAAGAGAGTAGTGATTGTGGAAAGCAGACAAAACCACGCACTTTGCCCATATGAAAAAAGGAGGAGCTTGAGGTAATTGTCTTTTGAAAACCATGCAAAAGTCACCAAGTTGAAGAATGGAACATTCTTTTTTTTTCTCCAAATTACTGGTTTAGTACCTTTGTTCTAACCCAAAGTATTTCAAACTTCAGTCTTTAAGAAATCAGTTCCTTCTGGTGATTATTTACTGTCTTAAATACAAATTTGCCTTCAATTGATTCAAAATTTTACTAACATTCATTTTAAAGGACATTAAGTGCAACTACCATAGATGGACGATCAAGATCATTTGACACAAATAGGAACTTACTATAAAAAGTAACATCATGACAGTAAAACCATGATCAGTGCTGTTGCAATATTATCTTCCACCAAAGCTTGGGGTCTGAGTTATTATTTTTCTTGAAGGCAACATTTCCAAAGGCTAGAGAAATGTTAAAATCATTCTAGTATCAGGCAGAGATTTCCTCCTTGACTTCATCATAGGCAACTGATAAAGAACTGGAAAGTAAATAGTGGTCTCCCAAAGGGATCAGTTATATATTGTTATTTAACAAACATGCCTATAACATTCCCTAGGTATCTGATTGTTCTAGGTAATTTACAGTTATGATCTAATCTTCATGATGGAGTTATAAGGTAGTACTATTGTTATCCCCACTTTACAAATGAGGAAAATCAGGCACAAAGTTTAGGTCATTTGTTTCAGATTGCACAGCTAAAAAGTGGCAGACCCAATATTGAAACAGGAATTTTCAGAGTTTGCTCTCTCAGTGCTGCTCTGTCTGTGAGAGGGGACTCAGCAGAGCCATGTTCACACGCTGCTTACAGTTACAGCATGTCACACCATAAGCCAAACTAAGGACAGCTATTGCTTGGTTTCCTGGGCAGATGTGTTCCAAGAGTCCTGTGGATGTCCAATCTGTGGGTGCCCATTCCCTTATAAAAAAATGGCATGTAGTTGCATGCAACCTAGGCACATTTTCTTGTATATTTCAGATCATGCCCAGTGCAATGTAAATGCTATAATAAATCCTCAACTAAGGGTATTGCTTAAGAAATAAGAAAGTAGACTTAAGGACAAGAAAATAGACTTTACATGTTCAGGACAGATGCAGTCTTTTCTGAACATTTCCCATCCTCAGTCAGTTGAATCTGTAGCTGTGGAACCTAGGGATGTAGAGGGCTGACTATCAGTGACCCGCACTCTGAAGAACACTGAATTAAAAGCTGTCCTTAAATTCCAGTTCTGTGGCAAATCTTGTGCCTCAGCTCTCCAATAACTGTCCCCAGATCCACTGACTATTTACTGTCTGTGGCTCTCTCTAAGTTGTTTTATTCAGTTATTATTTATATTATTCAATATTATTTATATTATTCAGTTATTATTTATATTAAATTATGATAATAACAGGTACTATTAATATATTCTCCCCTGGTAGATTTTTAAGTCCTTTAGTGGAAGAAAATGTTTTGTACCACTTTGAACCAACCATTAAACATGTTAGGTGCTTTATAAATGATTTAATGTAGCCAGGTATACAGATTGGTGTTCCAAAAATTAATGACAGACATTTAAGATATATATCTTCCACATACACAAAAACGCAATATGTAGAGAAGGTGCAGGAAAAGGGTTACATAGTATATGCAGTAAAATGTTGGCTCCCAAATATTTTGTATATGATTTGGTAATGAGCTAAATTTATAGACTAGTTGCTATTTAGAACTATGTAGCATGCAACATGTGCTTTTACAAAATATAAGACAGCATCAGAAAATCTTATTGGGTAAACATTATCAAGATTGGAGGACCATCTAAAGCAAAGCCTGCATTTCTTAAATGCACAAATGGACATTCACCAATTATGAATTTAGCTGTGAGAAAATTTAAGTGTGTCATAGTGTGTGCTTTCTTTTTACAAATATTGTGATTAAAACATATTACATGAGATTAATCCACTTAATAAAAGCCTCAAGTGCACAGAAGAGTATTATCAACCATGAACACAATGCTTTGTAGAAGATCTCTACAATTTTTTCAACTTACATGACTTAAACTCTATGCCCACTGAACAGCAATTCACCATTTCCACTCTCCCAAGACCCTACTTCTGCTTTCTTTTGGTTACCATTTCTTGGAGTATCCTTCTCCACCCTTCTTTTTCAACATATGTACGTCCTTAAATCAAAAGTAAAAAATTAAATCTTGTTATTTTATCCATTGAACTACACTGTACTGTTTGGGGAGTTTAACCGATTTATATTTAAAGCAATTATTGATTGAGAAGAACTTTATTGCCATTTTGCTATTTGATTTTTGTCTGTCATGTAGCTTTTTATCACTAATTTTCTCTCTTGCTGTCTTCCTTTGTGCTTTGCTGAATTTTTGTAGTGACATCTTTTCATTCCTTTCTTAGTTTCTTCTTGTACATCTTCTACAAATCTGTCCTTTGTGATTACCATGAGGCTTACCCAAAATATCGTCTGTTAAATTAATCTATTTTAAACTGATAACTACTTAAAGTGACATAAAAATACTCTATACTTTTTGTTTTCTTTCTGCACTTTATTTCACAAATACTTTTTGTATTACATATCATTAGCATATTTTTATAGTTGCAGTTATTTTTACACTCGTCTTTTACTATCTGTAGCCAAATTAAGAGTGATTTGCATATCACCATTATTGTATTACAAAAAAGTCCTGAATTTATGATGGTTTAACTTCTGGTTTTCCAAATGTACAATGATATAAAAGCAACATGCATTCAGTAGAAACCATATTGAATTTTTATTTTGATTTTGAGTTTTGATTGCTTTCTGGGCTACTGATAAGCAACTCAGTACTGTCATGATACTGCAGAACACCGACAAGTTGCAAGTCCCAATCAGCAATGCAGTTTCACTGGTAAACAACCAATACATTACTGCATGAATTAGACAGAGCCATGGACATTTTCACCCCATTCCCACTTACCCACCTTATTTTCCAATGATACCACCTGAACTATATGGTCTATGAGTTCCACAGAACTGGAGCACTGGGCAGGAGAGAAGAAAAGAACAGAAACAGTGTGACCTTTGGAATCTGGTGCTGGAGGGATGCTTTTTTGACATCTCCCACCATCACTGGGATCTCCTACTTCAGTTCTCTTTGTAAAGTCAACATTATTTTTGAGGGGCTGCTCGTAAGGATCCCTCCACATCTGGCTTCCAATAGTCACAGACATAGCACACTGCTGATGAAGACACTTAAGGACACTTAAGACTTTAGTCTCCTTAAGTATCTTGTATGACGCTTATAAAACAGCTTCAAAGAAATGAAGTGATAGTGATGGAGAAGAGATTAGTAGTTGTAAGTTTGGAATAAGGAGAGGAGAATGATTAGTTAGTGGTAACATAAAGGAGATGGTTTGTGTTGACTGAGTAATTCTACATCCAGATTGTGATGTTCATTTATTCAAATTTCACACATGATAAAATTTCATATATATATGTATATATATATATATAAATTTTAAGTAAAAACTTGAGAAATCTGAATAACACAGATCAGCCACTGAGTTAATAAGATTGCATCAAAGACAATTTCCTGGTTTTGACAAAGTACTATAGTTATATCAGATACGTTCATAGAGAGAATTTGAATAAAGTGTGTGTAAGAGCTCTCTATACAATTTTTTCAACTTCTTATGGCTCTTAAACTACTTAAAAATAAAAAAGTTGTTGTACATGCATTATGTTAGTCAGCTTCTCATTGATATAACCAGATACCCAAGGGGGAAAAAACAGTTTAAAGGAGGAAAGGTTTATTTTTGACTCTGGTATTCAGAGACTTCAGCCCATGGTCTGCTGGCTCCAATCAGAAACATCATGGCTAAAGGGCATGAGGGAGGGTCCAGGGATTTAGCTCAGTGGCATAAGCGCCTGCCTGGCAAGCATGAGGTCGTGAGCTCAATTCCCAGTACCAATAAAATAAAATAAAATAAAATAAAATAAAATAAAATAAAATAAATACAGGGCACAAGGGAGTAAAGATGCTTGATTTGTGGTCACTGGGAAGTAGAAGCAGAGAGGAAAAGAGCCAGGGAGAAAGGAACCTGGGACCAGACACCAGATAGAGTCCCCAAGGTTATGTCCTTATAACCAGCAGCCTTAAACTGGGTCCCACCCTCTAAATATCCATTCCTTTCCAGTAATACCATGAGATTATGATCTCATCCATGAATTAATTCACTGAAGTTAAAGTCCTCATCAGATCCCCTTCCAAAAGTCCTACCTCTGAACACCTAAGACTTTCGGGTGTCATTTTAGATCTAAATGATAATACACACACACACACACACACACAAATATGTTGGTGTCCACCCCTTGTAACAACTCCACTTGCCAACAGAATTAAGTTCACACTGTTTAACATGACATTCAAACACGATATTCATTAAAAATGTCCAAATGTGCATTCCTTGTTTCATCCTCTAAAATTTCTCTTCCACCTTCCTCATATAGCAAAAACTGTTCTTCCCCAAACACCTTGTGTTTTTTCTGCAGCCATGTCTTCACATAGATTGTCCCTTCCAGTTTTCCTGACAATCCCTCCCCCATTCTTCACACATGCAGAGAAGAGTTCTCCTCTCTACTGACCCCCATCTGCCCACAAAGAATGACACTCAGCCACTTCTGCAGGCACTTATGGGACAGCGTTATGCCTTCACTTCATTCCTCAGTTTCTCTCCTCAAAGACAGTAGGGGCATCTGAGGAGAGAGAGCTTAATTTCCACAAGTCAGGTCCCTTTTGTTAGTGAATAGGGACATTTATGTGAAACAAGGCATTGTTATTTCTTTCCCTCCCTTCCCTTTCATACATTTTGTGCTAAGAGGAACTTTTGCTCCATTGAGCTAAATTTTTATGTGCAGACCCTAAACATTCAGAATTTAAGAAGAAAGAATTAGCCAGGTGTAGTGGGATATGTCTGTAATCAAACAATTGGGAGGCTGAGGCAGGAGGACTGTTGAGAGTTTGAGACCAGACTGGGCTACAAAGCAAATTCAAGGACAGTCTAAACTACATAGCAAGACACTGTCTCAAAAAGACAAGAAAGAAAAGAAAAGAAAGAAGAAAAGAAAGAAAAAGAAAAAAAAGAAAGCATGTGCAACCAATGTTCATAAAGCCAGCTCTCAATTCCATATTACACTCACTCAGATGCTCCCTCCTTGCTGAAATCTTCCCAATTTCCCCCAAGTAGTCAGTCATTCAGCATAACAGCAACATGTGACAGAATATCTCCCACTGAACTGTGAACTCAAGAGCAGGACCCTTTGTATTCCTTTCATGTTAATATTACAGAAAGTAAGAGAGCATAAGGCAATTGGATACTACCTTAGTCCATTTTCTTTCACTCTAACAGTACTACAGATTGGGAAATTTATGAAGAACAGAAGTCTACTTTAGCTCATGGGCTTGGAGGCTGGGAAATCCAAGTGTTCTGTGTCAGGATCTGGTAACATGCAAAGGGTGAGACCAAGCCAGCAAGAGAGGCAGGAGCAAGAGAAGGCCAATTGTATAATAACTTGCTCGTGCAATAACAAACCCAGCCCTCACACAGCAACATCACTCTCCATTTACAAAGGCTCTGCCTGATTATCTTCCATCAGGCTCCACCTCCCAACACCAGTGCATTGGAGGTCAAGTTTCCCATATATGAATTGGAAGGTCACATCCCAACCATAGCACCTAAGACGTGATCTATCTACTGACTGGAAGTAATTCATCTTATGCTCAGAAGAGCAAAACCAGGCATCATAAAGAGTTCAGGTGCCAGGAATCTTGCCACAGAGTTCGCTCAGATCGCACTCCATGTATAGCAAGGAAGAAAGGAAGAACTCCCAAAGGTGTGCAGGATGGTGGAAGATCTCACAGAGGCAGAACGTGACATTAATCAGACCTGAAATCAAGAGAAATTCTGGAGAGAAGGGTTCTGTGCATGACTGCCGGTGAACAAGGCCACAGACAGTTGAATTGTTCTATTAAGCACTAACATTTTTGTCTGGAGAACTCCTTCAGTGAGCGTGCAAAAGAGAGCCTTCTGCCCCTATTCCAGCAAGGCCTTTTTTCATGACCTAATCACCACTCTTTCTTTGTGATTAGGTCTTTTTTCACTACAGTCTTAAGATATTTTTCCTGTAATCTTGTCCTATCTGCTACCCATATATGCATAAGAATCTGCGAAGCAATAAATGAGATGTCACCAAAGGAACACTTGACAGAATTCAGTTCTAACTGATTTTATTTCCATTATCAGCAAGCAGATCTGCCTTAAGCAGGGTAACCAAAATGTGTTCATTTTCCAATATGCCACAAATATTTCTTTGGAATCAAGCAGTTTGCTGTGTTTAAGTTTCTTTTTCTTTTTCTTTTCTTTTTCTCCCCTGGAAACGTTCTAGCCAGCTAACATTGAATTTATGGCTTTGCGGAATTCCCTGAGAATAAGTGAAGTGAAAAATCGTACCCAAGTTGTCAACAAATTCCAAGAATAACGTTCCTGTCTATCCATCCATACCAGGAAGTTTACATGCCATAAACATATGGATGAAAACAGTAATTCACTAGTATTGTAAGAAGGTTTTTTTTTAAGTATAGAGAAAACATAGTAAATTTAAAAGACTACTAAAAAAGTAGCATATAATCTTTTCCCCCCCATAATTTTGAACCTTAACCCTCACTCATTTGAAATATGTTTGGAAAAATCCAATGTAAAATATATATTATGTAGACTTGTGCTCAGAAAAAAATGTTAGTCTCATAAAAGAGAGTAAAACTTATCAATGTATTCATTTTGGTAGAAGGAACATATAACATATGTGTAAATTTCAGTGTTTGTTCCTACTCACTCAGCTTACTCCTGGTGAATGTTTATCTATATGCACGCCTTTGTACAACACATTTTTCAAAAAGAAAAAGTTTAAGGAGAAATTTTCTACTTAACCTTTTACCTTTTAGCTAGTATATATCATATCAAAAAAAAATTATAACTGGAGTGGCTGTCCTAACCTATCTTCTATTGAGGCTTCACAGCTAATGTTCACTAAAAATTCTGGTTCTAAGACTCGCTAATTATCTTTCCATGCCTGCACTCTTGCAAAGCTGGACTTAAATTTATCTTAAGACGTAATTCGAAGATTGACACATGCCTCAATAATGAATCATGCTCTCTTTATGTGCTAAAACATTTCTAAATTGCTTCTAATTCAGTCATGAAACCAGTAAATATTATTTGTAGTTGGTGACTATATGCATATTCAGCGATTCCTACTGCTCAGTGCTCTGAATGAACGTATATCAAGTATTTTTTACCCCATTTCCAAGAAGGAGAAGAAAAAGATGGTGCGGTACACTTATAGACGTAATTGTTTTTTGTTTGTGAGCAGGTTCTGGAATGAGATGAGAAATTCATCATTACCAAGACATCCTGAATCCCAATCTTTTCTGTTCCTATAATGCCTGGGAAGGTAACAGCTACTTAGTGATATTAAATAAAAGAATAATAATCCACTTTATTTACAAGGTACTTATGCACCACTGGCATGCAAGGTGTCTGCCTTGAAGCACAGCAGTAAAACAATTAAACTTTATTGAGCTGTCTAATGTCATCCCCGTGTGGATGCTGGCGTATTATAAGACCTCGCGTAGGCTTCTTTGTATAAGACTTGCGTTTCTACTATAACCACTGTTGCTTCTTTGTGTATCTCTAATTTCTTTCCATAACATCAATAAAAGAGAACATTGAGGGGAGAAAGGTCTCTTCCAAACAGGGGGTCTGACTCTCGGCTGTGATTTGCTTGGCAATTGGAGATTTTGTGTGCAGTCTCTTACAGCAAAAGGTGAGAAATGCAGAAGCAATGGCTTTAAAAAAAAACATGGAGAGCCACAGGAAGCCCTCTCTGCCCAATTACAAGGTGATCCCAGTTCATTTTTACGGTTTGTTTCTTTTTTTTTTTTTTATCACATATGTTTCCCAACACAGTCTTGATATCCTGTGGGGCTGCTTTTGTAAAAAGCCATAGCTTCTGATTTAAGGAGCTTCAAAAATAGCTCTCCGCTTCTTCAGTCTGAAAGAGAGCAGTCAAGTAACAGCACATTTATTCTCTTTGAAAAATAGAAAGATGTCAAAAGCAAAGTTCACAGCAAAATTAGGCTGATTTGTTTTGTGCTTCTGTGATTCTGGGTGTTACAAGTAAACTGGAAAAAAACACAGTGATTTGTTTAATAAACAAAAAATGCTATTAAATGAATTTTGTGCTCAAAAACTTATCCTGGCAGGAAGAATCATCAATTATACAAGCTTTGGGAGAGGAGGGAAAAAAGCAACCCTTGATACCTACTGTCAGCAAACAACTCAGGCCTCATGTTCAGAAAAAGGACAACCTCATTAGTTTGATACAAATGATCAGTGGTTCTCAGGGTCTCCGCCTTGGCTGTGACCCACCATTAAAGCCCCTACAGCAAAGGCAGCTTTGGCCAACACTGACAGAAAGGTGGCCCCGATTTTGACAGCTTTCAGGAGATCCCGGGTGAGAGTCTCCAGGAAGTGACTAGGAGCCAGCTACTGAAATCTAAGTGGTTCAGCAACCCCAGAACAAACTTTTTCTTGAGCTCTGTCACCTGTCCACGGTGACAATGTGGCTGCCCCAGGCTTGCACATTTCTCAGGATGGAACCCACTTAGTTACTCCATCCCGCCCTCTCTTCCCAGACCCTCCTTTATGTGTGCACCTGAAGTCTAAGAGGGAAAGTGAATGTAGCTCCAATCCCTGGGAAATGGCCATGAGATTTCTTTTCCCAATGTGTGTATCTGGAGGGAAGTTTCCTCAAAGTAATAGAAGTTCAGAAACAATTTTGAGAATTTTGAGGAGGGGGAAACATTAGTTCTAAGTTTAGGTAAAATATGCTATTCTTGGTTTTTTTTTCCCAAGAGAATAAAACCAAAGGAAATAAAACAGAATAGAGTCAATCAAAACAAAATAATGAATGTAATGCAGGACTTCAAAACAAGATAAAAGGAAATCGACAATGGCTGCCATCATGCCTCTTGTTATACTCTATACTGACCTGGATTACTATATACAAAACCCCTGAGATATGGATTGGTATGTCTTTGTTCTTCCTCTGCCATCCCAATGGAGAAAAATGAAAGCAGGTACAGTGAGTGTTCTTGGTTAGGTCCTTCTGAAACCATTAGGCTGTCATCCAGCCTTTTTGAATCTTAATTCTTTTTCTTATACCAAAGTATCCAGAAAAATTGTACTCTGCATTGCTACAGTGATTTTCTGGGAGCAGAACCATTTCTTGGAAATGTAGATTTCATCTTCATATTTATCCAATGCATCGTGACCCCACATACCAGGGCTACTGCACAAACTATTCTTTCTGCCTGTAACTATCTTCTACCTTCAGCTTTGTTGAAATAATTTCTGCTCTTCCAGCAGATTCCAGCCCAGAAGGCTTCTCTGATGGCTCTTTACCTTATGTGATTTTTTGTGTAGTGATTAAGATTAATTGAGTTCACTTTATCAGTTTGGGAGCCCCTACAAGTGTTAGTAAAGCACTTATCTGGGTATGTCTGACTGGGTCATGGAGGCATAACCTTAAGTACCATATCTAGTCCCTCATCCTTTCCTCTTTGGTACTGTCTCTGCTCAGCTCACCAACTGCCATGAACTAATTATCTTCCTTCCACTATGCCCTTCCCACAATGATGTTCCTGCCTTGCCGCCAGCTGAGCATAGACTGAATGCCCTGAACCTGTGAGTCAAACTTAATCCTTTCCTCCTTTAACTCCTGGGTGTTGGGTGTTTTGTCCCAGTCATGATAAAGCTAACACAAATAGCATACGACTCCCCCTGCTATTACTTATTCCAGGTATAATGTTATAGTATTTGAATAACTCATGCTTTGATTATTATCTTAAACAATTCAGACAGTAGAGTATAATGAATGCCTATGTGCTATACACATGGTTAATTTTCAATCAATCTATGATATAAAGGTGCATAATTAATCACAGAGAGGTACACAACTCAATAAACCCACAAATAATTTAAAGACTATTCTAACTGGGTTTTAGTTCTCTCTTCATTCTATTTCTCATTAGTGTTCAAATTTTTAAAAGCACCAAAAAATTCACCTGTGTTTTCTCTTTTTTTTCTAAATTCATTGTCTCAGTGCTCTTAATGGACACTGAAATTGTTGCCAGCAACACCAAGTAGAAAAACAGACTCTTTAGACTGAGAAATGGAACATGAACACCGACATTTAGATCAAAGGCCGGCAGTGCAGTGCAGTGCAGTGCAGGCAAAGATCCTTCCTAATATTTCAGAACATGGTTTTTGATGGCATGGAGTAAAAGAAATCTGTGCTTTTATTCCCTCACTCTCTCTAGCTCTACTCCTCAAGATGCATGGATAATCTAGAGTCATTTTGCTTATTTTCCTATTAAATAGATGATAAAGATGAGGAGGAAGGTGATAATGAAGAGGATAGATAGACAGACAGACAGATAGATAGATAGATGATAGATAGATAGATAGATAGATATCCAGACTAGATGAGAGTTGATAGACTGTAAAATAGGTTGTCCACATTGTTGGCTGCTTTGTACAGTTTTGTCCAAGATGATGTGTGAAATATTGAAATATTTTAAAATATGACATCTTAAACTCCCATGATTTCTTTTTTAGCTTGATTGACCCACTTCATTTTACTGTTTGCTCCATCTTCAGACACACCAGTGTCTGATATTCCCACCATGTACTCATCTGGGGCTGGCAAATTGCTTTGCTGAGTGTGATTCTTTGTCCTCTTGTTATGAGATTGGAAATGGATGGAGAATCATTAGCCTGCCAGTGAGGTGGGCAGTATCCCATAGACCACTCCAGTGGTCAGTATGGAACATGTTCAACTTCTTGAGAAGCTAAGATGATAACAGACCTGCTCTGAGATTGAAGCTCTAAACCGCAAAGTACTGTAGAGGCTGACCAAAGCTCCAGGATGAAAAAGGTTTTCCATGAGAAGCAAACCTATTCCATTTGTGGCTTTTGCTAGTTTTGCACTATCAAGATATGTATTTTTTAAAAACCTTTTCTGCAAAGCTAGCAAAAGCCACAAATTCGATACCTTTGGTTTATATGCAAAACGTGATGCCCAGTTCTGGTTAGGTTTTGTACTACATTAGCTAATGTAATAGAACTTCTTCCAAGAAGTCCCTGGGTCAACCAGTTTAACCTCCACATTTCAAACACACTTTGATTTGAGACCTCAGCAAAACATTCACAAAGTGCTGAGTGGCAACGGAGCTGTGGAATTTCAACCTTAAAATATTTAAATGATGCTTCACCCCTATACCAACACTCCGCCACACTCTCATGAAAATCATAGGCTTGAATTGACCAGTTCCATTAGTGCAATAGAGACAAGTTTATATCAGCAGTCCAGAAAAAAAATGCAGGTTAGAATCATTCACTCAGATGTGACATGGATAACAGGCAATCAGCATAGAGGGACTCCAAGAAGAAATCTTACACTGAGAATCGAAAGACTTTAAATTGGGGTGGAAGGGGCAAGTTGTTGGTTTATTTATAAGGAAATTTGCAACAGGACTTGTAGGCTGTTCCCTGACCCATATTAGGATCTGACATCTCCATGTCGGGAGATTCACTATTGTTCAGTTTTGCTGTCTAAAACCTGGGTGCAATTGGATTTCCTAAGGCTCTCCTTGTTTCCTCTTCCATGGAGATTGCTGCTGACATAGGTCAAACGGTGACAACCCTCTACAGTGCAGCATTGGGATTGGCTGCATTTGTGGGGTAAGTAGAACTATTCCCATTATCTCATATGTAACTTGTGAAGTCTGAGCTGGATTTTTTTGATATGAAAATTGTGAGGTGTTATCATTTTTAACAGCACACCATAATTGAAAAATGAATAAAAAACATCTGAGAATTTACTGATCTTTCCCTATTGACTTGGTTACTTGTGATTCTATGATTTAAAAAAGAAACTCACAGAAAGAGTAAGAGTAGAGGAATTTTAAAAATAGCTCTCTTTTATCTCCCAACATATCATTAAGCTTTGGATTCACAGAAGCAAAATGGCCTTAGATGATGAAGATATAGATTATGGACTAAGGGCTACATAATTAAACATGTAAGATATCAAGGTAAAGTACCAGAATACATAAAGAGGATCATTTCTTTAGTCAGCAAATGGGCAATAACAGGAAAAGAATTTTTGTCTTGGGATAGTGAGCAGTTGTACAAACATATGATGCAAAGGCTTTTTCAAATAGACATAACATTGCCATATGTTCCATCCGAAAACTGCAGAGGGACTTGGGAAAATCAGAATGATTTAAGATCGCCTCTACACATCTCTGCCACTACTTAGTTGAGCCCAAGCAGCTAAAGTAAGGCATGTAGTTAAATAAGGACACGTTGAGAGACCATAGTGTGCCCAAGAGATGGTGGTGTTGAGATAAAGAAACCATCAAACATCCCCAACAAACTGCTGCTTCCCTGAAGATATGGTGGAGTGCGCGCTCCAGCCCCCGTGGCTGCACTCCACCGCGCTCCTGGAGTGCCTTCTTCCGGGTTCACGCAGGAGCTGCTTATTGTGGCAAAAGAAGCGTGGACTGCAGGGAGTGGAGCGTGTGGATCTGCCTTCGTTAGCACTCAGCGATCAGAAGCAGACGACGCCGCCAGGATGTCAAAAGAGCACTAAAGTAAATTCCACACTCTGCATAAAGGGACAGCAGCCTACAAAGCTGGCACAACAGAAACAACAGCACCTTGGCACCAAGCACAGCTGTGTCTACACAGTGTCAAACCAACCAGTCGAAGGGTGAAATCTTAGCACACACAGTTTTGTCTACATAACCTAGCCGGTGTGTTTGCTTTCTCTTTGGACTATGTATGAAAAATTGACAGATGAAGATGATCCACTGAGCGGCAGTGATTACACAACTACCCTCCATTTCCTATGCTGGGCCGGGAGGATGAGACTCACGTGGGAAGTGAACTGTATTACCGTTCCAGCAGCATGAATTGTAATAGGCAGTGTGCTGTCCTGAGCTGGTTTCATTAATCTTCACCTGGTCCAAGTAACCAGTAAGGCTATCAGCTATGATCCTTCTGAAAGCTGTTTTTCCCCCCATTCAGAGAATCCATTAATATATAAATAATTTTGTCTAATTCTTCAGCAAAGAGAAAACCTGAGGACTTTTTCTACCCTGAGTTAATCAGATTGCCCTTAAAACTTCAGTTTACTTGGTCATTACTTAAGTGTTCACTTCAATTGGCCTCTGTCAATACTTACAGTCTCCTCCAGAATTTTATCACAATCTGCATCATTTGAAACCACCCAACCACAAGAACATAAATTATACTAGAGTAAGTCATGCTAAGCTACTCAAAATTATGATCCTGAAATAGGCATTCATACATGCATGCATTTTCTCATTTATATTTCACTCTACACGCATTTGATGGACCTTCCAATCCAAAGTTCTTCTTCAGTTGTGGAAACCCTCAGGATTATTTCTTCCTTGTTGACTCTCCTCTGCTCTCCCAATTCTGTGCTTCCCATAAGACTTTCTCAGTGAATGGAAAAACTTCCGGGTCTCTTCTCTGCATCTCTGAAATGCCTCCTCTTGATTAAACTCACTGATTGATCGATCAGATCTATTCAGTTTGCCATTCGACCCTCTTCATGAATTTTTTATTTCAACAATCACATTTTTCATTTCTAAGAAGATGTAAACTGCCTGTCTTGTTTCTTGAGTACTTCTTGTAGTTTAATAGTCTTCTGTTCATACATCAGGTTTATAAAAACCTCCTTTATCTCTCTGATGATGTTCTTCAAATCATGGGTTGTTTCTACTATCTCTCATTTATGGAGCATTCAGTTATTGGACATGTTGGCCCAGTGCTCTGGGTTTAATAGGGTTGACTATCTTCAGACACTGGGAAGTATTTGGTTATCTACAGTCTTAGTTTGGATTCATGCTACACAGAGCATACAAGTGGTTGAAAGTCGTTTATTTGAAAAGAATCCCAAGAAACAAGGGCAAAGAGGCATTCAAGTGGCATAGGGAATCAGAAAAATCCAGTTTAAGGGAGCATCTGGAGGTTGTTCAGATCCCCCAGGAGCCTTGAGAAGCATATAGAATGCCTCCAGGAATAGTCTGCTAAAGAATTCTCATGCCCAGGGCATGAAGGGTTGCCCCTGAGGTTGTTAACTCCCTTGAATCTTTTACTGTTTTTCCATGGGTCCAAAAGGTTTCCTTGGTTTTGGATAAGACCATGGGACACAGAGTAGCTAGGGCATGCATTTAAGGGAGGACCTGGTTTATGTAAGTCCAGGAAATTGGACAAGGCTGCTGCAGCTGGACTGGGGAGGTGACAGGGACTTCTGCGTGCTTTTATGTGTGGAGCAGTTCTTTAGCAGGTGCCCTGTGACAGTTCCTCACAGAGTGGTCTGTCTGTGGCAGTAGACCTTGGGCAGCAAGCTCAAGCCCACCTTTAGTCGAAGCATCTGTTAGGTCCGGCAGCGTGGATTGCCTAGCCACTGTCATCTTTTCGGAGTGTTTCTTTTTTCATAGTCCACAAAAAAATGAGTTCTCATTCTTGTTTTTGGAATGACTATGAGTAATTTACTTGTACAAACACTTCCTATAATACCTTGCTAGAAAGATTTTCATCTGTGTTCAGCTGTCTGCCTCATGGGTAAATAAGTCATTTCTACAATGTCTTAAAGCATCACTCTAAGATCACAGAAATCCCCCCACTTTCAAGCAACTCGAATTTCAGGAACATACCCACATTTACATCTGTTTTGAACTGTTGAACAAACCTTGATCTCCTCTCGCTACCATCTCACTTGAATTTAAAGTGTATGTTAGTGAAGATGAATTCCTGGGCCTCTGAAAATCTCACAAAGGCTATCCAGGTCAGTACATTCAAACCATTCCAAAACGTCATCCATTAAAGGTTTGATATCATTGATCTTTTTCTATTGCATTAGATTGCTTTAAGTTATTGTCCTGGTATATTTGTTTGCTAGGGCTGACAAAACAAAGTGGCACAGACTGCATGTTTTGAACTGGGTGGCAAAAAATTGTTTCTTTGCACATCTAAAAGGTAGAAAGCTCAAGATCAAGATGTGGATAGAGTTAGTTTCCTTTTATCTTTAAACAGTCCATGCACGTCTATGTGCAAATCTCTTTTTCTTCTAAGGTCACCGGTCATATTGGATCAGACCCTGCCTATGTGACCTCATTTAACTTAACAGGTCTAAAAAGACCCTGTTTTCAGACATGCATGGTAGTGCATGCCTATAATCTCAGCACTCTTCATAAATGAGACAAGAGGATCCCAAATTCAACCCCAGCCTGGGAAATTTAACAAGAGCATGTCTCAAAACTTAAAAGTAATTAAAAAGTGCTGGGGATGTAGCTGAGCGTTAATACTCGAGGATCAATCCCAAGGACCACAGAAAAGGAGGGGGCAGTCCTACAAATTCAATCACATTCCATGGTTTTCAGGCTTAGAATTTTAACATATGAACTTAAAGGTGAGGGAAGCATAGGACAGCCCATAGCAAACATCTATTAAGAATTCTGCAGACTTTGACATCGTATGAATGCAAAGAAACATAAATCCAGTCCTCATTTCACAGTAAACAGCAAGAGGTACCATTGCCACAGACTTTAAAATCAGTGTTCTTTTTTTTAGGAGAAAACATTTCTCCTAATAATTCCTTTGAGTGTGTGGAAAGGAACACAAGAACCTATCACAGAGTGAGAAGGTAAAGTCTTTAGGTCAAATCTAAATAGAGCAAAAACCTCCTTAATGTGGGGTAATATTCAGCAACTTATGGGAGAGGAAGAAACTAAGTTTTAGAACACTTTTGCATTTATTTTTAAAAATAATATATACATATTGTTAAAAAATTAATCTAACAGTTCAAAGAGATACCAAGTAGAAAGAACGTCTTCTCCCACCTCAGCCCTCAGTTCCCAGCTGCCCTTCCCAGAGGCAACCACTGTTATCTGTTTCTTAATTATCACTCCAGAGATACTCTATGGGAACGCAAACATGTATATTAATGCATCGGTTTTGCTTTCTACAGCTGGGCTATCTTTTACGCGCATTTTGCATTGTGCCTTTTCCACTTACCAGTCTTTGAGATGACTCCCTATCACAGGAAGAAGCTATATCTAATTATTTTCAAAGGCCACACAATATTCTGTTGTATAAATCTACAAGTAATTTTTTAGCTGTACCCTACTGATGGACTTTTAAGTTGTTCTAGCCTTTTGCTCCCATCAGTAACGCTGTAATGAATAACTTTCTTTATGCGAGTCTGCACAAGTATGTAAGGGGCTTTTAAGGATACATTTCTACTGATAAAACTGCAAGTTCAAAAGTTACACATATTTTTAAATTTTATGATATATTGAAAAATTTCCCTTCAAAGAATTTGCATCCATTAATAATCTCACCAGCAATCTATGCGAATACTTGCTTTTCCACACCTTGTTTAGATAGATAATCATCAAACTTTTGAAGCTGTCAATTTTATGAGTGAACAGTGGCACATAATTATTTTTCCAAAATGCATATCTCTAATTATGGGTGAAGTTGAACATTGTTTCTTATACTTAAAAAATGATATTTCTTTTTTGAGCAGGTCTTTGTTCATAGCCTTTGTCAATTTATCATTTTTATTTTCTTAATTACAAAATAGGTTTTAAATAACTATAGGGGAATACAAGTTTATTTAGTCATAATTTCTAGAAGTAATATCAGATGAACAATGTTGACTTCTAATTCTGTTTAAGTCTCTTAAGCCGGCCCTGATAAGCAAATAACAGGGAATAATAGATTCATAACTAGACAAGAGGTTCAGTGCTACTGCTATTGTAAAACATTTTAATGATCACAGCAAGTGGAGAGATAGGCTGTGTTCACTGACAGAAAGACTGAAGAGTAAAGGACGTCAGCTCTCCTTAGCTTATCGCTATGTGTAATGCAATTCCAATAAAAAGTCCCAGTAGATTATTTTTAGAAACTATGAAAATTTATTCTTCAATATTTATGGAGGAATAAAAATATACATATAGCCAAATCAATTTGAAAACACAGAGCAAAGAAAAATGAGCACATTTTGTCATAGAGGAGTGTATCTATGTATTTTAGCAAAAGTAAGGCAGTAAAAGAAATGATCAAAAGCCTATAAAAGATCTTTGAAAAATAGAAAAATGACATAGTATCAAGAAAATAATACAGGAAAACTCTTACACTCTGTACAGCCAAATGATTTAGAATTTCTCCACATACCATATCCACACCTTTTCATGCCAGGTTGAGTAAACACCTAAATAAGAAAAATAAAATTATAAGGCTAGTAGAAGAAAGCTTAAAAGCTTCCTTGGGGTGCTTACAGCTTTGTGATAGGAAAAGACTTCCTAAAATAAATGTCAAAACTCAAAATGTTTAGATATCTATAAAATAAAGAGCATTGTGGACAAGTTAAGTGGGCAGATGGTGTTTTAGAGAAGATATGCACAACTTCTAAAACTAAGAAAAAATTATTTATAATATGCTACAAATTCCTGCAAATTAATAGGAAGAAGTTAGGAAAAACAGTACAAAAATGGGCAGAGGACATTATCATGCAGTTCTCAGCAGGGGAAACCTAAATAGCTATCAGGTTGTTGCAGGTCAGGTTTCCTGGAAGGCAGAGTAGGCAATGAGGACTGTAATGAAGAAGTTTATTAGCTGGTGCTTTCAGGATCAACACCTGGGAGCAAGGGGTAGTGGAAGGAACAGGTCAAGGGAGAAGCTGACTGGTGATGCAGCCTCAACGAAGGTCACGCTTTGGGAGCTAAGGGGAGTCCCAAAGTGGCATAGTGTGGCAGTGTATTTTCCAAAAATGCTTGCAGCAACATCTCTTATACTACATGTTCTTCTTACAATGCAACACTATTCCCATGCAAAAGAATCTATATTTTCTTTCCTTAGAACTGGGAAAAATTTTTTTTTAAATTATTTCAGCCAGTAGTGGTACTCTGGATTTCAGGACTAGGTTACAAAAGGTGATACAGCTCCTAAGTCATTCACTTGGAAACTTGAAGTATTCAGCTGCCATGTAAGTAGTCAGGCCTGAGATCATCATGCTCTGAGAAAGCCCCAAATTACTAGCCCATATGGAGAAAGCTCATGGTAAAGCCATAAGGCCATGAGATTAGAGAGGGACAGAGAGACACGGAGAAAGACAGACAGAGAGAGAGAGAGAGAGAGAGAGAGAGAGAGAGAGAGAGAATTCAGCCCAGCTCCTGCTGCTTCAGGCTTATGCTGCTGCAGCCATAGCCACTCTTGGCAGAAACTGTATAAAAGACCCTGTACCACAACTTCCCTAATGACTCCTCCCCAAATTCCTGAACCTTGGGAACTTGCAAAATAATAAAGAGATTCTTGTTCTTTTAAGTCTCTAAGCTTTGTAGTGATTTGAAATGCAGGAATAAGTAACTGGAACGGATGGTCTTTTAGAATTGCTCCAACCTTACGGCAAAGGATCCAACCTTTAAATGGTCTACCAAGTCACCACATGATGACTGATTCAGAAGCTGAGAGCATGGTTTTCTTCAGCCAAAAGCAATTCCCAAAGTGGATTGACAGCTTCAGGCTGATGAGCAGTAGAACCTCCAGAAACTTGAGGAAAAAGCCATCATCCTTGAATCAGGTTCCGGCAGGCACATCACAGCATCCACTGTGGTCCACCACTTGTACCACTTAGACCCACTTCGTTTTATAAGGAAGCTGGAGAACTGTTTTCAGAAAGAAATTGAGCAGGGGAAGGTCAGTGGGATGATCCATAACTTCTACTGCTGTAGCTGATCTTAAGATCCCAGCTTAATATCATCTTTCTCCTTCTCCTCCCATCCATTCTAGATTCCTGTCACTCTCAGACCTTCTTCTGGGTCATCTGCTTGCTATGGTTTGATCATGTGCCCCAGAAATTCCTAGTTTGGAGATTTAATTCTCAAATTCATATACTGGTGGTCTTTCAAGATGGGGCCTTTGGGAAGCAGTAGGATTATAGAAGACTGTGGTGGTGGGGACCCTCTGATGGCATTAATGGCTTTATAAGAAGAAAAGAGATTTGTTCTGTCTCACTATTGGGATTCCCTCTGCCATGCCATGGTGCAATAACAGGACTCCTACCAGATGTCTAGAGGATGCTGACACTCTACTTTTAGGTTTCCCATCCTCCAAAGTCATGAGCTAAATAAATCTCTGTTCTTTATAATTTATCTGGTCTCAGGTATTTTGTTAGAATAAGACTAAGTAGATTAAAACAGTGACTCCGCAGTTGAGGGGGCCCAGACCCTCATCATCAAAGAATCTAACTCTTGGTCACCAAGACTTTCTGTTACCACTATAATTATCACTGACATCCAAACTGGACATGGGAGTATCAGCGTACCCAAGTAGACCTGCTGTCTGCTAAATGCATTCTCCCATACTGTCTTCTGGATGAAGTCCTGCCCCTTCTTTTTAGTCGGTCTAATGTGACATTATGTGGAATTATACCACTATAAGTGAAATACTCTGAAAACTCTCAGATAGGTTGGCAAACGAAAAGAAAGGAATGTGTCTATTTTGTGTAAATAAATTGATGCTCCTTCAAAATCCAAGGGTTTTAAGTGACTCAGCCTGCTCTCAGGCATTTCCCCAAGAGATGGTGCCAAATTAGAAGGTACTAATTTGATCTTGTTTGAGTTGGTAGCAGTTCAGACTTTCAGCAGTGACGGGAGCTAGATCAGCCTTGAGGAGGATCCCAGGCCCCTGGAGCCCTGCATAGCCTCCATGCCTGTCTCCAAGGCTGGTCACTCATGTACCCACTGTGTCAGCCCTGGGACGGCCAGTGGCAGGTGCAAGTTCACAACTCCTGAGCAAGCTGTTGTGCCAGCATTATTGGTTAAGGCTTCATCCATGCAGATGCCTCCTGTGGACAGGACTGTCCCAGTCTTCATATTTCACACTCATCGCCACTTGTCAGTGCATATACATCTACCCCAGGTTGTGCTGTTCCAGATCTGCCCAGCATTCTCTTTTGGGTCCCTGATAAACTAACCCAGATCATTTGCTATTGCCATCAGACCAAAGGTACTCAAACTTTGGACCATTTCACCTCCATAAAGAAGAACATCAGGTGGACTACCCAAACCTAGCCCATTCATTAGATTTCCCCCTTACTACCGCATGTTAAAGCCACGTGTGATTGGGGTGTGTTTAGTTTCTGTGCCTGTCGTGAACTGAAACGTGACTGCAATTATAGTGGTTTAAAGCAACCTTTGTTTTTCTCACATAATTAAATCTGAGCAGGACTCGGTGCTCAGTAGCTCGCTTCTACTCTGTGTTAACAGCTGGGACAGCTGATGGCTGGGGATGGAATCGCAAGAAGGCCTCTCACTCAAAAGTCTGCTGGTGGAGGCTGGCTGTTGATTGAGGCCTCAGCTGTTGCTGGGCTGTTTAGCTTTCCAAAGTATGGTGACTCAGTTCTAAGAAAAAAAGTGTCTCAAGAAAAAAAGGCAGGAGGAAAACATAGCATCTTTTGTGATCAAACCTTGGAAATGACTCACTGTCACTTCTGCCTCATTCTGTTAGAAGCGAGTTACTAGGGTCAGCCCATATTTGTAAGAAGCATACACAATTTGATTGAAAACTATGGGGATGGGAAAATTAAAACAAAACTATTAAGTAAAAGACATCTTGCTATTAATTGCCCTCAAGATACTCCCACTCACTTCAAAAAACACTAATCCCACTGTTCTTGCCATTTTCTGAAGCAATTCTAGAAGTCCTTTCTCATGAGTATCTTTAATTGTGCTATGGATCCCTTGATGCTTTCAAAATGTGTACCTATCATAGTTATTTTGACTTTGGGGGAAGAACCAGACATTTCTTCTTGGTACCAGATCTAGCAAATAAGAAGAATGAGGGCTCTGTAACATTTTTATGTCTTTCTTTCCACCAGAGGACACCTGGCGGCAGCATTCACCACTTTTTGATCGTACTGTGTAAAGATACTCAGGAAAGATTTTTAGAAGTGCCAGAGAAAGAGACAAGAATGACAGGATAAGTATGTTTGAAACAAGGGGGGAATACTTCCAGGGAGACTGATGGCAATGTATCTTTTGCTGTAATATTTTTTAAAAAAATTAAATATTCACCATATATTTTGATCACACTCTGTTTTGCTTGTATTAGACCATCATTTGATGGAGCCACAGAATGTCATAAAATGTCAATTTCCTGGCAAGCTTAAAACCACCAGAACTTATACATTCTACCAAGGCAAGCTCTGTGTGGACCCCGCTCAGTTGTTCTTTTCCTTTGTCATGAGGGATTTCCTGTTTGGCCATGAGGAGAAGCTAAAGGAGAGACACTAGTGCGACGCTGAGGATCACACCGCAGTCTGAGCCACATGTCCCCTGGACTGGGTTCCAGGTGAGCCATTTCCTCCTGACACTGGGTAGCTGCTGAGCTCGTCCAAACTTTATGACTTAATAGGTCTGATAAGATACATATCTTACGTGGGACGTTCTGACCACATGGTCACTTAATGATCCACAGCCTGAGATGCCAGGAACTCCATAACTCTCAGGGCTCAGTAGTTGTCCAGGAGCTCATTTTTAAATGACGCATGTTATATTTTTAATTGACACATAATATTGTACATATGTATCAGGCATAGTGTGATAATTTGATACACATATACAATGCGTCACAATAAACTCAGCATGCTTACCATTTCCTCTCCTTAAACATTTACCATTTCTTTGTGATGGGAAGCATTAAACTCCTTTCTCTTAGTCCTTCATAAAATATGTAACAAACTGTTGTGGACTATACTCAGTGCAATGTGCTGTATGACATGAGGACTTAGTCTTCCTGTGTAATTGTATTTTGGTACACGTTACCCAATCTCTCCAAATCCGTCTCCCCCTCTTCTTCCTGACATCTAGTGACCACTGTTTCACACTTCACTTCTATGAAATTAACTTTTTAGCTTCCAAATACGAGCAGGACATGTAGTACATCTTTCTGTGCCTGACCCCAGCTTCCTCTTCTTACTTAGTTTCCATATGCCCATTTAATAAGGGGCCATGAACTCTTCGGGTCACCTCAAGGAAGCCCTAGGGAAATCACCAGCACACACTGCTCTAATGATACAGGATTCTTCCTCCTGGACATCTGGTTTTTTCCTTAACGCAGTGTGTTTCAGGCCAGAAAACTGACTCGGTTAAAGAAGTGGTGCAAAAATATTATTTATACCTAGGCAATTGTTCTTCTGATCAGTTCTCTGTAGTTTTTTTTTTTTTTTTTTTTTTTTTTTTGCTCACGTAGATTGAGCCATTCTCTGATTGGCTTCGCATCTAGCTTGCTCTTAAGAGACAGTGTGCTCCTTAATCATCACCATAGCTCCCATAGGTCATGATTCTCTGGATGTCACTCTAACAGGTCACTCAGATCCATCACTCACTGTGTAATCATATCTGACTCACTGCAAGCCCCTCAGTGTCTCTGACTACGCAGCTTGTGTCCCTGTTGTTTAGAGCCCCTGCTAACAAGGATCCAGACTCCACAATGTTCTAGCTATCTATTTGTTCACAGTGACATAAAAGAAAATAATTTTATAATTATTATTGGGTAGGGCTCAGCTAGATGATTTTTCTATTTGAAACAGTGTCACAAACACTTACTCAGAGAAACTCATATGCCTTCTAGTCCACTCAGAAAGGTGCAAGATGGCATCGTGTACAGGTCTCTAACCAAAGCAAGGATGAATGGGCCCCGTCCTACCTATTGCCTCAAGGTATTATCTCTCTGGAAAGGTATCTGGCCATTTTACATACTAGCTCAAGTTACTATAAGGGGCAGAAAAATCTGCAAGAGTTTTGTTATCTAGATTTGGAGATTCCAGAAGAACCTCATTTTCTTTATAGTGTAATGGAAGGTAGTTCACTAAGGCCAGAATATATGCAAAAAAAGGAGAATTAGACTCCAAGTCTTAACTGGTCCAATAGGGAAGCATTTGAGGCCAATTTTAATGTATCATAAATGGCATCTTTTACTATCAATCCTAAATCAGAAAAGAAGTCTCATTTAGAGTGACAGTTTTCTATAGATCTCCAAAGATTCTGCACATCTGGTAAACAGAGGTATTGACTGCCTTTGTTATAGACTATTTTTTGAAGATTTTATGTATCAAACAGCCTTGCAGTATAGAAACCCCCCTCCCACCATCTCTTGGCAAAAGTTAATCAAGTTTACTGCCCATTAAGAAGAAGAAACTTAAACTCAGATTTCTTGCCCTGTACTGCAACTTTCTAGGTCTGATAGTGTCAACAGGCCCACTCTGCATTCCCTTGAGAGAATAAAGTCCTTTGTCTCTGACTCGGAGATCTCATATCCTTGCAAGTGTTCACAGCTCTGTGGTAGACTAGCTTGTCAGCTTGCAAAAAGGTAAACTCTCAGACCACCTTAAATTTTGACACCATTATGGAGCTTCTTGAAGATACTGGTACCCCTCTCACCAGCACATCCTTTACTGCTTTGGTAAATGGAGTTTTTCCCACGTCCAACAGTTATAGTTTCATATCTTTCAAATGTTTCTGATTCAATCACCTCTATTTCTGACCAATTCCTGCCTTCTTCCATGGCAATTCCAAAGTTAAGACTTGCATCTTAATGGTATATTGGAACCGTCTTCCAGGGTCTGAGCCACGTATTAAAGTCTGGGTTTCAAAAGAATGCCCTCATGTTAAGAAGTCTCCATTTTCCAACTTTACATTCTGCTTTTTCAATCTGGCACCCTCAGATACCTGTCCTCCATGAACCTAATCGGTTCTTGCTAATATATGCCAGTCAGATCCCACTTTATCTTCATAGATCATCAGTTTTCTTCTAAAAGTCCAGTATTTCCTTAGCCAGGTCATTTTGAAACTTTACCCTAGTCACAGTTCTGGTGATCAGGGAACAATCCTAATTAGGAGGCTGTTTGCTTGTAAAGTTGAGACCTTTACATCATCTACAGTAAAAAAGAATGCTACCTCTGACATGAAGGCATGTGTCAGTCTAAGGTTTGCAGATGCTCCAATCAAGACGTTTCAGAGTCTTTTGCAATTTATGCTGTAGTCTTGCCAAAATAGTCTGCCTAGTTTGAGAATTAAAGTGTATCTGGAGTCTTTCCTTCTTATGCTTGAATCCCAGGCCTGATGTTTGACTGCTTCTGCCTGTACACACCAAAAAGTCCTTCTTGCTAGGGATTTAGCTCAGCAGCATAAGCACCTGCCTGACAAGCGCGAGGTCATGAGTTCAATCCCTGGTACCAAAAAAAAAAGTCCTTCTTAACTTCAGATCTCGCTGTTGATCCATCCTCACTGTTCAATATCTTTGTCTAAAGCATCAATGTCCCCTAGAAATCACTATCTAATTTAACATGTGTATTGTTACCACCCACACTACCTGGTTTTGCAGTCTTGGAGATGGAACCAGGACCACCTGCATGCTGTCCAAGTACTCTACCATGGAGCTATGCTCCTCCCCCAACTCCTCTACCTTCTCTTTAAATGTTGGGTGTATTACATTCATCAAGGCACATTTTTTCTCATTGGAACAGCATTCTAGTTCATGGCTGATAAAACTTCTAACAGTGTCACGGCTGTTTTTCTTTCTTCCTTTCTTACTTTTTCTTCTCAAGACAAGTTCTTACTACACAGCCTAGGGTGGTCTCAAGCTCACTATATAGCCTAGACTGGCCTCGGACTTGCAGCAATCCTCCTGCCTCAGCCTCCCCAGTGCTTGGTTTATAAACATAACCACTACATCCAGCTATGCCATAGCCAACTTTTGCAGAAGCTAACTACCTGCTACTAGCGTGGGGTACACTGCATCCCGCCAAAGATAGTTAAGATTTATAATCCACTCCTAGCGTTTGCTTCATCCTATCACCCTGCTCCTTACACCAGCTTTTGGGTATTGTATTCCCAAAATGCAATTTTCAAATGAAAATAGGCATGAAAACTTTATTAAAGAATATTCTCAAGAACAATGCTTGAAGACCAAAGGAAAAAAGTAGGAATGGGCAGAGGGAGAAGGTGAATAACAATGCAGTTTCAATAGACAATTTATCTGACCTCACAGAGAAGCCTATAGCTGAGGTCTTTCTCAGTAGTGAACAGTTAAAGGAGAAAGTGTTGAAGTTATCTGCCTGGACCAACTAGTTATGGGATGCAGACTTTCTGGAAAGGTGTATAAAGTGGGCAAAGAAGTTCAGTTCCCCTAATTCCTGGAGAGGGTTGACAGTGGAAAATAAACTGCCAGGAGCATTCCCAGTTACTGGAATAAGTAATTCCTAGAGGAAATCTGGGAAACATACACAGATTCAGTAACAACCAGAAAAATATAAATTTAAGCCATTAGATTGTCAGAGATACGGGAAAACAGAAATCTTCAGGTGCTATTTATATAACTATAAAGAACTATAGATAGTCTACATATAATCAGGAAATACTTAAGAAAATTAGATAAACACACATTCTGTGACCTTGCAATCCCGTAAAAGCTGTCACTCAGGGCTGACAAGTTACATGAAGAAGGACACATAGGACCTCTGTTTATGATATCAGGATAAAGTGGGTGTCCATCACTTGAGAACACATCAGCAAAGCATAGTGGGTGCAACTGCAGAGTTCTGTGAAGCATTTGGAAGCAAGAAATTAGGTATGCAGAGAGAAACATAATAAGATGTGAAAAAAGGCACTAATGAAAAATTAGGGAAAGAATGTGTTTAAAAGAGCAAAACCTGTCATATACTCCATTTATGTAAATGAAAAACAGACACCACACAGCATATTTTATAATATACATATTCACACTGCCAAGGCAGTATATTGAACATACTAAAGTGAGTGCCTGCAGTGAAGAGCAGCTGGTGATGGGAACAAGGAAAGGAAGGATTGTGCATGGATGAATGATTAATTCAAATTTTATGCCTGATCCAAAATGGGAACATTAATAAATACATTCAACAATTAGGTACAAATTTTCTTTTACATAAGTTTGAAATTACAAATACACTAGGAAAACAGCCAAAATGGTGAGTAGAGTGGCCCTAGAAAAATTCTCTCCATTTCAAAAGACACCTCACAAGGCTGCATGCACCCAATGGTTCAGCTTCTAAGCAGTGCCTAATTAGACGCTCTTTGTCTTAGTCAGGTTTCCATTGTTGTGATAAGACGCCTGAGACTAAGAATTTAAAGGAGGAAAGATTAATTTAGGTTCATAGTTTCGGTGCATTCATTCATGGTCAGTTGGTTCCACTGCTTTTAGGTCTGGGGTGAGGGGATATATCATGGAGGAAGGGAGTGGCAGAGGAAGGTGGTCACTTGATGACATATGAGACGGGGGGGCAGCTAGGGACAAAATATTGTCCTCAAGGTCACGCCCCCATGCACCTCTCTGCTCGGTTAGGCCCACCTCCTAAATTGCCATCACCTCCTCAAAATGCCATCAAATTATCAATCCACTTGTGGGTAATTCCACTAATAATGCTAACGCTCTCCTAAAAGGTGATCTCACCTCTAAACACATTAACTTTTTAAAGGACCTTTAAATCACAACTTTAACATCCATGGATATCCCAGTTCTTAGGACATTCCATAAATGGCCAATGAATACACGAGGTTAGTGGATACATAAATGAATCAATGGAGTTAAGTTTTCATTGGAATACAGTGAAGATGAGAGGGTGTAAGGTTAAACCACGCTCTGGAAGAAAAGCTAACAAAGTGATTCCTTCCTTATAAAAAGAATGTTCAAGAGGTAAGTGAGAAATTTAAAGAAGAAAACTTCAAACTGGTCTTTCCTTATCCTTCTGAAATGGACTTAGACTGAATCTCAGACCCTAGTCAAACTTAGATGTAAAAGGTTATTATTTGCCTATTTAGTAGAGTCTAAGAAATTCTTTAATTATATAGAAGTAAAGAAACATGAGCACCCCACTCTCCACCTCACCCACCCAGTAAGAAGAGGGAGACCTTTTGCAACACACTTTCTTATACGAACATACAGCACCCCTGGGTTATTTTCTGGCCTATGTATCATTTTTAATATATTCGCTCCAAACCCCTCATTTCCACATTTCTCCCAACACTCACTACAGGATTACTCTCCCAAATTAGTTACCCATCTTTGATAGCCCCCAAACATTTTCCACTAGAAAGAGCATATTCAAGTCACCTATTTATACTAACGATGACCTCTGAACCCTAAATTGGTGTTTTGTCAAGAACCAAGCCAAATAGAGAGTCTGAAATTCCCAAGGGCTCCCAGGGCACATTTCTGGCCTCTCCCTTGGTCTTGTCCTTCTGGGTCTCCAAGATTAATGGTCTCCGAGATAACACACTGGGGAGCGAGAAGAAAATAAAAGTTCTCTTTACATTTATTTTATTCACATTTTTTAAAAAAAAAAAGATCTGTATTATGTATGTTTTATATTTTAATACTGTATTGTTACTGGGCCACAGATTATAACTTGTAACTGGATAAATACGTATAGAGCAGCAAAGCATACTCAAGCATTTTACTCACCTGGCAAGATCCAAAATTTCTAAAGCCTCGCCTCTGGGTACCTCAGGATTGGACAGCGCCTTCCTGGCTTCCCAACCCAGGTGGCTAAGGGCATTCTAATTTACTCCAGACAGTGCCATTTGTCAAACTTTCGTGTCTTCTCTTTGCCTTGATTCTCTTCCTCCATTCTCCTCTCTTTAGCTGGTGCATGGGTATTTTCCTCCGTTGTTGAAGCTCTTGTCTCTTCCCCAGACTGAAAGGCTTTTGATTTTCAGGATTCCTTCTGAACCCACCAGGGACCTGCCCCGTCCTTTGGGACTTGGTCTCAGATCACCATCAGGGGACAGGTGGGTGGGGTGGGCAGGATAGAGGGGGTTCCACATCCACCTTCATTTTCTTGTGCCCCTACCATCTACCTCTTAGCTCTTTCACTCATTTTATCGATCCACTAGCTGCTGCGAGCAAAAGGATTAAAACCACTTCTATTCTGGAAGCTTGCTCTCTTTTCTAGATTTTATAGATACAAATATCTTTATTCTGACGTATCATGGAGCTAACACCAACTTCTTCAAGGTAGCATAAATAGAACCTAAGCAGACAATTGATGCACATATATTATAAGGGAGATTCTATTTCTAATATTTAAAGGAGAGCAAGAGGTGAATCCAAATATTAAGGCAATAAAAATCATGATCAATTATCACAGATTGACCAAAAATACTAAAAATAAGGGCTAATATGAGCAAGAAACTTGAGAATCTGAACATATTACCTTACTAGAATAGGGGTTCAATAACTATTGATTATTTCTGATTGAACATTATTCATCTAGACCAGAAAAATAATCTTTTCCTGAATACATTGCTTCTGACTGTGTTTTCATTTTTTTAAATCCATAAATGTGTCTCCTACCATTTTCTTATAATTAGCCACGAAGCACATAGTTCAAGCAGGTAATACAAATTGAACACCTTCCCACCCAAGCAACAAGAGATGAATCTTGGGAAGAGGTAGAGGCTGTGTACCTGTGACTTGGTAAAACCTTTTCATGTGTGGTCCAAACTCGGGTACTTTTGAGACTAAGAGAATGCAGCATTAATAAATATAATGTGATAACTGGCATGATAGGCTCACCCCAGGAAAACCAAACATGATATGGTCATTCTGTCTATGACCTGTCAAATTACAGAGATTAATGATTTGGGTCCAAACCTTCAGTGATTGGTTTATCTTTGCATGACCCCCTGTCATTTAACCAATGATAGGACCAATACTTAAGGGTTAGTCACTACCAACTGGCAAAGAAAATTTTAAATTTGAACAAACCCCTGAAGGCTGCCATTGTGTTTTTACTAGTCTGTACTCTCCGTGCCTACCATCACCACTCTTAAATGTACCAGTTCCACCGGCCAGACTCCCACAGTCATTCCACCTCCAGATCTGTCTCCCTCTGATCCAGTTTGTATTTGCAGCAGGAGTGATTTCCTGACTAACACAAATTAGTTTAGTCTGCTTTTTGTTAAAAGCTGATCCTTGGCTCTCAGACGCAGCTCAAACCTGACTTACATCATGTCCCTCTGATGTCTGGCCCCAACCACTTCTCCAGATTCTTCTCAAACCTCATCCCTTTTGCACTCCATGCTGAAGTTTTCCAGCACAATCAGATCTGCATTTGCTTCCGAGCTTAACACATCCTGTATGGTTGCTCATCCTCTGCGTCATCTGGCTTCTTCCCACTCATCGTCCTCCTAGGGCTCAAACATCATTTCCTCAAGGGCCATATTAGATTTCTTCCTATGTGCTCCTATAACAAGCTTTCCCTGTATTAGGTTGAAACACAAGAAATTGCCTTGTTGTGAGATAATAACAGTCAAATAAAAGAAAGTTCATATAGTTCAAGGTAATACTTGGATCTGCCAGACTGTGAATTCCCAGACAGAAGGAACTTGGTCTGTCCTGGTCACTGCGTTACACAATTCCTGGCACCTGGGAGACAGTCAAGGGATGTTTGCTGACATGAATGAATGAATGAATGAATGAATGCTTAACTACATTTTCTAGAAATGGTCCGTCATTTAAATTAGCTTAAAGCTATACATTTTCTTTCTATACTGATACATTTTTAGTACTTGCCACTTCTATCTAGTTTGATTAAATACTGAATAAGTATATTTTTGGGTGTTTAGCAGTTGCAATGACATGGATCAGTAAGTAGCATGTTGGTCTATAGAGTACAAACCTGAAATCACTGTGTCATGGTCACCGCTCTACGTGAACATGAAAGAAGGCAAAGAATCCAGGGAGAACTGGACTCTACCTTGTTAGCCTCAGACTCTAATAATCTCTTGAATGGTGTACCACCTATAGAGACATTCTTGTAGTGCTATCTCTGAAAATGTGACACCTGATGTTCTGCTTGAAAAAGATCTTAAAGGGGGGACACTTTCCATAAGCATCATCTAACAGGTCTATCATTGTGAATATTAGATAGCTTCTCACAGGATGAATATGATCACAACAGCACTCTGCTAATTCCCATTAACTATGGCAATCCTTGGTGAATTGCTGCATTAATGAGGAAGTCATTGCCTATACAGTGCCTTCAAAGACAGGAGTACGTCCGCTTCAGTTCTTCTGACAAGCGTAGTTCTGCTTTAATTATTTACGATCATACACCACAGCATAGGAATGCTCGCGAATATCTTGTATGAATAATGAAGTTCTAGTAATAATAGCCTTCATTCCATCTTGCTGCTGTTAAAGCTTACAGAGGAATGGGGTGAGAATTTAAGGTTTTTGTGGATTTGCCAACTGGGAATTAGCAGGATTCCCTAGGATAGTGTTCTAAATAATACAGTGAAAATAAATATCTACAAATACGATTCTTATTCTTTCAAGCTCTTCAACAGCCCTCAGAAGACCCTAGTTGAACCACAAGGAAAATGCTAAGAAATGAAGCGGCTAATGACAGCAATAATTATGATAATAATATTGCTCATATAATAACTCTTTATGTCTACACAAACATGTAAGATCGATGTTGAGACAATTTCTAAATAATTCAGAACAAATAGCTTGTAAGTATGGCTAGAAGGAGGTTGGGAGGAAGAGAGTTCATTTGGTCAGAATTCTGTAGTCTATGTTGGTCAAATTTGCTGAATGATTTATCATATCTCTCCTTAAAAATTCCAACTCTACTCTTTAATCCCAATTCTGCACATAGCGTACTCTCAACTAAGGCCAAGTCTTTTAATCTCTCTGAGAATAAACCTCTTTATGTTCAGTGAAGTAAGATCCTGTCCAGTCTATTTGCAACAGATTTCCCAGCCCTTGTGTTTTTGGTTCTGTGACATTTTCTTCATTATAGATTCACTGTCATCCATTCTTTCAATAACAATTTGTTGAAAAGAGCCTACCACATAATAAGAGTCAAGGAGAATTTTAGTCAGCAGACTGGTTAAAGATAATATTAAATGTTCATGACAAACCCTTCTTCATCCCATAAAACCCTGTTTCGTGTGTATGTGTGTGAACAAATGCCTCCATGTGTGCATGCACACACGTGCACGTGCACACACGCACACACACACACACACAGAACCATGTGTGTTTTGTTTTGTCATTTGTGTTCATCAGGATCACAAGGAAATTTAAAGAGAATTACAGGGCGTCAGAGACTTGAAGCATAATGTATGAAGAGTAGTCCTTTTTTTTTATCATTCAGCTTTAGTGAGATTTAAATGGCAAATAAACTTGTGTACATTGAAAGTGTACAACTTGATGTGTGTGTGTGTGTGTGTGTGTATACACACACACTGTGAAATGATCACCACAGTTAAGCTAATGAACATATCCAGCACTGCACATAGCTACACTGCACATAGTTACTGTTTTCCTTCTCTCCCGCTCATTTTATTTTCATTTGCATGGATATTCTTCATTTAATGACTGACCTGTATTCTGAGATGGGGTGTTAGATTAACTGGTCACTAAATGAGAAACTGTATATAGTACATACATTACAATATTCAGAACAAAGAAATGGTTGAAGGAAACTCCAATTTGATGACTTTGCCTTTTATTTGCATAACTCTTCCATGCAGTACTGTAATGTAGCACAGACCATAAAACTACAATACTATACTGTGCAGCACAATCAGCAAAACTTCTACTGCTGTATAAACAAAATTTATTGTACAAAAAGGACATTGATGCTTTATAAACAAGATGTACAGAACTGCACAAAAAAAGACTAGTCGTAAGTCTGGGTGGTGGGTCATAAGCCCAAACAGTCTGCCTTGGTTGTAAGTCTGAGCAGTTATTAAACAGGTGGGTCATTAAATAAAGAGGATCTGTACTTGTAAGAATGCTTAAAACTGACCCTCTAAGAGAATTTCAACTACTCAACCCAACCCCTGTGCTGCATGTTGCATCCCCAGAACTTATTAGTGTTGCAGAATTGAACCTCTGTGCTCATTGGCCAATTGCTCCTATTGTCTACTGCCCTTAGACCCTGACAACCACCATTCTACTCCCCACTTCTATGATTTCAACTTGTTTTAGATTTCACCTCTGAGTGAGATTGTACAATATCTGTCTTTCTGATTTTGGCTTATTTTACTTGGTAGAATGTTCTCCGGGTTCAGCCACGTTGTCACAAGTGGCTGTATTTCCTTCTTTTTGCTGAATACTATTCCATAGGGTACATGTTACACGTTTTCTTTTCTGCCCATCCATCAGAGGACATCTGTTTGCTTCTGTACCTTAGCAGTTGTGAATGTCATGCTGCAATGAGCACGGAGTGTAGGTATCTCTTCAAGATTCTGCTTTCATCTCTTTTGGCTACATACACAGTAGTGGAATTGCTGGTTCGTGTGGTGCTTCTGTATGTTTATTCTCAATCTGGATAGGAACCTTACTGACCTTGGCCTTCAGAATCCAATGAGTTTCTCACCTGGCACCAGACCTGCAAGCAGCATCCTCTACTCTCTCAGCTAAGTAAAGAGCATCTTCAAGCAGTAGGGCTCCCATCACTCAACTAGCCAAACTAAAAAGAAGCCACTGACCAAGGCCATGGGCATTCCATGCCCGTCCTCTGCTCATCAATCGTAAAGAGTGAAAAGTGGAACAAGATTCCCTTGCCTATTAGCATGACATAAAATCATTTCTTCAAGTCATCTTTAGAACCTGGAAAAAATGGTCAGAACAAATTAATTCAGCTTGCACAACAACATGAATGGGAAATATAGAGTAGGAAAAAGGCATTGTAAATAAATAAATCTGCCACACTGGGCTTTTCAGTTATATCTCAACCTTAGCCAATCTAACTATGAGAGTAAAGTTGATCTGATGAAAAGTCACTGCTGAAAAGACATGTGCTCAACTTTCATGCAGATAAATAATTACATATTAGTAAATATTTTTTATCTCATTTTCTTTTGATGGAAAATCACATGACAGTCTTTGCTCTTATGAATAGGGGTATTCAGTGCTTGGGCCCATATTACATCTTTCTTGTATCATTGAATACTTTTACTAACAATAACAATGTGTTTAACAACTTAAATATTGTTACAGGGTACTAGTCAGTGAATATGGTATTGATCCAATGGCCATTATGAGACAGGCCCCACTCTGAAGTGTGGGATACAGATAGAGTAGAGATCATATAGCGCACACCCTGACATATGAATTTTATGATTTGAAGGGACAAGAGATGTGAAATAAATATTAAAAAAATAAACATATAGTTGCAATTAAGGGAAAAAAAACCTTGGCTTTTCCAAAAGCATGTAATGGGGATATAGGCAGGGAACATCTAATTAAAGAAAGACTTCCCCAAGGAAGTGACAGTTGATCTGAGACCTAGGGGATAAGAAGAAGGTAGTAGGGGAGGATAATTAGGACACATGTGAGCTACCAACTATGCTGGTATTGGAACAGGCTCAGAATAAAGAGAAAAGTACCTGCATGTACAAACAGAGTTAAACTTTCAGAAAGTTGCTTTGTTTGTAGAAATAACATGACCACTTAGTGATTTTCAGACAAGTATATATTAATGAGGTGGGAATATAGCTAACTGAATTGAAGTGTTTGGTTTGTTGTCAAGGTCAAAGAATTCATCTATGAGTTGAAAACTACCTTCCTGCATCTAGATATCTGTGTTATATTCATGCTTAATTTAAAAATTATATCTAAAGGCCTCCAATGACTCTTTGTAAGCCCTTTTTTGAATTGTTGAATACTGAACTACTCTCAGCGTTAATAATGTTCTGTGTTTGTTTGTTTTGATTTTGAGTTTTTTCCAGTACTGGGGACTGAACCCATGGCCTCCTAGAACCTTCACACTGAGCACATCTTTCATCCATCCACCCATATCTCCTTTTCAATTTTTATTTAGAGAATGAGTCTCACTAAGTCACTAAGTTATCCAGCAAGGACTTGAACGTTTGATCTTCCTACCTCAGCCTCCCAGAGTCCTGAAATTACAGTGTTCACCACCTCTGGATAATAATAAATATCTGTGAGCATCTGTATACATATTGGCATACTAAAATATGACCATCACTATAAATGTAAGTGCTAAAAGAATTTTTGGATTTTTTTGTAGGCTATTGGCAAATTTTGCTTCCCTCTTCTCTAGGACATACTCTCATCTTCATGAGTTTAGAAAACTATTGTGGACTATTTGCCCAGCTTCTGGTTCAATAACATGAAGTCACCATCTTATTAATACATGTATTGTGCATACCTATGTCGCATGTACGCATATGTGTAATGTATGTACTCACTTACATAAAATGTAATGCTGGACCAAAAAATAAGACAATGAAATTACTAACAAACAATTCATTCACAGTTCGACCTGTGAAATGGGCACAGATCAGTTGTCATCTACAAAATATCTGCACAGCAAAACCACTACAAAGCATTCCTGAGTCTCCTCACTCCATTTCCTGGGAGCTCTTTTTTTGTATCCCTCCTCTCTCCCCTATTGTGTCACACTGGCACTGTCACAGCCACACTTCTGTTACCAGCCTAAACCTTTTGGAAACCTCCTTTCTCTTTTCTCAGGAATGAACCACCCACCCCAAGCTCTCCACACTTAACAATTTCCTCCTGCATTTATTCATTATCCCTTCAAAGTCCCCTCCTTTAAAACTGAATGTTTACCTGAGCAACAGCAAATAGAAGAGAGGTGTTATTGAAATGTAACACGGTTTTGATGTAATTATGTAACTGCACATACATTGTGTTTGTAATTCTTCTGTATTTATATGCCTGTTCAATTTCCATCTTGTTTCTCTATTACCATCTTTTTGCAATACGCTCACAAATGTGTCAAAACAACACCACATATAGACTCAGAACAGGTTCAATGAACTGTTTCAGCTGTTTTTTCTTCTCATTTCCTTCCACTCGCTTCAGGAATCCTTGGGCTTTGACAGTGGGAATTGCAAACCCCTCAGGGCAAGTCCCTTTGTGGCTCATTCTGCATCTTATTTAGGGCTGGTATCCAGAGGCTGTAAGTAATTCTGAACAGGCCAGTGTCACAGCTAGCTCATGTGATTGGCGACATAGTTCAAATTTGTCAATATTCTTTCTAACTTCACCAGAATAAGGTGTCAGCCTTCAAGGCCTAACGTGGCAGGCAGAGTAGCTGGGCCACCCCAGGGTTCAGACCTCTCACTCAGCTTCTGACTATTGTAAATGAGACCCAATTGTGGGTGTGGCGAGCCCCTCCTCCATTCTTCGCTCAGCGGGAAAGGTTTCAGGTGCACTAGGGTGGACACAAGATAGACTGCAGGGATAAGTCCCCTGAGAACACAGGTTGGTAAACACTAGAATATGTTATCAAAGGAAGCCGAAGAATATGTCTTCCCTAGCGGGTGTTGTTTGTTTTTGTTAAGTACCCAGACTTGCTGACAGATGGACCTACTTGAATCCAGGAAAGCAGCCTTAATGACCTGTGATGGGTATGTGGCTTTTCCAGGTGGTCCTTCCTTAAATCTCATTTCTCAGAGAAGACTTTCCCTCCCATCTATTTTTTTTTTAAACTGGGGATTCAACCTACAGCCTTTGCATTGAGCTACCTCCTCGGCTCTCTTATAATATTTTTTATTTTAGGTCCTAGAGTCCCACACACCCAGCTTCCCTCCTACCCATTCTAATTAGATCTCTTCTCTTTGTCTTTCTGTTATTACCCTGTTATTTTGTTTTCTTGTGTAAGTTACAGTTCTACATTTATTTGTTTGCCTTTTTTCTTTGCAGAGCTGGTTGTTAAGCATTTGTTAACATGCCATGCTCCTCCCAACCCCCATTTTTTTTCTGGTTCCCCTCTACCCCACATAGTAGCCAGGTTGAAACTTGTATTTTTCTTGTGTTGCTGTTGTTCATTTGCGATTTTTTTTGAGACAGGCTCTCACCATGTAGTCTAGACTGGCCCTGATCTCACTATATGGCCCAGCCTGGCCTCAAACTTGCAATCCCACTGCCTTAGTTTCCCGAATGCTGGGATTACATGTGTGTACCACCATGCCAAGCAACATACACTTTGACACATGGCAAAGTATACACAGTATACAAAACTCATAAAATTCAAGTAATATAGATAGCACCCTTAAACACTTGAAAGATTCCAGCCATTCCTCTGCTTAAAATGGTCCGGTGGCTTCTCAGCCCAATTACAAACCAAGATTCCCACCACGGCTATAGTGTGCCATGCTGTGTGCCAAGCTCCTGGCCTGCTGTGTTGTCCTGATCCTATGCTCCTCCACATGGATCCTTGGGCCCAAGCCACTTCAAAGTCCTGTGGTTCCTCAAACTTAACACCCGGCTGAGGTCATGCATTAGCTACTCTGCTAGAAAACTGTCCCCCAGACAAAAAGCTTGGTTCCCTCCCTACTCCATGCACTTCTGTCTTCCAGAAACATCCTCTCAGACTCCTCGGCACAAAACCATCCCCAGTACCCACCACCATGCTACTATCCACTCCCTTTTACCTGCCTTAGGTTACCCTCTTCTGTGCACCCTCGATGTAATATTTTTAACTGACAGATAACATATGTTTTGACCATATTCGTGATGTATGTTCATATGCACTCTGGAGTGATTCAGTCTAGCTAATTAGCAAATGCACTATAGCACATCATTATCATTTTTGTGGTTTTAGCACACCTTTAGATTTTCAAGAATACAATATAGCATCATTAACCAGAATGACCTTGCCATTCGAAATTTATTTGTCTCATCTAACCATAACTGTATCCTCTGACCAACATCCTTCCATGCCCCTCAACCACCCCAGCCTCTGAGAGCACCATTCTGTTCTCTACTGTTATGAAATCAACAGTTTTATATTCCACCAACGAGCAAGATCATACAGTGTTTATCTTTCTGTACCTGGTGTATTTGGTTTAACATAATACTGCTTACCTATGGCATATTGATTTGTGCTTTTGTCTTTGCTTCTCAGATCTACTTCCCACCTTCCCTCCCTCCTGCAAACTACATTTTCTTTGTTTCCATTGCCAGCAAGGTATGGCCATAGGAGCTCGAAGCGCTCAAGTTAGAAGGAGCACTGTCTCTCTCCTTCCCGTTCTTCTCCTCCTTCTCTTCCTCCTCTGCTGCCTCCTCCCTTTCCCTTTTCTCATTCTTGCTGCCTCCTCCCTTTCCCTTTTCTCATTCTTGCTCTCCCTTTCCTTTCAGGTACCATTGCCAGCACAATCCCAGTCTCTCTAGGACTTCTGACCCCCCAGATAACTTTTCCTCCCTTCTCTCTGTTGTCCAGGAACATACTTGCTCCTGGCTCTGGTAACTGCTTCTCCCTATTGTTCCCCAGACCTCAGAATGATGATCTTGGGGCTGATTCCCGGTCTCTTTTTAAACTATTTGAAACATATTCCTCATTAAATTTCCTATTTGTAAAGTTCAGTTTCCCTGAGCAGCGATTAATGGTACACTCATGTCTCACTCCCACTACCCTAAAGGGTGGCAGCAAGGAAAGAGGATGGCATCTCCACCAGGAACACTCTTGCTATCCTGTTTACAGGGCTTGCTGTAGGTCTTTCTTTAAATGTTACATTTTAACAGAAGTCTTTCCATTCCTCCCTTTCTAATTAGATCTCCTCTCTATTTTTCTCTTATTTCCCTGCTGTTTTTATTACCATCTTTTATAACACCATGTAGTTACAATTTGCTCACTCATTTGTTTGTGAAATGCTATCATCCCTACTAGCCACACATAAGGATCTCACCTCTGTCACTCAGCACTCTTTCCCCAGCTCTTGCTAACATGTCCAGTCCATGTTAGATGACCTGCAAATATTTTTAGCATTAAATGATAAGTAAATTTGGACCAGAACTCCTCAGAGTAACCATTCTGGTACTTTGGACCTAGTTTATGCACCATAAACATTTGTGGAGTTGATTAGTACCCTTGACCTTCTCTGAAAAATTCACAAAGATTGCCAGGATACCAAGATTTTTGTAAATCGTGGAAGATGTATTTTCCGCAGATGTATTTTCTGTAAGCCTGCACACTCGTTTATATACTATTGCATGTTCCCATCGAAGTGCTCTCATCCCCAGTGTGCAATGAAGTAAATTTAGTCTATGAATTAAGCATATTCATTTGTGAACTGTAGAGAGAGCTCAAACAACGCATGCATCCACTTTCTTCCTCTGAGTTTTTGCTATTTTTGACTTTTTGCATAGTTTTGGCTATTTTGGAGGCAAGTTGGTAATTTCACATTTATTTCCTCTAATCTAAAGTGGACTAAGCTATCAAAGGGTAATGTTAAATCTGTGCTTGACATTTTCCTTTCACTTTAAACAGCTATCGTATTTGGGCTGCATTATAGGTGTTTCACCCAGCCTTTAATTGGTCTTTGTAATGCTCTACACTCTGTTCTTGTTTCTAAAGTAAAGAGAAAACCTCAAACGAACAGAGAAGTCTATCATGTACCACTTTTTTTAACTTTCCAGTTTCTATTTGTTCCTTTATTCCCCATACTTCTCTGTCTTCTCTTTTGTTTAAAATCTCATTTAGCATTCTCTTGAGGAGAGAACACAAGATTACAATCTAACAATGGTAATGAGAATGGGTTAAGTTGGTACCATTTCCCATTTTCATTACAATTTTGGTGGCAAGAATAATGTAGCGGAATTTTTAATGCTTCGTATATTGCATGTACATTTTCCCACGAGCTCCTGATCCTTTTCCATGAACAGCACTGTGGCTATATGCGGCAGGACTTTGATCTTTTCATATTCTGCATTATAATCAATAGGCCATTTCATCCCTTCCCTGTAGATTACAGTCAAATAAGTGAAAAATATTTTGATCTCTAGCAAACCACTGCATCTTACGTCTGTAAAATCTTATCACCTGCAGACCGGTACCTGCAAAATCCATGGAGCCAGAGACTCAAATTGAGCAGAAGGTACATGCCAGGTGTCCTGGCAGCCTGGCACTTCTCTGAAAGGCACTCTGAGAATTGTAGTTTTGTTATTTAGAGCACGAATGTACAGTTTATTTATTTAAGTATCAGGTGCTCCTGGGAAATTGAACTTTGAACACTAAGATGATGACTTTTGAACAGCAAAATCTTTGCTGATCTTGCTACGCCAAGTGTAGTTCTCAGGCCCACAGTATGGGCAGAACCAAAGGAGATGTGAAAAATTCAGAAACTTGCCTCTGCCAGTCCAGACTTCTGGAATCAGAATCTGTATTTTAACAAGACCTTCAATGGATGGGTCTGCACTGCAGAGTTTAAGAAAGGCTGCTGTAGTGTTTACTAGAGGCCATACTTAGTACAAATAGTCAAGAAGCAGCACTTTCTCCCAATATGAGTCCCAGGAATAGTTAGGGAGCCTGGTCCAAGGCTCAGCCCCAGGACTCCAGAGCCCTCACGGGGGACTTCTCAGGATCCACCCTCACCCCATGATACTATCTTCACTTTAGCCTTTCCTTTTCATAGCCAGCTTTTCTGGGTTCCACTTTCTAGCAGACTCGAGACTCCGAATTCTCCAAGGCCCTCTCACTTAGAAATGTCTCACCAAATTTTAGCTCTTTTCTTATTGTTGTGGAGAAAGCCCTCTATCTACTCTCTGCCTTGACTTATTTATTAAGTGGGCATAATGATATTTATTATGGTAAGTAAGATAGTGAGAAAAAGCCTCTGCAATAAACAAACTTGCATTCCCCTCCCCCCCAAAACACACAATAGCTCAAAACAGAGAAAAATATCCTGGCTGACAGCATAGCTCATGCTGAAAGTCACCACTACTATCCACATTCTTTGAGGAAGTGAGTTTCTCTCCAATATTATTCTCCATGATTTTCAAGGGCATTATCCTTGTCTGCAGGTTGAAGTTTCATTGCTACAGGAAGAAAGGGATAATGGTCCAGATGGAATTTGTCTGATACACCCAGCTGGAAGAGAGTGAGACACATGGCCCTTCCCTGGCTGTCCAACTCCAATTCCATGACAGTGGCACTTGAATAGATGCCAACAGTCCCAAGTACACACACAGGGTTATTTTAGAAGTTTGAGGATCTTTAGAGATCAATGTTATAGCACACCTCCTAACACCTTTATACACTAGACATTCAATAATGATAGGTACTATTCTTACCATCTTATTAGTCATTCTAGGAACATGTTTGCTACTTACCAAGGGTGCTCCAAACTTCAACTCATGGAATGTGAAGTGAATTTCAACCCACTTCTTGAAGACAACCATAGATGCTTCGGCTCACTCCACAGTGGGTTTAACATCAGGTTTCTGTGACTTTGGCACTAACTTGGGTGTGGCTTAATGTCTGGAGAGTCATGAGCAGCTCTGTACCACTTCTGACCTTTGAGTCTCTGTTACCCTCAATGAAAGCAACACCCAAAGCAGGGATTTAAGTCCCCTTGGTTCATCTGTTCCGGGAGGACTCTTGGAGAAACAGTGTAAGGAAGTCTGATCCCACAGGAAACTCCCAAGCAAAAACTGTAGGACAAAATGGGGCCCACCTTGAAGTTTTGCTCTCTTCCACCAGTCCAGGCCATGTCTGCAGCTTCACGGCACTAAGGGAGGCAGCTCAGTACTCTCAGAAGCCAGCGCTGCCACAGCCTAGGGGGTAGGAATGCTGGCCCACCAAAGGACAGGTGGCAGGCAAGGACACATTTTCTGAAGATTTCCGGTTGCCTAAGTCTATCTAGGTGGCTAGATCAGGGCAGGTGATGATCACAGAATAGATCGCTAGCTCCAACAAGCACTTGTCCACAAGAAGATCATAAGAAATATGAGTTACTCAATATCATCTTTTTTTATTTTAAAAAGCTAAACAGAAATAAGGATAGAAACAGTACAGAATTTCAAAAAATAGTAGGAAATTAACACTAGTTAATATATTGCATATTGTTATCATAGAAGTAGTTGTTCAGGTTACAAGATTTGGGCATAAAAAAATAATCAAACAGTCAAAAACAATGAAAGCACAAACTGTCCTTATGGACGAACTAATAGAGATTGTAGAATAGGATCTATCTGGTATATATACACATACATACATACATGTATGTATACCTACATACATATAATCTTTTTCAATGTCATCTTTCACTAGGACTGGAAAAAGGATTCCTACCTCGCCAAGAAACAAGATGCTTCCTGCAAATAGGTGTCCAGCTCTAGTTGTTAACCCTGTTAATCACCTACCACTGTTTATATGCATCTTAGGTACTAGAAATAAATTGTCTGCCTCCAAACAAGAATATGGGTTGATCCCAAATTGTCACCTTTAACAGGTCTTCAGATAAACCAGTCTGAGTCTTTCGCTTATAAATGGAAAAATAAGCACAAAAATGAAAATAAACTTCGTGTCTAGTAAGGGGTTCTTTGGGAAGAATTTAAAGCATGCTTAATCACCACATATCGTGCAACTACCTTTATAACAATTCTTCTGTCCAAATGTACTTACTTTTGCATTCCCAGACCACTGCCCAAAACCTTACCACATCACAACCTAGATTATGGTCAATGATATAGCTTCCCGTGCCCCTGAATCTAAGACCAATTCAAACTAGTGGCCCCACTGCAAATCAGCCTGACCTTGGACTTTGCTGCCAGTTCCTGGTCTTTGTCTCATTTTTTGTTTAAAATCCCACCACGTGTCTCAGTTCCACTAACTCTATACCTTCTCCACTGCTTTACTTTCTACATTAGCTCTTGGCCTGATATCCCAGATCCCTCAGGGCTGGGTCCTTGAATCCCCTAGTCCATTCGGAGATTTGCCTGTTCACCAGTCCTGTGACTTCCTGCTGCTTAGTGACAGATTCCCTGGGCCACCTGCCACCTGCTTACCCACCTGCCTGCCTGCATCTGCATCTATTGTCTACTGCCAGACAGCTTGCCTCCCCACGGAGAGAAAGAACAGATGGAACAGTCTTAACAAAGTGGTATAAAGAGAGAAAATGCCAGCCGAACTGCTGAAAAAATTAGGGTTAAACTCCGTTATTAGGGAAGGAAGTTGCCTAACATGAAGCCCAAGAAATGGGGAGGCTGGCTTCTGTAATCTGAATGGCTGTTGTCCGATTGGCACAGCAGGAGGTGGAGAGTTGTGTCATGGAATTGGACCTGCTGTGTACCCTCACTCGCCCTGAAGACACATAGGAGGGGACTGTTACTTCTCCCTATGTGACTCAGTGCCGTCTGTAAAGTGGGGTAATGACTCTCTTGGCATCATCCATTGCTCTTTTACATTACATGTAAAATCTCTTGCAGTGATTTCTTAGGCATTGGCCTGGTACACAGCAAACGCTCAATGAATATTAATGTGCATCCGTTCTAGAGGAAGAGACACATAGAGGGTAGATTTGGTTCAGGGAGAAGAAATATGGTAAACTTAGAACAAAACCTGAGACGAGATGAATCAACTTACAGAAGATCGATAAATTCAGAAAGTGTGGAAGTGACATGAATCAGTGAGGTAAAAACCAGGATGGAAATGGGAGTCCGGGGCAGGAGGAGGCATGGAGAATGGCAGCCCTGGGAGGGGAGCACTAGGGAAAGCTGGTGAGCAGGTCGTGGCGGGAGCTGGGACTGAACCAGAGAACCCCAAGGGCCCAGAGAGTGGAACCTAAGTTACGGTCTACAGGAGCCATAAAATGTTCCCAAGTCACAGGGAAAGCAATGAGCGGGGAAGTAAAGGGGAAATGCAGGACATGGCACGTTTTATTGGAAGGACAGTGAGTGGAGGGGAAAAAAAGCAAAGTATTTGGTGCGATGCAGAGAGGGAGACTGGCGGGCAGTCCACAGAGGGAGAGGTAAACAGGCAGTCAGCTGTGACCGGGAGGAGCGGCAATGAGGAAACATAATAATACAGAACGCTATTTCAAAACAACAGCTGGGAATAGGGAATTGATCTCGAAGCAATAAATACCAGCAATGAGGGAGCTAAATACCATTAAAATGCACAATAGTTAATAACGATGAAGCCAAAGTCGGGAAGCAATTAATAAATTAATAAACAATAGCATAAAGTTTAAAATGAATAAAGAAAAACTGAGGATAGAAGTGTGACTGGTAAGCGGAAGAAGGGCAGGTGCCCTTGGAGAATGGACGGGACGATGGTCCGCAGGATAGCAGAAGGATGGTGCGCTCCAAGTCCAGAGTGCCTACGAGAGAAAGCGCCGTGCCTTTTCTGAGGAGGGAAGAGCCATCCCCGGGGAGCACATTGTGAGGAGCCCACAGGAGCACGAGTGACCTCCGGGACCCACTGCCCACACTGTCCCAGCGAGCTTGCACACATAGATGGAATTCACTCTAACGCCGTCTCTGGAAATAACTACTAGGGAATTGGCCTAAAAACGTAGGTCAGGGAGCACATCAGAGACACCATTCTTAGATGCAGCATCAACCTCAGTGCATCTTTTGGAGTGGTATCGGGAGAAACGGAGAAAGGGGGAAAGATGACATGTTGGGATTTGTCAGGACTATGTTAGTTTTGCATTTGCATGAAAAATGTTAGTGATCCTATACAACCGAACATTATTATATTAACGTATTCAAATAAAATTATTTTCCTTTCCACTTTCCTTTTATCTCTTCTTTCTTTGTTTTGCTTTTTCTTTCTTTTTTCTTCCTTTCTTCTTTCTTTCTTCCTTGGTACCTGCCATTGAATCCAGGGCCTTCACAGCCTCAGCCCTTTATTGACTTTTTTTGAGGCAAATTCTCACTAAATGTCTACATTGCCCACAATGGATCCAACTTGTGGTCCTCCTGCCTGAGTCTTCTAGAGTGCTAGGGTTACATGCATGCTCCATCACTCCTAGATTTCTTATCACCTAGAACTCATGATATGTAAGGCACTGTCAGAAGTATTCAACAGCAATAAATGTGAAAGCATATTTTTCTTGAGTCTACTGCTATAAATGTAGCCTACCTCTCTTGAAGAGTGCTCAAATAGTTAATTGGGTGGCAGATCAAAGAAGACCTGAGTTCCTACATAGAATTACCAAACCCCCACTCAGTGTGAACAGCCATATTCCAGGCCAGTCAGAAGCCACAAACCAACCCCTAAACAGGGATTTCCCACTGGCATAAATTTTTGCCTCGCCTCCAACTCACACTATCAAAGCCTTTCTTTTGTCCACTGCAGTAGAGTCCTGAACTGCTTTGATTCTAGAACTACCTGATTCAGGAATCTTGGCTTGAGAAAAAGCTAAATTTTTAATGTGCCTTAGTTTATCTTTTAAATGGAAAAAAAGGAGGAAAGTTCAGAGGTGTAAGTTACAGCTCTACTATTCTGGGTTCCTGTAAGGGAAACCTTCAGTTCAAAGAGCAGAGGGGCTTTGTGCTAGATTCAGTGTGTAGAGTCTACCGCACAGGACAGAACACTTACCATGGTCATGATAATTAACATCAATTCTGCAGGCGCTTAAATCACAGAGGGGGGTGAGCTTTTCACTTAACAGCTCGAATTATTCACTATTGAATAAGCAATTTGTTTCTACTATGTTGGACATTAATTAAATTGATTCCAACTATTTGAAGTTTGATACCACTGATGAGCTACTGTATTGTCTTCCAATATTAGCTTCTTTGTATATATTTGATTTCTATATCAGTATAAAGATGCTCATTTCCTGATCTTTCTCCATGATAATCAACAATTTTACAATGAAATATATCCTTCAGGGAGTGGAAAACAGCAACAACAAAAAATAGCAGAAGAGTAGTTGTTTTTCTTGGAGTATTACTCTGCCATAAAGAAGGATAAACTTCAGTCATTTGTGGGAAAATAGATGTACTTTAAGATCACAATGTTAAATAAATCAGACACAGGAGTTTAAACATTGCATGATTTCTCTTAGGTCAGAAATCCACAACATACATGAAGAGCAACATACAAGAGCTAATAGGAAGTAGGGAAGTAGAAATTTTTCATATGGGATTAAGAGAAGGAAAGGGAGTGGGGGAGAGAAAGGAATGAAAAGAGAATTGAGGCATGTTATGTACATGTGCCAACACCTCACAAGCATGTAATCATTACATAATTCAAACATGGGTAATAAAAAATAAATACTGAAAAAAAGAGAACTTAATAATGGGCGGTGACCCGCACTATCCCATCTGGGAAGCACATCTAGGAAGAATAAAAGTGCAGTGTAACTACCAGTCATTCTGTGCCAAACAATCACAATATTACTTTGAAACATTCACAGGAACATTGCAATCCCAGAGTCCAACCTTCTGAGTCAGCACATAACATATAGACAGACACACGGTCACCCAGGCTAATGTCCCCTTTCATTAGACTGTGACTCATGCTTCTGCAACTTGTGACAATTGTTTAAGCCACTTGGTGCTAGAAGAGGAATCAGGGAATCATGGAATCTAGTTCCACTTCTGACATCAAGTGTTTGTAAACCAGATATATGGCATCCTATCTCTTAATCCTGGGATCCCCACCTGTGAGGTGCTAAGACTCTGTCTACCCTCCCCATCTCTGGGAAATGTTGGAAGAATTAAAAGAGATCACAAAGGGAAGCACACATTAAATTCCCACTCCAAGCATCTGATGTCTTCATAGTGAATATTAGTCAGCAAATAGAGATGTTAGGAGGAAGTTAGAAATCATCTAGAGTCTATGGCCATACCACCCTGAACGCACCCGATCTCGCCTGATCTCGGAAGCTAAGCAGGGTCGGGCCTGGTTAGTACTTGGATGGGAGAAATTATCTAGAGCAGGATGCTGATTTGACCAATGGATCCTCAGAGGGCCCAAATCCAAGGTCAAACGTAAGTCAGTTACCAAGAATCTAGGAGAACATCAGGGCTCCTGATTCCCCGGTCTGATCTTCACATTCTGCCATTTGCTTGTTAAGTCTTGGTTATCCCACATCGTCATTATTACGTAACTAACCTATAATATGTGTTCAGTGGCGTTTCAGCATGGATACTACACGAGAATTAGAGTAAATTAGACCTATTACGTCACTAATATTTCTTGCAAAGAACAGATGCTGTGTTTTAGGTTAAAATGCTCAGTGCTCAGTGTGCGAGGCGTCCTCAGTGAAGTTCCCACTGGGCGACCTTGCAGGTGCTTGTTGAGCAGTTGCTGTGGCTTTTCCACACTCTCTCCGCTGTAGCCCCCTGAAGTCTACCGTGCCTCCCTCTGTAGTGTGGAGGCTGATCCTGGGGAACGCGGCCTCCTGGCCTCCTTTACCAGGGGCTTCTTGGTGGTAGAAGCCCAGAGCAGACGCCAGGACCCTGGGGCTGCATCCCGGAGGAGGAACTGGTGTGTCTCTCTTTGGGGCTCACCTTCTCACAAGCATGCTTCCCACTGGCACCAGCCCTTGCTCCACAGCCCGTTCTTGCCAGACCTCAGCCCCCTGCACCTGCACCTACGATAACTAATGTTGGAACCACATAACTAACCCATGTATTAGACTCCCCCTAGCTGTATTGTAGCTTATACCTCTCCTGTGCGGGTCCTGCTGATCACAGTTGCCTGGATTACTTTGCAGGGAGTTACCTTGGAGGCTGCTTTTGTTGAAACCAACAACTCTTTACCTGGGCTGGATAAGGGGTCCAGTGGGTGACTGCTTTGGTGCCAGGAGGCTGCAAGCTCCACCATCAGATCATGTGAATGCTGCCATTTCCTGGACATGATTTCCAGGAAGAGCCCTGAAGTTTGATCACACACTCACACACCACTCATGCCTTCACCTCTGATCACCTTTCCTCATGTCTCAGATCATGCTACTTCCATATTCCATAAGTGTCCCCAACCCTGTCCTACATGTGTGCATGGCTGTCATGTAAACAGATCCTTTCTCTTTTACAAAACTCATCATCTGAATGACCAGCACACTCTTTCCCACTGTGCTTTGTACCTCTTCAAACACCTCTGTGGTTGGCTCCTCAAGTTAAATTCCTTGCATTGAACTACCTGGTGATTTCCAAATGGGATACTGACTGGTACAGCAGAGTAAGAGAGTGATTTGAAGAGCACAGGTTGGCTCTGAACTCAGACTGTCTGACCACCACGTCTCTGCCTTAATCTTTCAAAGCTACTGTTTCCTGCAGTGCTATAGACTAAAATCATGGTCTCCACACATCCCCAGTAATTTTTGTGGCTATGTAGCCTTAGGGGAAGAAACTGATATATAGGACCCCAGACACAGGTATAGTTACTATAAATTACATGAAATAGTGTTACTACTTGATGTGTTAAATACTAGTAAAATTTAATCATTTTTATTTTCTATTAAAAAAGAATTAATGATATGTTTCTGTCTGCTAAAGGAAGTTCTAAACACCTCCGTGTGGAGTGTAATAGGGATATATCTTTTATGGTTTATCATTGTCACATAGTTTTGGTTACTTTTATCTGAAGCATTGAGTTCTTCTTCAAGAATCAGGCCACATTTTTCTCTTCCTTCAGAGAAAATAATGAAGAAGTGCTGAGAAAGGATGAGAAGAAAAGTGAACATGGAAGTCACCCAAATTTTTTTTATTCCAAACTCAATACCATCTTGCATGCTAGAAACAGTAAATCATTTTAAGAATCATTTTTATGACAGTCTTACTGAGATATATTGCATACCATAAAATTTATTTCTTGAATGTGGGTAATTTAATGCTTTTTAGTGCATTCACAGAACTATGAAACCATCCCCACTAACTAATGTTAGGACATTTTTATCATCTGAAAAAGAAACCTAAACCCAGTGGTATTTGCTCCCTTTTTCCCCTGCCCCAGCCTCTGGTGACTGCTGACTGACTGTCTATGTCTCTGGATTTCACTATTCCGAGTATTTCCAAAAGGCCACTGTATACGGCCTTTTGTGATTGCAGTTCTCATTCAGCATGATGTTTTCAAGGTTTATCTATAGTGTAGTTGTATGGATTAAAGCTCTGCTACTTTTTATGGCCAAGTAATATTCCTTTGTTTGAGTATACCATCCTCGGTTTATCCATTCACTAGTTGATGGGCATTTGGGTTGTTTCTGCCTTTTGGCTCATAATACTGCTGTGACCATGGTATAGAGTTAGTTATACATCTATACTGTCCTGTGAACCACAATGCCTAGGGTTAAATCATAGGACACAAGCTAACTATATTTTGAAGAAATACCAAGCTATTTTGCACAGTGGCTGCCACCTTTTACAGTGCCACTTGCAAAAGTATCTGAGGTTCCAATCTCATTACAGCTTTTCCAGGACTGTTATCTTTTTGGTTGTTGCCATCCTAATAGAGGTGAAGTGGTGTCTTATTGAGGGTTTGATTTGTATTTCCATAATCACTCAGTATCTTTCTAAAAGCTAAATAGCTATTTGATTAACATTAATAAAATAATTTATTAATACAAATTAAACATTGGTATTTATTTTCAGCACATGAAGGTGGCTAAGTTCATGTGTACACTAAAGAGCATGCCAATTCCCTTTAGTGCAGAAAAAATCACAGTGTGAAAGCTAAATTACAGTTCCACTGACAATGTAACCATAATTTTAGGAAGCATAAATTTAAAATGCAGCATCATTGATGCACCCATCCATGGCTGGCCCCTGGTTTCTAAATTTAAAGATTCTGTAGATCATTGGGTCTCTTAAAACAGGTCTATTTTCTGAACCACCAGTACTAATTTAATTAATTAAGGCAGACATTTGATTAGCATTTCCAGATCACTCACTGACTTTTCCCTCAATGGACTGTATTTTTGAATACTGTATTTTCTCTCTATTTTTGTTACTCATTCATTTTTTCATTAAAATTCAACCTGATTTTTGTTCGTCATTGATCAGTATCAACCTTTATTTTGCTCACACAACTAGTTCTTAAATAAACAATCATTCCTAAAAGCCCCAGGAACAGTAGGTAGTAAAATCCTTATTATGTGGCTGATGGAAGCATTTATCCCCGAGCAGGGCACAGGTAACGTTTTTAACGTCTTTGTACTGCTCTGGGTCAGGAAGAGCTGCAAATCTTTGACTGACAGATGTTTTGCTCAAAACTGAAATAGTACCAAACCAAAGAGTAATCTATTCATTAAAATATTCATTGCACAAATAAATATCAATATGTACCATGTGAGGGGCACAATTAAAGGACAGAAGATACAACAATGACTCTGACCTTCGAAACTCTGCCCTCAAGAAGCACACATTCTAATGAGGACCTTTTCACCTTCCTTTTGATGCTGTTGTGTGGGGATGCAATGCCTGGTTCTGTGGCAGCCATTTTGCCTCCCTGGGGACAAAAGCCAACACACTGTGGATGACAGAGCTTCCAAACAAAAAGAAACCTGTTTAAATGAGTGTGAGCGACTCAAGGCCCCAAAGCAATTCACTTTCACAGGCTAGGGCTTTTCTACCTCTAATTCTCAGAGCTTCCTTTCAGAGAGCTAATATCCACAGCGGAAAGAAGAAAAACACAAAAAATAAAAATAAAACTCATTCGGACTGGCCAGATCACGGCCCCAATTGCTGGCTGACACTCTTGCGAGGAGTGCAAGTGTGTAGAAGATGTATTTCTCTTAACTGGCATTTTCCACATACACCTGCTTTCCGACTGGAAATACCCAGCTTCCAGAACAATGTCTGGTCCCTTGGGGTCAATTCCTCTAACTGCCGATCTCCTTTCTCTTGCACAGCTCCCAGACAGCTAGCCTACGGTAGTTCTGATGTAGCTAAACCTCAAACTGCTCAGAAACTCTATAAAAGCCTCCATTCCCTGGACAGTTCCTGCCCAAGTCTCTAAGTGTACCGGTGCTCTGAGGGCATCAATTGAGCAAGACCTTGGGGATCTCTAATCTGATACCTTCTTTGATGGCTCAGGGGGAAAAGATACTGAGAAACAGAATTTAAAGGGCCCACCACAGGCACAAGAATCCTAAAGACTCCCAGATTCTACTGGGTTTCCCTGTTAAATCCTCTCAGTGCCTTGCCCTTTTCTACATTAGCGATTGTTAGTCAGTCCCCGTTAGGGTTTATATTTGATCCATAAAGGCAAGAACCAGGACTGTTTGGCTCACCATCATCTTCTCAGTGGAACAGCATTCATTCATTCATTTATTGGGCTGTATGAATCCTAAATAGACAGCTGAACTTTTAACCTACAGCATGCCCTTGACCTGCAGAATGGCAATTCTGGCATTATTATACAAGTCCATTACCTACCCACTGTTTCACAACTGGGGACCCTCATGGGCACCACCTTCAGGGACCACACACTAGAATCTCTTTTCCAAAATGTCCACATGTCAGCTAGTTATGGGCTCCCTCCCTTGCCTACGCCAGCTTTTTCTCATGGCCTTTCAGAGCCAGGAATCCATTTCCAGCCCCTCCCCCATATAGAAGATCCTTGAGATCAGATATGTTGCAATCAATAGGCCTCAAGATCATTTTGCATTTGCTGTTTCCAAAACTGCCTAAAAGACAATTGACAGTGTCCAAGATGCTTCTGGAATGGAGTATACAAAGTACAGTGCAATCAAAATATGGGTTTTTTCCTTCTACTTATTATGAAAAAAATATTGTAAAGTATAAAGTTTGTTCCACTTTTGGATTTGTATTGGTAACTCTTGTATCACTAATGCTATGGACATTCTGCGTTACACTGAATTCTTCAGCAGAGAAAGGCCCTTCTTCTCTATGACTTGGGTCAAGCAGTACATCGTATCATTCTAATCTCCAGAAGCACATGCTTATCATTTTCATATTACTTCTCTTCCTGTAATAAAGATGCCAAAATCTTCCTGTAATAAAGATGCCAAAAACTTAAACCTATAGTTAAATCTATATAGTCACCCACCTCCATCCAGAATCCCACCTCTATGGCTCCAACCAACAATGGATAGAAAATATTAGGAGTAAGAAAAAAATCACATCTCCACTGAAAATGTACAGATATTTTTCTGTCAATAGTCCCTGAACAATACATGGTAACAACTACTTACATAGCTCTTCCCATTTTATGAGGTGTTATAAATAATCTAGAGATGACTTAATTATCCTGGAGGATGTGAATAGGTCATGTGTAAATATTATATCATTTGATATAAAGGGCTTGAGTATCGTATTCTTGTATGGGGCAGGGCTGGAACTAATCTCCCACAGATACCAAGGTACAAGGGACAAATGTACTAAAACCAGGAGGGGATCTCGCGGCCAGGGATGAGTAAGACAGAAGTGCTTTACCATGAAAGAATGACGAGGAGCTTCGGTACTCACCATATGCAGCTGCTTCCAAGGCCTAGGGATGGTCCTGGGCCAGACGCTGATGAAATCATGTATGTTTTCATAATTGTTGTGAAAGGGGGCCATCTATGTATTTTTCGTATATAAAGCTCCTCCCAATTGTATGAGCAAACAAAACCTATAACTGCAGCCTAAGATGAAGTCAGAAAACTAATAATGATTTATTTTTCACTCATTAGCCAATGTATTTTGATGACGTATTTTGGTTCCATTTGGTAAATCTACCTGGATAACGTCCCCAGACACATTTTCATGAATAACCAAATCTTCCACACATGTTCCTTACAAAGCAGAGGAGACGGCTGTGTCGCACTTAGTGGTTCTCTCCTGAGTTTCAGTTTATTCTCTATGGACCGGCAGCTTTTGTAGGGCATGACAATCTACATGGCTTCTCTTTTAGCAGTTCAACCCCAAATATGGCTTTGAATGTGTCTTAGTTACTTTTTATTCATCGCTGAGACAAAATACCTGATGCCCAAAGTTGGAAAAGGAAAGGTTTATTTCTTACAGTTTTTGGTTTCATTCCATACTCAGTTGGCTCCAAGGCAGGGTGGCAAGGCGAGACCGCAGTTCATGGCAGCTGCAAACAGCAAGGCGGAAACCTGCAAAAGAGAGAGACACACACACTTTCTTCTGCCATTACATCACATCCTGGCTCCACCCCCTGGGAGGGTGTAACACTGACAGCACCAATCCAAGCACTAGACCGTGAACCAATCACAAATGCACAATGCAAATACATGAGGCCTGGGGGCCACCAACATAAATCATGAGAGTGCAAAAGAGTTCACTTTCAAATAACCACAAAAAAATTATCATAGTAATTTTTGTTTGAGAACTTGTGGCTTCATAAAGACTTGTGCTGGAATAAGTTGATTGTCTCTTCTTTATAAGTATTTGGAGAAATAATGGTCTCAGTTGCAAGACTGTTCAGATGCACTCACACAAACATAAAACACACACTCACACAAATATGTGCTCACATGCGCATATATATGAAATCTTTAGAAAAGAATGTGTTTTGACTGCAGGGATGGATTTTGTATGAATACAACCCTGAGGCATCTAAGAGTTTAAATAATGGTTTTTATGCCAGGGAAGAAAAAATACTTTTCATTGATAGCACATTTTTATATTCACAGCATTGGAATTACTTTTTCAAAATTCTGCCAGTGGAGACTTATCATATGTGGGTGCAGTGCTGTAACATAAAGATAAGGATTGAAGTCAATTCCACTCAGAAGCTCATGAGCTCGTAAATTGGAACTATCCTTCATAACACAAAGCATTTTACCAACCCCAAAATTTTTCTTCAAGGCGAGACCTGAGATTTCTTCCAGAATTCTCTCTTCTTTGACTGCTCAAACCTTTTCCACAGCTTGCATCCTGTTTGCTCACAGACTATTCGTGAAGGAAAGATACCCAGCACTTCTATAGCTTATTGGTTATAAAAATGTGGAAAATACCCTCTGATTAAACAAATTATTTTATCAATTCTAGATTGAGATAGATATCAAAGCATTTCCCTAAACTACACCATATTCTTTCTATAGATTGAAGGAGATCATTAAAATCTACAGAAAACTCAAAAAATAAGGTAACTGTCCATGAGGCTCTGTAGTGGGCCTAACTGTGTTCAGAAACGCTTGCATGCAGTTAGGAATGTTTGTGTGGGTCCTGCAAGGCCGCCCCTTGCTCTGAATTCTTTAAGCCTCAGTCTAAATACAGTATAACACTTCCCCTGTGTAGCTCTCTCTCCAGATGAGGTCAGCCTTCCCATTAGATTCTGCATAGTGTCCCGCACTGACCCTTCACCATGTACAATGATAGAATGGTCTGGGTGGCTTTTTGTTGTGTGTTCCTGTGCTCTAATAAACCAGGAGCTCCACAAAGGCAGGTGCCTTGTGTATCCTGCCCATCACCGTGCTCCCACTTCAGACCACATCCTTGAGAGTCGATGAGTCCTTGTCAGGTGAGTGCATAAATGAATAGGCGATGGAAATATTACATATTCTCTTCTCCAGTCTGTTGCTGCAAGATAGGGAAACAGATCAATTGGATGACATTCTTGCTGCTATTTGCTGTGAATTCCTAAAGATTATCAAGTTTCAAGCGGCTCCTAACAGCCCTTCCACTCGCCCATTTGTACCTGAAGCCCTCCACTTCCTTGTTACCTTCTGAGGAGTCAGATGGGTCGGTCTAATAGAGCCGTAAACACAAGCCTTCGTTTTTAAAATTGGGACCGCTGCATTACGCTAAGAAGAGGGAAGGTAGGCTGGAAGGTGATGTTTAACCCTTTCTCCCTGTCCTGTTTGACACCACAGGCTCCTAAGGCTCACACAGACACTCAGCGCTGCAAATACCTGTCTCCAGGAAACTCTCACCAGCTGTTTGAAGGGGAAATGCAAGGTTTTTTTAAAGACCTCTACAGAGTCTGGGGTTCACATCTAGTAATCCCCCTCAGCAGCACGGAACTCTGCAACAACTTGCAAATTCAGCCATGAACCACTGGTGCTCAGAACGAACATGTAGCACCCACCAGCCAGTAGGACTCCACCTAGTAATCCTGATTCTTGAATAATTCGGCGTTGTTTTCCTGTTTGTATCAGAATTTCCACTCTGCTTCATTGTTGTTGAGGAAGGGGCTCAATATTTCTTCCATAAAGATAATTGTTTCCATGGGATTTGGGGCTTTTCTCCCCTCCCCTGTTTTAGAGTGCCTAGGTGGCTGAAAACAGATAAAATGGAGACGCACCTCTTCATTAAAAAACTTTAACCTCTCGCTAATGATGATATTAATACCCAGCGTGCGATAAACACCTGAGACGTACTTTGTCCTAAACAACACAGCCTTAGAGAACCTTGTAGTCAATAAAATAAAATACCCCTTTCTCTTTAATTAACATATGAAATGAACACAATCTGTGACACCTAGTGTGCAGCAGCAATTAAGAGGCATTGCTTAGTTAAACCTCCTAATACCTCATTTAAATATGCAATTAAGGGATAATTGCCTTCAATCAATAAAAAATTGAAATATTTCGCAGGGGCTTCAATTATTTTTTGCTAGGCTTTCTACTTTACACTTGGCCGGTGCTAAGCCTCTGAGCTTTACTTCTTTGGTTAAAGTGACATTACCCCCTTTCTTGGTTCTGGCTTTTAAGCATGCTATTAACATTGCAAGAAGTCAATAACAATGCTAAACCTAAGAAATCATCTCTTTTGGCCTCAGCTAGAATTTCTATGGCTAGAATTTCTATGGCTCTGAAATTGCCTCTTCGTGACTGGCTTTAGGTGAAGTTCTTTGTTTTTACTCCATTTCCATCTCCGCGCAAAAGAACCCCTGGGAAGGAGTAGGAACACCTGCTCCTCTATAGCATGGGATTCACCCAAGTGAAATATATATTTTGTTGTTGCATTTATTGTGGGGGACTGGCTTTGATCCCTTAGCCTCTCTTTCTCCAAAGGTTACATTAAGAATGTGTGTATTTTCAAAATACTATGCACATAGAAGTGGATTTCTAAGTAGAATCTTGGGGTAAACCCTGGGAAGTTCATAAAGCGAATCAGGATGTATAAGATGGGATGTGATCAACATGTATGATGAGCATTTAAATTTAAAAATGTATTGCAGTGAAAATACTTTGCCATTAATTCCCCTGAAAATACTCGCCCTCACTTCAAACACATGCTATTGTTCTTGCTCTTTTCTGAAGTAGTTCTGGAAGTCTCTTTCATGATCTTTACAAGGTGTAAGTGTGATCAAAAATACAGTAAATTCTGCTGCTGAGTGCCATCCATCAAAAAGGCAGGCTCATAAAACTGTCACAGTGCATCCTCAGCCACCTTATTCTCCAGATCTGGTATCATGCGACTTCTGGCTCCTCCCCACAGTCAAGAGGAAAGGTAAACATTTTGGATCAATTCAGAACATGGAAGCAGCCAGGACAGTGTAACCAAACACATGAAAGAGGACTTCAAAGAGTGCTTCAGAAAGTGGCAAGAATGTTGGGAGGCAAGGAGGAGCCTTCAGAAGGGAACTAATGATAATACATCTTTTATTATAATAAATTTTTGAATTTGAACATTTTGTATATTCTTCAATCACATCTCATGTGACAACCAACACCAGGATGAAGGCCGGGTGTGTGAGCAACAAAACACAACCCACTATGTATCCATTCTGGAAATGCATAAATGGAATCAATGTGTTGGGAGGGCAGGGGATGGTTTGAAGTAAGGAAGCTGACTAGCAAATGCAAATATTATACATATAAAGTAGGAAATGAGACAATATAACCAATCCACACGGAAGGAGCAAGTATCTTACAGACAACGCCAAATGAAATATTCACTGACATCCGATGAGCTTATCTTAGCACCTCTGCCACACAGGAAGTAAGGAAATGCTGCTCTAAATTGATGACCCAGGCCATGTCTCCAATTCTATTTCACTTTGCTTAGTAGGTTTGATTTAAAAACAACAATGACACTTTGTTCTGAACACAAACATGAAAAATCACATATACTGTGACTCTAATATATGAAAAATTTGTATTTTTTCTTTCCAATACCAAGATTGAACCCTCATCATTCTAACTCCATGCCACACCTCCAGTTCTTTTTTACTTTTTACTTTGAGACAGGATCTTGCTAAATTTCCCAGACTGGCTTCAAATTTGAAACCCTCCTGACTCAGTATCTCAGATAGCTGGGATTTTAGGTGTTTAACACAGTACACAATTTTAAAAGTATGTGGTTTTCAATTTGGAGACCAGGATAAAACTCTATATTAGCAGGCTCCACACCCTCAGATTCAAACAACCATAGATAGAAAATATTTGGAAAAGAATTCCAGAAAGTTCCTAAAATCAAAACTTGAGTTTTCTATGCTCTGAATACTACATTGAATCCACCACAATAAAGTCATGTGTAGATATTATATCAGCTACTACAAGTAAACTAGAGATGCCTTAAGGTATACCAGATGTGGTTAAGTTATATGCAAATATTATGATATTGTATAAGATATGCCCTTTTATATAAGGGACTTGGGCATTTTGTTACCCAAGTAGGGTTCTAAAATCAATCCACTTTGGATATCAAGAGTTGAGTATACCCATTTCTGACAGCCCAGAGGAAGCCCCATCCGGCTACATTTACTGTCCACTCAAAATGGTCCTTTGAAGATGTGAAGACCTAATGGAAATTTCCATTTGAGAAGACTTCCTGCTGTCATCAGTTTCATCTGATTGAGACATATCTTGTTCTCAGACAACCAAGCGGCTTCAAAATTCATTCACACATAGGCAAAACCTACTCTCACTCTCTGAGTGATTCAAAACTGGCCATTAGTCCATGGAGATTTTGGAGTAACTTTCATTTCTCCCTAGTCTGAAACAGTCTTCATGGACAATAATGCTGCATTTATAATCTTAAACACTGTTCTAACTGCATTACATATGCTAATTCATGTCACTAAAGAAATTATGGCACCAAAGGATCCTATCACTAGAAGTACCTGAAATTTAACATTCCAGATGATTTACGTGTTTAGCTGCTATGTTTGACTGAATCTCTAGCATCTCGGTTTCCAGAAATGTGACACACATTTCATGGAGTGATTCAGTGGATTAGATAGACTATAAACTATGTCCTTTCCGGTTTCATTTTCATGGCTTCCATGCCTCTCAAGGGAAATGAAATCTTGCTACAATATCCCTGCATTCTAGAAAACAATTCTGCACATTTACAAATAATCACCTATTTTCATTCATTCTTTTTCTATTCATCCAGTGACATTGGTGAGTCACTAAAATAATCACTGAGTATCACTATGCTAACCATGGGAATAATGAGATCACTGAATCATTTCACTCTCCTTTTTCTGATCTTCTTCTACACTGCATTAGAGAAATGTATTAGGCTGGAAGATATGAAATTGCTATTGTTCATCTCTTTCTAATCTATAAAACACAGTAATTTTATACAGTTCAACCAAATAAACAAACAAACCTATACAGGGCTAACTTGAATCTTCTGAGGATGTCAGAATGTGATCCTTTCTTACCTGCTCTGGTTCATCTCATGCTATACTCTCTGCCTCCTCACTCTTCTGCTTCCTCTCATAGAGCCAGGCTCACATGGCCTGCACATTTTTCTGCCAACTATTTTCCTTGGGAGCCAGGTGTCCAATAAATTCTTGTGCTGCTACGCATCTTGCAAGATCCTGACTAGTCTCTACTGGGCAATTTCATAGGCTTGTGTTTGGAGGGAACAACTTTCAGAGACTAAGTTATTGTCTTCTGGGCCAACAGTCTTGCTTCTTACTTGTTATGAAACAGCAGTTTTCCCAAGTTCAGCATTCCTAAACTGCAGTGTCTCCATCTGGGCCCATGGCATTGACCCAGTAAAGTTGGGTGATGAGGGAAACTTGTGCATGTGTTGATGTTTGTGTTGTGTACTCTGCAGGGCTTAATGAAATCCTTTGTTTCTGACCCAGAAGTTTCATGTCTTCTGCCAGCTTCTATGAAACAGTATTAGGCCAGTTTATCAGAGTATAAGTAGGATAAAATCAAGTCCTAGAACTAATAGTCTTAAGATTCAGGGAAAGCATTTATCACATGAAACTCTGATTTTGTCAAGTGGTATTCACCACTGTGCTTGGTGGGCTCCCTCATTTAATTGTAGTTAATAACATTAGTATTGATTAGAGGAACACACAGCTACTGAGCAGTGCGCTCCATGTCCGTGGGGACACAGCTTTTTTGTTTTCTTTGTTTTGTCATATTAGATTCGCAGCATGGTTTCTGAGAAGTAATGACCATTCACAAAACTGTTGGAACAAATTGTTAAGGACTTGTACAGTATTCCTGCTTTTTTTAGTAGTTCACAACCGAAATTTGTTTTGTTGCTGCCGTTACCTTTTTGTTCATTTTTATAAAATTGGTTTTGGGGTGATAAATTGGGATTTTTTAAAAAGCAAAATTATATGAATTGAAAATAAAAGTTCTTATTTCTTTCATTAGTATTGTACTTCAGAAGTAGTTGCTGGTGTGGTTCATGACCTTCCAGATATTTTCTATGCTTTTTCAAACACTCGCGTCTATCGTTTTTAATTTACATAAGTTAAATCACACTATAAATACACTAATCTATGCTAAATACATATTGTGAATATCTTTTCAAGTCAATACACATGTCAATTTCTTAATGGCTACATGTATTTGTTTATTAGCATATAATTACAGGCTGTATAATTTACCTAAGCCTCCAAAGACGAACTTCTGACTGTCCCAAATTCTCATATTATCAGTTATTCTGCAGTGAGTGTTTTTATATGCTTTCCTATGTGTGGTCATCAGCATATCTGTCAAGGAAATACCAACAAGTAGAATTGTCTGCTCAAGATGTATATGAATTTATCTATCTGTCTTTGTATCAATTGCCAAATTATTCTCTCAAAATACGTAGTAATTTACATGCTAACCAAAAATGTATTTTTCCAAATATTCTTGAATATTAATGCATTGTTATAGGTTTTGTACTTTCCAAAGGAATATCTGAATCTCTAATTTCTATTTATTTGGGTATGTTTTATATATATATATATAAAAGTGTATATATATATATACTTATATTTTCTATGAAAGTCTATTAGTTTTCTTTCCATCATATGCTACTTGATTTTCAATAATAAAATTTACTGTTTATCATATTATTGCAAAAATTACTCCCAATATTTAATCTGTTTCTTGCTCATGGTACTCTCTATATAGAAACTTTCAACTTTTTATTTAATCAAGAATATCTTTCCTTTTCAACTTCTATGTTTATATAGATGTTTATTATCACTGTAATTCAATTTAAATTTTTATTGCATCTTGAATGTATTTTGAGATATTATATGAGCTGGGAATCCATCTTTTTCTTATGTTTCATAACTGTACTCAATACCCTTAAAAAACTATATTTCTCCTCAAAGATGAACATGCATGACACCTGTGTGTTTCCTGCCCTTGCCTCATTATGAAGACAATATTAAAGTGAGTTTTTGTGGAGAATATTTATAGAGTTGCAATTACTTTTATATAAATAATACAATAAGGAGGATTAAGATTTACCATAGAAAGTAGTATAAGTTACTGCTTTCCGCACAAGCATTTTGGATAGTTTGGGTTTCCCTGAATGAAACAATGCCTGAAACGAAAAAGCCATTGTTCAAAATTCAGCCCTCAGTTTTTTTATACAAATAACACCTCACTCAGCTAGTCAGTACTTCTAAGGTCATACAAAGTGACAGCAAGGCTCAGGAATATGAGTTGAGATTCTGAATCTAGACTCTGGTCTTGCATTGAGCACACAGTGAGCTCATGGTCCAAATTATGACCACTCAAAGAGAGAGCAAAAAATGAGGTCCAAAGATGGCTGGGTGACTGGGAAAAACCAAAGCTACTGGGTAGGATTATAAGAAGGGAGATCAAATCCAGAGATGTAAGTTGGAGAAATAGCACCTGATTTATGAAGGATCCTGAGAGCTGAGACCCTGGAGCTCCAACAAGCCTTTCCTCCCTGACCTGCACCTGTAGCTACAGACTTTGTCCCAGGCTCCCCATGCACCCTCCTGGACCCTTCCACTTCTGGCATCTATCAGCTCCTCACATAGTGCAATCGTGTATTGATTGCTTATTATGTTTAGATACCACCCTAGATTGGTCCCTACTATTTTAGAACTTCCATTCTGGCCAGAAAGACAGATATTAAAACCATTTATTTTACCATTTATTTTTCATTATAACAAAAAGAAAAACCACAGTGTAATGAAAGTAATCAGGGAACTGGACCCAGGCCGAGGCCAAAGAAAGATGAATTTGAAAATATACACAAGGATTAACCAGCAGGGGTAAAAAATGGGGGTGCATAGCTCACGGGGAGGGGGGAGTAGAACTGCAAAGCAAAGGCCAAAGGCAGGAAGGAGTAGAGATGGTGAGTATTTTTGAGAAAGGAAGAGGTGCGTGGATGGGAGGCAGAGAAGGAGGCAAAGGGCTGGGTGGGAGCAAAAATCCAACATTTCACCTTGGGCTACAGGGCCGGCATTGAAAGCAGCCCCAAGAAGGAGGCTCAGAGTGACCCTGGAGAGCTCCAGTGGGTGGCAGAGGAGGAGGCTGCCCACTGGGCTTCCAGAACAAAAGAAGCCTGGAACACAGCAATCAGGCCTGGATTTCTACATGAAATCTCTGGATTTGGGATGTCACTGGAATTGAAAACAAAAAACAAATTCTATATCAATAATATATAAGTGTCTGCAGTCACCCAGGCTGCCAACACAGCTTAGAGGAGCTACAAGGTATTTTCTCACCTCTAAATTTCACAGTTTATGTTTTATCAGTACTGTTGATAATAACCTCCCCATTGTAAGAGAAAAGCATACACCACTCTCTCCTCCCCCTAGAATTTATTTGAACAAATACCATTTCTGGGCAAATAGCTCAGCTCATTTCTGATAGCGTGAATTTACACTGGTTTTTATCAAGCCTCTTTAGCTTATTAAATTGTAAAGGTCTCTCAAAAGTCAGTGAAGCATATTAGAATTTGCAAGACTAAAAGTTTTTAATAACTGGGAGCTAAGGAAGGACATATTTTCAAACAAGGGTTGAAATACAGAGCTACAGACACATTTATATTAGGAATACTTTTCAGGGTTCATTATCTTAAGATTTTGCACAGACCTGCATATAGGTTTCATTTTATGTGTCATTCCCATCTTCTCGGGCAATTAGGTTTCTTACAGTTTTTTTTACTGTTACAATAATGCTGTGAAGAACATCTTTTAGCATATTTTTGGAAAATAACTTATAGACTAATACCCAAATTATTATGACAAAGTGAAAATACAGTAGAGAATTATATTAGGCTGGCTCATTTTGATGTTATCATTAAATGAAACAAGTATACAAAATATAATTTGTTTGGAAAATAAAAAAGAAACAATACAAAAATGTTACAAATTCCAAAGTCATGTTTTCTAAGAAGATAATGCTATAGTTATATTTCTTCTTTTTCTAACATACATACATACATAAATAAATAAACAAACCTGAATAATAAATACACCTAAATAAATAAATACACTGTGTTTCTGATTTCATCAAATAATAGAATGACAAGCACAGTGATTTACACTAGGAAGTAGAGTTTTCTGGCTGTTTACACAGTAATTGTTCCGAAATCATAAAACTTTGAAAGTTGTGCAAGTTGATGAGACTTCAGTTAACGCTGATGATGCAGTCACTTACCTGGTAACTCACCATCTTGGAGATACAGTCCGGATGGACTCCCACGCCCACAGCAGTTTCCTTCAGCATTCTGACTTTTCCTGATTTCCTGTCACCAGAGACAAGGCCAGATCTGACCCCTCCAAAAGGGCCTGCCGATTCAAATGTTCCATATCTCTCACATCATCCAACAGGTCTTCCTTATTTGTAAAGTGATTCACCAAGCTCCTAAGCAAAACAGACAGGGAAAAAAACATGTTTTTGAGAACTACCCATCTTCCATCCTCCAATACCTTATCTTCTGTATCTTATCTTCTGTAGCGTCTTTTGAAAACCATGTGAAATTTGGCAGGAATAGTTAACACTGCATAAGTTATATTTTTATAAACCCTAAAAGAACAAGTGCTCTCTTTTTTCAATAGGTAACTGTGAGTTTGCTAAACAAAGTTTGTCATTCAAATGAATGCTTTATCCTCTTCAAGAAAGCAGTGTCGGTCAGCCCATCAGCTAGGAAGAAGCGTGTCCTCCTTATACACAAAAGGCAACATTTTCTCAGTGTCTACCATGTGTCTCCCTCCAGGCTACATACTGTGGCCAAGCAGGAGACGATCCTACGTAAAGAGAGCCTCACTTTTTCCCAATGAGAAATTTTCCCTTAAATATTGCATATATTTATAATATATTTTAGGGATGTAGGTAAAGGATTCATATTATCTGCTGGTACTATTTAATTGACTTATCCATTCATACTTGGATTATCCATTATACTTATCCATTCATACTTACATTTGCCTGCAATCTAATACAAAGTAATGTTAATTTAGAAGTGTTGTTTTTCCCTGTGTTGATGTCAATTATACCTTTCCTATGAATTTGTGACATTAGCCATATTTCATAATTGGAACCACTTTTTGAGGCTGCTAACAGTTTTTAGCACACATCAGATCTGAGATCTTCTCAATTGCATGGCTCCTAGTCCAAGGCAAAGAAGTAGGTTAATCATTTTCTTCATCTCTTACACATTATCCACACCGGCTTCCAGTTAAATGGTAGCTACTCACTGTGGCAATTCCTTCCCCAACCCATTTCATTTATCCCTTCTAGTGATGACTCACAAGCTACCTCTGTCTCCTCACTCTAGCCATTAAGATTTTAATGAATTTCCCTGCATAGTACATGCTTCTTAGAGAGCAGAACTATAAATCCAGTTTCCAGATGTTTATACCACACCAGCAGTACAATGGGTTCCCATCTCCTCACTTCCATGGATTTGCCAAACTTTCAGTTTTGCCTTCAGGCATAAAAATGGAGAAATATGATCCTGCTTATATTTGTGGATGATGCTACTACTGAAACTTTATCCTACACCTCAATCTCCAATGATTAGCAATATCACTGCTACCATCGATTGCGTATCTATAAATCTCTTCTGGACTGCTTACTTTGTTCCATTGGACCAGTGGTTTCTGGGATCTTTAGTTTTATCCATCGAATAATTTATCTTACTTTCTCCCTACTTCCATATTGTCTTAATTAATTAGCTTTGTAATAGGAGTCAATCAATATCTAGTAGGATAAATCTATCAAGCCTTTTCTTCAGAACAGTCTTGCTGGTTTGGATCTTCATGCTTCTATATAAATATTAGAAACCTTGCTGTTATTCTTGATTTGGAAAAAATCAACATCATCATAGTTGTATGCTTTCTCCATATAAGTCTTGCACAACTTTTGGTGGATTTAATCTACTAAATATTTGAAAGATATCTACTAATTTTTACTACTGTACTTTTGTCCAAATTATGCCTTCCGTCTTCCAACTAACTTTTAGGAAACATGCAATTGATTTTTGGAAAAGTTGATTTTTAAACCATTCAAATTTTTATTTTATTTTTATTAGTCATGTTTGCAGTACACAATGATCACTTTCTTCATGGGGAGCTTGCACATGTGCATAGCACAGCTCAATTCTTTTTACTCCCTCTTATCCCCTCCTCTCATCCTCCCTGCATCTCTTCTTGATCACCTTCTTATTAGTAAAGATCTATTTCCCCATTTCCTATTAGTTATTTTTTATTTGGCTCTTTATTTACACTTTGAGTTTCTTATGAAGGAGAAACCATGTAATATGTAAGCTTGTGTGTCTGATGTATTTCACTTAAAATTACTGTCTCAAGGTGCAACCATTTTCCTAAAAATGGCTCAAATGAATCCTTCTTTATGGTAGAGAAATACTCCATTGTGTATACACACCACATTTTCTTTATGCATTCATCAACTCGATGGACATACAAGCTCCTTCCAAGAATTAACCTTTATGAGTTGTGATTTTTTTACTCATAATTGACATAATACTGATCCAAAAATATTCTTGAATCTTTATAACTTGAATATGTTACCTTACATGACAAAAGAGACCCGATGGACATTATTAAATTTACGAATCTCAAGATGGGAAGATTACCCTGGATTATTTGCAATCCATCACCATCCTTTAAAACAAAGAGCCTTTTCAATGATTGTCAGAGAAACCTGTTAGCATACCAGAAGGTTTTGTAGAACCATACCAGACCATACCAGAACCATACGAGAAGGTTTTGTAGAAGGAGACCACTGATCAGTAAGTGAGGTTGTCTTCTAACAACTGGAAACCAGATCCCCTTCCAGACCATCCAGAAAGGATCACAGCTCTTCCAACAGTTGGCTATACCCATGTAAGGCCTCTGTTGGATTCTAACTTATGGAATTGCAAAATAATTTTTGTAATAATTTCTCAATGCCTTAAACCATCAAGTTTGTACGAATTTGTTGCAGTGGCAATTTAAGCTAAAAGTATTCTTACCTCTTGCTACATTTTTCACTTGCAAAAGTTTCATAATATTCTTAGTAAGTTATCATTATGCTATTGTGGTGATTCTTTCTCTAATCATTTTGCCTTTACTCATTTTACTGTACTACCTAGACTCTTAAAAGTTGAGTACAAGTAATGACAATTGATTTCTGTGGATTATTCTCAATTTTAAGGAAATTTCTCCAAAATTTGTATTAAAAACTGTGTCTATGGCCCAGAGTTTTAACTTTGTAATAGATCTCTGGCCCAGTATGCACAAACTCCTGGGTTCCATTTCAGCACTAGCTATATGTGTGTGTTCATATTCACTCTTTACATAGTTAAGAAGGCTCCTTTATTACCTTAGATTTCTAAAGTAAAAAGTGCTTCATTTTAATTACAAGTGATTGTTGAATTTTATTACCTTTTCAGATGACCATATGAGCCTTTCTTTTTATTCATTTAAATAATAAATTCTGTGTATGAATTTTCTCATGCTAAACCACTCTCATTCCCAGGATAAACACAGTTGAGTCATGTGATCTTTCTATTGCTTACTTGATTTAATTTTCTATTAGATGTAATTTGTTATTTGAATTTTCACATCCTCATTCACTAATGAAAACAGCCTACCATGTTCTTTTCTGACACCATCCTTGGTGTGAGCCTCATGGAATAGTTAAAGTCTATTCACTCTTTTTCCATGTGAGGTTTTCCATAAGATTTAAATAGTCCTTTCCATTGAGAACATGGTTAGAACCATGCTCTAAATTCACGTGGAACTGACACTTACTTTCAATGAAAAGTTCTATCTAGTGGTTTATTTAGTTACAGAAGTATTCTGAATTTCTATTTATTCTTAAGTATTTTATTAGATAATTTGTTCATTTTATATAAATTTTCCATTTTTATTGGCATAATATTCTTACTATGTACTCTAATCTTATTGGAGCTTATAGAAATTTTTCTGAAGTTATATAATTTATTTTTATACCATTATTATTTAATGATTTTTTCTTAATCTTACTACAGATTTTTTTTATTTTCCTAATTTTTCAAGAAGCATCACATTAATTCCAAATATTTTTGTTTTCCAAGTATTGACTGCTTTTTTCATTATTTTAACTTTAAAGACAGAACCAAAAAATATAAAAATGATACAAAATTTCAAAACAAAATAATCAGAAATTAATACTCGTTAATAGATTGCATATTGTTATCTTCAAAGTACTTGTTCAGAGTACAAAATTTAGGAATTAAAATATGATCAAACAATCAGTGGAAACACAAACTGTTTTTTTGATGAAGCAATAGAGATTAGTAGTATAGTTATCTATCTTGTATATATATATATAATACACACACACACACACACACACATATATATATATATATATACATACATAAAATCTTTTCTCTTCTTTGCTTTCTCTTTTCTCCTATCCCAGTTGTTTTTTGCTTTTGAGCACTTTCCTTTCCTTTCATTTTCACAATATCTGTTATACGTTTTGGATCTTCTTTACTCAAAAGTTTTTTTTTTTTTCCACCAAGGAGACAACACAATATTTACACATGCGAGTCTGATTTATTTCACTTGAGTATGGTCTCAAGTTGCATCCATTTACTTATAAAAGCCTCAAGCTTATCCTTCTTTGTAGCTGAATAATACTCCATTGTATAAAATATCACATCTTTTTAAACTATTCTGTGGTTGATGGGTATTTGGGTTGTTTCCAAGATTTAGCTACTACGAATTGTGCTGCTATAAAGATGGGTGCACATATATCATCGTGACATGATTCTTTCAATTCTTCTGGGAAAATATCCTGAGGAACAAAAACTGGAATGAATGGAACCTCAAATCCTAGTTTTTTGAGGAATCTATACACTGACTTCCACAGTGGTTGTACCAGTGTACACTCTCACCAGCAGTGGAGAAATGTTCCTTTTTCCCCACAGATCCATAAACATTTGTTATTGGTTGATTTCTTGATGCAAGCCATTCTTTCTGGAATGAGATGGAATCTCAGCATTGTTTTAATTTGCATTTTTCAAACAACCAGTGCTGTTGAACATTTCTTCACGTATTTATTTATCATTGTATTTTTTCATCTGAGAAGTGTACATTCATCTCAGATGCCCATTTTTGGATTGGGTCTTTGAATCTGAGGGGCCTGATGTTTTTCAATTCTTTATATGTTTTAGATATAAGTCCTTTGTCTGAGGGACAGTTAGCTAGAACTTTTTTCCCATTCTGTGGATTTTCTTTCCACTCTCTTGGTGATTTCTTTTGATACCCAAAAACTTTTTAATAAGAGGAGATCCTAGTTTTTGATTTCTTGAAGTACTTCTTATGTGGTTTGCATTTTGTTCATTAATCTTTGCCTATTCCTGTGTCTTCCAGTAGAGTTAGTGTTTCTGTTTTGATATTTAAACTTTGATCCATTTTGACTTTAGTGTACAGTGATAGACTTGGGTCTAGTTTTAGTCTTCAGTATGTAGAAGGCCAATTTTTCCAGCACCATTTATTTAACAGTCTATATCTTTCTTCCAGTAAATATGTTTAGTCCCAAAGATAAGGTGGCTGTGTCTTTGTAGTTGTGTCTGCATCTTCTGATCTATTTCACTGATCCTCAAGTGTGGAGTTTTCGTTTTGTTTGGTTTGGTTTGGTTTTGCTTTTTGCCAGTATCATGCTGATTTTATCACAGTAAAGTTGTAGTATAATTTCAAGACAGGGACTGTGATGCTACCTGTTTTGTCTTTGTTGCCTAGGATTGCTTTCATTTCCAGATGAATTTTAGGAATTTTTAAGGTATGATCTTTGAGATGCACTAATAGTATTTTGACTGAGATTGCATTAAATCTTTAAAACACTTTGGGCGTATGGCCATTTTCACAAAGTTCATTCTTCCTATCCATAAGCAAGGAATATCTTTCCATTTTATGATATCTTCTTTAATATCCTTTTTCAGAGTACTATAATTTTCAATACATAGCTCTTTTACATCCTTTGTTAGATTAGTTCCTAAGTATTTCATTTTTTGGATGCTACTGTGAAAGGTGTTATTTCCATAATTTCTCTTTCAGTGAGTTTGTTGTTTGTGTACAAGAATGCTATTAATTTTTGAGTGTTGACTTTGTATCCTGTTACACTGCTGAATTAATTCTAGTAGTAGTCTTTATTAGTAGTAACACTACTAGTAGCTCTAGTAGTCTTATTAACTCTAGTAGTGTTTAGGTGTAGTTTTTGGGGTCTTCTATGCAGAGTATCATGTCACCTGCAAATAATGATAATTTAACCTCTTCCTTTCCCATCCTTATTCCTTTTATTTCTCTCTCATTTAATTTCTCTGGCTAAAGTTTCAAGAACTATATTGAATAGGAATGGTGACAGTGGACAACCTTGTCTTATTCCTGATTTCAGAATGAAAGCTTTCAGTTTTTTTCCACTTAGTATGGTGTCGGTTGTTGGTTTGTCATAGATGGTTTTTATCAGATTGAGGTAGAGACAATCTATTCCAATTTTCTGTAGGGCTTTTATCATGAACAAGTGTTGGAATTTATCAAAAGCTTCCTCTGCAACTATTGAAATGATTATATAATTTTATTTTTAGCTCTGTTGATGTGGTGTATTACATTTATTGATTTATGTATGTTGAACCATCCCTGCATTCCTGGGATGAATCCCACTTGGTTATGGTGTATAATCTTCTTGATGATTTGCTGCATTCTGTTTGCTAGTATTTTACTAAGAATTTTTGCATCTATGATCATTAAAAAGATTGGCCTGTAGTTTTCCTTTTTGGCTGGGTCTTTCTCTGATTTTGGTATCACAGTAATACTTGCCTCCAAGAATGAGTTAGGGAGAATTGCTTCCCTTTAATTTCATTAAAGACTTCGAGGCATACTGCTGTTAAATATTATCTAAAGTTCTTGTAGATTTCAGTTGTGAATCCCTGAGAACCTGGGCTTTTCTTTTTGGTAAGTTTTTAATTACATTTTCAGTTTCAGTAACTGATATTGGGTTATTTAAAATTTTTATATCTTCTTGATTCAGCTTTGATAATTCATACATTTCTTCTGTGTTCTAGCCTATGTGAATAAAGATTTTCAAAGTAGGTATTGATGATCTTCTAAATTTTCACAGGATGTGTAGTAATTTCACCTTTTTCATTTCTCATTACATGAATTTGTGTTTTTACTTTCCTTTTCTTGATAAGGTTGGCTAGGGGTTTATAAGTTTTGTTTATTCTTTCAAAGAACCAAGTCTTCAACTCATTAATTCTTCATATTGCTTTCTTAGTTTCTCAGTTTTCTTAGTTGCAAAAGTTTCTGCTCCAATCTTTATAATTTCCTCCCTTCTATGAGCTTTGATCTTGACTCATTCTTATTTTGCTAGAAGCTTGAGGTCTACCATTAGGTTGTTTGTTTGTACTTCTTCTGTTTTCCCGATGTGAGAATTCATTGCTATGTCTTTCCCTCTTAGGACCACATTCATTGCATTCCACAGGTTCCCATATGTTTTATCTGCATTTTCATTGAATTGTAGATATTGTTTAATTTATTCTTTAATTTCAACTGTGATTCATTGGTTGTTCAGGCAGGTGTTATTTAATTTCCATGTGTTTATGTCATTTTTGCAGTTTCTTTTGCCATTACGTTCCAATTTTAGTGCACTATTGTCAGACAACATGCATGAGATAATTTTGATTTTTTTTTTGCATTTACTTAAGCATGTTCTATGGGTTAATATGTGGTCTATTGTAGAGAAGATACCATGTACAGTTGAGAAGAATGTGTATTCTGATGTTGTTGGGTGGAACACTCTGTCAACATTTAGTAAGTCCATTTATTCACAAGTTTGATTCAGCTCTGCTATTTCTTTGCTGACTTTTGACTGATTGATCTATCTCTTTGTGACAATAGAGTGTTAAGGTCCCTGTTGTAATTGCATTATTGTATATTTGATTTTTCATGTCTCTTACTAATTTTTCCCCTTACAAGTAGTGGCTGTCTTTATCTCCTTTGATCATGTTTAGCTTGCAGTTCACATTGTCTGCAAATATAATAGCTACCCCTGCTTATTTCTGAGTTCTGTCACATAGAATACTGTTTTCCATTCTTTGACTTTAAGACTACGAGTTTCTTTTTGAGTTAGATGTGTTTCTTGTATACAGCATATTGTTGGATCTTGTTTTTTAATCCATTCTGCCAATACGCTTCTTTTAATTGGTGAATTAAGGCCATTTACCTTGATGGTTATAGCTGATACATATTCATTTATCTTTTTCATGTTTTTCCCTATTGTTGGTTCCCTGTTTTTTCCCTTTGTTTAATGTCTTGTCCTGACTGGTGGTTTGTTTCTGTTGGTGTTCTGGGAATTGTGGTCATTTTTATCTCTATCTAGAATATCTTTCAGTACTCTTTCTAAGGTTGGTTTGGTGGACATGAATTTCTTCAGTTGTTCTTTGTTATCAAGTATCTTATTTCTCCATTTTGAAAGGTAGTTTTGCAGGGTACATCAATCTAGGTTAAAAGCTATTTTCTTTCAGGGGTTGAAATAGTTTACTTGAGATTTTGTGTGGAGAAGTCAGTTATTATTCTATGGGATTTCCTTGATAAGTGATCTGTTTCTTTTCTTTTAGCTTTTAGTATTCTGTTTCTATGCTGAATTTCTAGAATCTTGGTGGTTATAAATTTGGATGTAGATTTATTTTGGTTAGAGCTGTTTGGAGTTCTATATACCTCATTTATCTGTATTTCAGATTCCTTTCCCATACTTGGGAAATTTTCTATTATTACTTCTGCACATAGTTTTTTTTTAAATAGTTGTTCAAATTTAAAACATATAAAGAAGACATTCAAACAGTGAGACTGTTAAAAGCTCTGCTCCACGATCTGACAAAAACAGCAATATGGTCATCCATTTTACCCACTCAAATATACATGCAATTATATCAAAAGGGTAAAATTAAACACAACAAAACAGAGCAACGCAGATCACAAGAAAGCAATGTAAGAGACAAAAATTTCAAAACTAGACAATCAGAGACATTCACTCTCTATCATGTTGACTCTTGTTTTCTTCCAAATAGTTGTTCATATTGTCACATATAGGGAATTCACATGAAACAACATAGTATGGAATTGATCTGAGCAT